>LS488742.1:0-145235 GCA_900490705.1 Pristionchus arcanus | reverse complement strand
CCCCCCCGCCACACTTGAAAACACGTGCGGGCATTATGCAGAAATATTTGTACGCTGAAGAGAGGAGGAGGGGCAAATGGCTAAAACTATGGGGGAGCATCGATTTTGGCGCCCTTACAGAATGGCTGTTCGAATTGTCTCTTTGACCGTTCCGAAACCTGCCCGTGGATTGGCACGAAAGTGGTAATAAATCAGTCGGTACATCACACAAGTTGGCACCCCTAAAGGTCAGAGCGGACCCATTATGAACCGAGGGGATGGCAATAAATCAAATCCTACACATTCAAAGCAAGATGGGGCGATCAATAATCGGCGATCAGGGATAAACGGTTTGGACGGAAATCGGATCGAAATCAGAGCGAATCTTCGAGTGTATTCTGAACGGAGGAGAGAAGGAAGAGAGCATGGAGAGGGAGGGGAGGGGATAGAAGGGGAAGACGGGAGGAGGAGGAGGGAGGGACACAGAGTCTGACCTTCTCCTCAGAGATCGAGTAGATAATCTCGACTGTGTTCAATCGATAGACTGATGGGAATCGCCCTTCTCCCTCTTTCAATCGGCTAAGAAGTGGAAAGGAGGCACAAGAAAAACAGCCTCTCAGTTTCTCATGCTCTCTCATCATCAATCATCTATTTTTATCGCGCGACAAAGGGAAAATATGAATCTAACCTGTTTACGCGACCTGCAAATCGCTACATAGCATGTTGAAAGGGATCACCTCGAAAAGGACTTGGAAGAAGTGACAAAAGGAGGATGGAAAAAGGGGAAGGAGGATCTGAGGTGTGTGAGAATTGAGTGATCTCGATCGGGGGAAGAGAGGGAAGAGATTGTGAGACGAGGGAAGGAACAGAAAAGCAACACTACTCAATCTACAGCGACAAAGGTTCTCTTGATCTTTTGGTACTTCTCAGAGAAGACAAAAGGGGTCGCTGGGAATTTTTGAGAGTTCCGGAAGCGTTTCCTATCATCAAACCATATTGATAAAAATACCTGATCGATATAGTTCGGATCCAAATGGCATTGAGATTAGGAAGAGCGACACTTTGCAGTACCATCCCCGTTGTTGAAAGCATGTTGAAATGAGGGAAGGAGAGGGAAATCTAACTTGTCTGGCGCCTAATGGCAGATGGTCTACCTATTCAGAGGGGATAGGCACAATGGACTGCTTGCAGTTGATAGACGACAAAGAACTGCCTGACTAACTCACACTTCTCTGAAAAGCTGCAGAGGACATGAAAGGTTGTGAAATGTGGGATCCCTTACTCCTCAGCATATGGTCTTTCCATTCAGACAGGATGAGTCAAACTGGTAGAAACTTCTCTCTTCCAGGTTGCACTCCCATTCAGAGTGGCCGCGTGTGAAAAAATGGAGAGTAAGGCGAGGGGAATCCCCACTGGTTGCGAGACATGTGTACTGGAGACGAATAAGATCGGTTCAAAGGAAACTGAGTATTCTCCGGCATGATTTGTACTGGGAGTACCCAGAGTATGATTGCTCCAAATGGTCGATGATCTTATTAACCGCGGATAATATTAGCTTTATCGATATCAAGTACACTCGTTTGTACAGAAATATTGGGAAACAGGGGAAACGGCTTAGTCCTGCCCCTCGGAATGTTAAATTCCCTCCTCCGAGTCAGTAGTCAATATAGACGATGCGCATTCACCGTCGGAATCGATTGATGCACCTGCACAAAGGGTCAATAAGAGCGAGTTATGGAGTAATCTAATCAATCAACGGGAGGCAAACGAACCTCTTGAGTTGATTTCGCGAGTGGTCGGTAGTGAATCGATGAAGAGAAGATGAGGAAGATAGCACTCGGTTTGTTTTCTGAAAAGAACACTTTCTTTGATCTGACAGCTCCCATTTCAAAGAGTTTATGGTTAGAACTTCCTCCACCGAAATACATTGCTCCCCTTCCCATCTCTCGTTATTACTCTCAGCAAAGCATAAACTACGACTGATTGTTTGATCTAGTGATCCTAATCGAGGGTGATGTCTCACCTGTACATTGAGTATCTCTTATCGATCAATCCGGCTCTAGCCAACGGCCATCCCGGATTGCCCATCAAACTGAGTGATTCGAGACGAGGACAACGTTCTTTCACGAACTCCAAAAGGCGCGAAATGTCGCGGATCTGAAAATGTGATTGGTTCTCTTTCTTTCACGCGACTTCCCGAGGGAAAGGGCATGATGTCATTTTCCCATAACGCCCGTCTACTCAGAAAACCATATGTTTTCCCTCTCCTTTCCTCCATGGCTATTCAACAAGAGCCAGGATTTGATAAGGATTTTCCTTTCCGCACTAAAAGCGCTGTCTCGTTGGTCAAAAAAGCCGACATGCACCGATGGTGTCTCCCCTCTCGATAAGAGGGATGAAGCCTTGCTGTGCCAGTCACTACCAGGTCTCCCTTTGAATGATCAGTGATGGGACAGAGATAAGGACGGCAAAACCGAGAATGGTATGCGAAAAAGGTCGAGACACGTACGGGAAAGCGCGGGATTATGGTGCACTCAGGGTACCCTTTTCGTGAGTACCCACGTATGAACAGTCCTTTCAAAGGCATGTAATTTTCAGAAACGCTATATAGATTACCTTGTTTCTCTGAAGACTGAGACTCTTGAGCCGGGGAAAGACGGGCATGTTGAGAGCATTTTCAGTGAGCAAGTTCCCGTCGAGATTGAGATGCTCCACTCTACTCCTGTTCTGGATGACGATCGGGGGAAGATTTCTGCAAGAAAATTTGATCTTTTGCGCTTAAACGAGGAAATAGTGACGCTATGCAAACATTGCATAACTGTTCCTTCTCGAAACATATCTTTAAGGGAGAAGCAATACCAAAGTTTGTTCAATATTATGCTCAGGGACTTATTATTTTGGATTGTATGCTTTTATGCAAAGTTTTATTCATGTATTCTAAATTAGGAATTCGAATGTTGAGAAAAATGAATCGATCATTGAAGATGAACATTCCCTTCTTTCCTTTTGTTATGAAGGAGAAGACGCGCGTGAATATTAAGGGTCAATGAATGATAAGATTGGACGTGTTCTCCATTACCTGAGTGCCTTGTCCCTCACTTCGATACGTCGATTCTTCTCGTCGATAACGGCAACTCCGCAAGAGGATTCAAGAGATGAATGAGGCTGTCTCGAGTAGCAACGACTGTGCAGCATAACTCTCTTTCTGTCTCCTTCCTTTCACACGTCGTTCGACTGCGCGTCTGATCACTCTGTTGATTGGAAGGGTTAATAAGGGGAAAGGGGGAGGGGTAAAGGTCGGGAGGAGAGGGGGAGGACCGAGAGTCGGGGAAGGATTGAGATAACAGTGCATTGTGATGACGCGTGTATTGAATGAGTGAGAGGGAGGGGATATGATAGTGATCACCGAACCTGAATTCTCACAGGCAATATATAGGTGAAGGTATTCCCTTGTAATCGGATCTTAGGGAACAACTGTGGCATGCAGTTGTGATCTCATCAACTTGTATCCTGATCTCTACAGTAAGTGAGCAATAATAATAGACGCGGTTGATATAAGTCAGAATGTTGCAAAATGAATCAACTGTGCGTCGCAGTGAGTACGCAGTGCAACACAGTAAAAGTATTTATCGGACTTGATTTGCAAACGTCAAAGACGTGCAATCGTCGTGGCAAGTTACGAACCGGTGTTTCTCCCGCGAAGGGGATACAATACCCGGATACGGCTGACGGTTTTCACGCTTTGGTACAGATAGGAGGAGGGGGAACGGTGGCTATAGATCATTATGGCCTGGACTAGTGGGGTTTTGACAGCTCATAAGAAGTGGGAAGGGAGGGATTCTACAAGAATCGACTACAATCATCAGTGATTATTATTATGTGGCAAGGAAGGTGGAGTTGTGAGAAGAGGGAAGGGGCGGTTATAGATTGAGAGGAGTCGAGGTGCTTCCGACCTTGGGAGCTCCGAGAACGATGGGAAGAAGATCACCAACGTGATCCACCTGAAATTATTAATTTATTGATTTATTGATTTATCGATTTTCGAAAATCATCGATGAGTGGGCGACTCATTCATTATCAACTACTGCCCATTGCCAAACACGTTCGAGAACTTGGGCGTCAACAACGTTGATAATCTAATCAATCGATGATTAATCAGTAGTAACTAATAATAGCCGCCGCATATGATCGATTGGAGTCGCAGTTTATGTGTGCCATAGGCAAGCACTTCCGTAAGTGCTAGTAAACTTTATACTTGACAAGTGTAAGATAGCGTCATGGCTGATTAGGAGTATCGGAGGAGTATAAATTCGAACATTTAAGTCCCCAATCCCTAGACCACACTTTGAATACAAAGATAACAATTCCCTCCCTAGAGTTACCCTCTTCAAGCCAATTTGCTGAAGTTAGGATAAAAATGTGTACTCACCATGTGATCAGCGAGATGGTGCAGGTCCTGATGCTCTCCCACTCCACTCAACACAGCTACAGATCCACCGAGACGAGCACTGCGAGCCATACCGAGATCAGCCACTGTGTCTCCCACCATCAGAGCTTGCTGAAATTTATAGATAGTCATATTCTAACAAGTTCACTGTCGTTCGAATGCCCTTCCTTTTAGTACCACTTTTTCTAAGAACCACTTTCTCCGGAAATATAAATATTGACGCAATGAATGTAAGCACTTTCATCACCCTATCCCTCCAACTTGAGAAGCGACTAAGTTTACTCGAAAATACTCCGAGTTAGTGTGCGAAACGTTCGTTCAAGAGTGAACGCTTTGTCAGAGTCTATCAAGTTCAATGTCGTTGAAATGCCTTCCTTCTTTCTATCACTCGGGGTACGAATGTTGCGGAGTATCGGTCAAACCGAGTGTATAGTGTGACCGAAAAGTACCCGAATAGAATTCGTTCAATCACAAGACGGTTAATTTCCTTGAAAAGTGTCACACCCTTGCGGAACTCGTGGCCTCTCATCATTTGATCATGATCATTTCCTATTGTTCGCGTGACTAATGGAACAGGATCAGGCACAGTGTCCAAAGTAGTGAAGGAATTCGCTGCATACGAGAGAATAGGCCCAGGTCAAACAATCATGTAAACACATAATTCTTATCAAAGAGAATGGACGACGCTGGCTCAACCACGCATGACCGGCCAAGCTTTCCTTCATGTTCTACATGCATTTCCGGTTAATCGAAACAGCTAAACAGTTGCAGAACATTTTGATTTCCTATCTCAAATCATTGCGAACGTGCCGAACGATCTATTTGCAAGAGGTAGCTGAGTAAATCCCATCAACAAAGATGTTCACTTGATAAGATAAGCTGTATCGTTGATGCTATTTACTTGTAGCGTAGCATAAGTAGCTTTCACCCCAGATCAAAGACAGTTCTACTGTTTTCATGCTCATATTTTCGTATGCTCTAATATATATTCTAGACGTATGTATTCGTAATTTGATTTACTCACGTCGGGCGAGATGCCGAGATCTGCACAGATTGCTAGAGCATTGCGAGGATGGGGTTTGGGCATGGCTCCCTCGTCATCTCCACACACTACACGATCCACCATCGTGTTCAGTCCAAGAGACTCAAGCATTCCCATCGTGCCGATTCTGCAAGGAAAAATCGTCGTAAAATTGCCTGGATTCCTTGTTCCTGCTGTCACCCAGATTCACAGAATCATGTTAAATTATTGGCTGTACAATTGAGTAGTTATGGCTAAATAAAAAGTTTGAAAACATTTGAGCATTCAATGAGCTAGTCTACTCCTTTTTCGTGGGGATCGACAAGAGATCTTTCATTAGTCGGTGCAAATCCCCTCGAAACTGCATCGTAAAACCGCAAAACTTCTTTCGCATCTCCAAAAAAGGTGACCTCGATCTCTCTTGCAAGAGGAAAGGCGTTCGAAACAAGATCGAGCTCGACAAATCCGCGCCCAAATTCAACTACGCTCTCTTTATCTGCCAAGGCCACTGACTTACACAGTTCAAAACGAGAGGCGCGTTGTTTTGCCAAATTGACTAGAGACTACAACCAAAACGGGCGCAAGGTTATCGGATATCACGAGCAGCTGTGCAAAACGGGTTGCGTCCCTAACTAGACAGTATTCTTCGTTGAACACAGAAAAGTCACGCCTAGGCACGTACTCGCAATACTTTCAGGTTCTGATCGAGTATCGATACTACCAGAATTATCATTCTGGTTCCTTGTTGCATATGGTCAAATGGTCTGCATATGAGTGATTTACAGTAACCCTACAGTATCACCTAACTAAAGGTGTAACTACGTCAAGCGATTTTACAGTCATAAGATAACTCTAGGTGGGATCCACTAGTAGGACATTTCACCAAAAGCTATCAGCGATATTTTTAGTAGATATAGATATAACCTGCTATCAGCAGTGCAAATGGCAATCTTCACTCCGTGCCTCTTCAGATCACCGAATAGCTTCTGCAGGTCGTGGATCTCCTTGAGTGTGACCTTCGAGTGGGTCTGACACTCGAGAACGGAATCCGAGACGATCTTACGGGCCTGAAAATGTGTTTGCTTGTGATGAATTGGAGTAGAAAATATCAGGAACATATGCAAATTTCGGAAACGCTGCTTGTTAGAGCTTGTTTGTTTTCTTTGTTCTAGGTGTTTCGTTTGGCAAAAATATTCTTGAAACTAACATTAACAGCATCCACTCCATGGTCCGTGAGCAGCTCAACGATACTCTGTCTGATCTGTGCCATCGTTCCTTCAGCCAGGAGACCGGGACGGACCTGAACTTGTTTGTTACCGTATTCCCTGTTCAGTAACAGTACCTTCTGCTGATGGGGACAGAATCCGAGCAACTTGAAGATCTTGTCGGAGATGGCCAATGACGAGTGCTCTTCGATCCTGGAAAGGACATTACGTCATTGTGAGTGATGCGATGACGTCATTTGGAATGCCCATGATCATCCATTTGCACTTCGAACGAAGATATTCATTCAGAGTGATGCGATAACGAGTTTCTTCGAACGTCCAAGACATCCCTTGTACTAATTTAGGATGTTCTTCTAACCTCTTAGCCGTCTCCAGTGTCCACGGGACCCACATGGAGTGGAAGCAGATCAGCGTGCCATCCTTATCGAAGATAACGAGTGACTTCTTGTCCTTTTGGTCGTTGAGCTGTCTGAATCACTCAACGTCATTCCCATGATTGCCTCAGAATCGTCACCTCAACGCTCCCACTCCGTGCAGTCTGCTGGCCGTGTGGAGCTGCTGCGAGGCCGGGCGGGCTGCAGCTGTAATATTCAGGAATAATCACTGGTGATGGGAGGAAATCTTACCGCTCTGGACGAGCTTGGAGGCGAGAATGAGGGCTCTTCTCGAGAACACCATGATGTTCACGTGAATGCGAGGATGATCGGGAGCTGCTGAATGGAGGGGATGAGAAACTTGAACTCGACGTTTGAGTGCAGGCGGTTATATAGGGGGAAAGCGATGGGAGGAGAGGAGGAGAGTAGACGATGAGAGGAAGAGGAGGAGGAGGGATGAAGTTGGGTGAACGATCGAGAATGTGCAGGGAAAGAAGAGAAGGAGGAAACCGTAACTGGTTCGGACACTTGCGGGGAAGTGGAGAACTCATGAGAAATTGACCGAGAAAAATCACTAATGTCGACGACGTGAGATTTGGCAAGATCACATAGTCAACTTGTGATTGGGGGAATGATAGGGATGAGAGTATGGTTTGTAGCTAAAGATGTTGGCCGAACATATACGGTATACTACTTCACACCGAAGAAAGGATATGGTTAAGTTTAGGGAGAGATACAGTATACAAGAGTGGAAGCTCAAGCGCTGTTATCGGGCGAAGTACACAATTTCCAAGTGAAAGTCGCTCTTTTAAGGTGATTGGAGATGGTTGGAGTGATCGGGGAGAAAGGAGAGGAGGAGGTAGGGGTACTTTCCCGGCTATCTCACTTTCTGCGCTGCCACTGCGCAAACTGTCATGGACAAGGTTGAAAATAGCAGCTGATAACTATTGTGCCCGCAGCGAAAGAGACCCATGTGCACGATCTTTGGCCTAAATTAGACAATTGCTCTGTGATTGAATGTCCAATAGATGTCATTAAGAATTGTTTGCTTCTTTAGCCTCAAGAAAACTTACATTTCGTTACGAAAATCATGACCATATTCTAGTAGAAAGAGACCCATGTGCACGATCTTTGGCCTAAATTCAACCCTTGTTCAGTGATTGAATGTGCAAGAATTGTCGCTAAGCTTTAGCCTCGGGAAAGTAAGACTTTGGATTTTGATTTTATCACTTTTATGACGAGTAAACTCTGTTGTGCATGTCAGTTCATCCTTGCTTGTTCGCTTGAAGAGATCTTTTGAGTAAGTAACAATACATTTCAAAATGCAAAAATAGTCTAGTCTGCACAAACATAGATCGCACTTTGCACCAGATCTTTTGCATCTTTCGGTGTTGATCGTATCTTTCTCCTTTTCTTTGAATGCTCGCGAGAGAGAAAACCGAAACTGGAACGGAAGTTGCACTTTGTCCCCTGCTTTTCAATGATATCTTCTTCGCCCACTCTCCATAATCCGATAGTGATGAATCACCCAATTAATCATGTGAAGAACACAGATTCGGGTAATGAGCCTCTTTCTCTCTTCCGGCTTGACCCTTCTCTTCCCTCTTCTCTCCTCTTCCCTCTCCCCTTCCATCCTTCTCCCCCTCTCTCTTCTCCACCCGTCCTTGTTTACTACACTCGTTTGCCAGCATTCGCGATTTCTCTGCAGGTCTCTCTCATCTTTACTCAATACCTCTAACGCTCCCTCCACCCGGCTTCTCTCAAGTCGCAATGATCTCTCACTCACCTCTCCTCATTCTCCATACTATTTTTCCTCTCGTCGTCTGCACTCTCTGCAGGATGCACACTATTTCCCTCTTTTACTCTGTTCGTCTATCCTCTCATCATTCCCCCACTCTCTCACTCCATTCGTCGTATCTTCTTTCCTACTTTACGATGGGGAGAGAGTGCTCTGCTTGTCTCGCCACTCTCAACTCATCACAATCTCTCATCTAATCCCTCTACCCACTCTCTCGATACTCCCTACTCTCTCCTCTCCTTCGTTCTTCTCTACCTTGTGTCCAGCTGGTTCGTCAGAGCGAAGAACTCGAAGGCGGAGTTGTCGCGGTTTTCATCCAATGGGAGAGAGAGGCGTGGCCCTTGGCATCGCGCCAACCAATCAGCTTATGAGAGAATTCCGTCTTTTCGCGATTCGCTTTCCCCGTCGTCGCAGAACAATAATTTCTTGAGTTTGCCTAGGCCTGATGCAACTGGACCGATTTTTCTCAAATTTTGGGAATCACTTCTACTTTTTGGGTCTTTGCGATCCCCCCACATAGTTTTAGTCAAGGAGTGCCCTGGGGCTATAGTGAGGTGTTTTTCGCCGGTTTGCATCCAATCGAGCGTGGTTGTGTATCGATCGAGTGAGAGGGGAGAGAGTGAGAGACTCCCCCTCCTCCCCCGTCCTCATTCTTGTCTTCTTTCTTACCAGCCTCCGGTACGTCCGGTGCTCCTCCCACCCGACTCCCAACTTTTTCTCGAATTTTGCCAGTTTCATGTCCCAACACGAAAGTTATCAGGCAGAGGAATGCAGGGGGTATAAAAGGCCCCGGTCTCCTCAGTCCATCTCACTTCGCCTAGTCCGCTCGCGCAGGCACCTTGTCTTCTATTTTCGCTCGATTTTCGCGTTTCGCCTATTTCGCCATAGTATCGATTTCGTCACTCAATAATCGATCCATTCCAGGTATGGCTCGTACCAAGCAGACCGCTCGCAAGTCCACTGGAGGAAAGGCTCCTCGCAAGCAGCTCGCCACCAAGGTACGTGATCTGCTCCCGATCGATAATTGCCCCCCTCGATGACTCATCAAGATGTAGTGCTAGAGGCACGTGACAGGTGCCCGCGCTGGCACCTTTTCCCTCGCCCCTCTCGCCTCCCTTTCGCCTCGCTGTCGCGTTCAGCCATCGTACAGCGAGAGAGCCGCGACGAGAGGGACCGCAACGCGCGAACCGCCGCGTCAACGCGTTCTGGCACTTTGCCAAGACCGTATCGATCGGGGTTTTGAATGGGTTTCCGAGGGTTTTGGGTGATTAGTCATAAATATTTTCCTATTTTTGTTATCCATTAGTACCAGCAACATAGCGATGACGTCACTCATGCCCTGATTAGTCATAGACAGTCACCGGAAGTCCCGTTTACGTCATGAAACTGATTGAAATTAATCGCTTCCCTTTCAGGCAGCTCGCAAGTCGGCGCCCTCCACCGGAGGCGTCAAGAAGCCTCATCGTTACCGTCCCGGAACCGTCGCTCTTCGTGAGATCAGAAGATACCAGAAGTCCACCGAGCTTCTGATCCGCAAGCTGCCTTTCCAGGCGAGAAATTATTGCATTTTGACTTAACTTGGATGCTAGGTATTACTACTATTTCGCAATTATTTACCATAACATTTGTTCTCAACCATAATAGTTGACTCTCACCATCAAAAATTGTCATACGAGCAAGTACCCTAAATTTATCTCGTCGTTTATCGAATTGAGTGTATTAACTGTTCATTTTCAGCGTCTTGTTCGTGAGATCGCTCAGGACTTCAAGACTGATCTCCGTTTCCAATCCGCTGCCGTCGGAGCCCTTCAGGTATGTCAATCTTAAATTTTTAATTGCATTTTCGAAAATTGATTTCGCAATACCTTTCGCAATAGGGCCGTGGTGCAACATATCTTGCTTGTTGATGCCTTTACTATTTCGTAATTGGTATTGTACTTCGTGCTTCTATATTGATCTATTCTTGCGCAATAGTTTAGAAATTGTGCAATGACTTGTACTTGTTTTTTTTTATAAATTTTATTTTTTTATTTATGATTTCCATTTCAGGAGGCCGCTGAGGCTTACCTCGTCGGACTCTTCGAGGACACCAACCTGTGCGCCATTCACGCCAAGCGTGTCACCATCATGCCCAAGGACATCCAGCTCGCCCGTCGCATCCGTGGAGAGCGTGCCTAAGCCCATTCACCCACTCATACCCTACCATTACTCCCTCCAATCTCTTTCCTCTTCGTCATTCCTAGTGATAATACTGATTGATACGCGAATGTGTGCTCTAGGTCGAGACAGTTATCATACCGCAGATTAGTCACTAGGAATGGGTACCATGGTTCCCTACTACTCTATACTCGCTATTTATATAGCTGTTAAAGTTCGCTAATGTGTTATGCAACTCGGTAATAATCGATAGATCTCCTGTCGATAGACCCGATAAGCCCAGCACATGAATGGATTAAGCAGTCCTTTCCCCTTTAGAGTTCATAATATTAACACTGCCTCATTCCGATCACCGACTCTAATGATATAACTGTTCATTCGTCCATCTTAAGACCATTCGATGTATCATATAAGACGAGTTGTTTCCCGTGGTTCCAATCCCTGAAGATCTTCAGCGATTCAAGAGTTGAAGAATCTTCAAATATTGCATTAAAATATTTTTTTGTTATTATTCTCATGGTTTAGAGCTTGAACCGCATGAATAACAGGAAAATTATTTTTAATGCAATAGTTGAAGATTCTTCAACTCTTAAATCGCTGAAGATCCTCAGGTATTGGAACCATGGGAATCACACCGTTTTATATACTTGATTACCATTGATTGTCTCCGTCGTGCAGCGCCCAACGTTTGTCATTGATCCGATCAATCTGCGAATTGTCGGTGACCTGCTCTCTTTTCTGTACATTGATTTCCCCAACCCTTCTTTCACCACAACTCCAAAACTATTGTATTCTTCTGACAATGAGTCCGGCCCGTATTTATGGACTGCCCAAAGATGCCCTACCCCTAGCCTTTGTCATAGCAATTTCTTGTTCTCGCCATCGAACCTGAGACTGATCCTTTGCGTGATAAATGGTACCATGTTTGATAGATCTGATTTATTCTACAGTTCATTACTCGGATAGATAGACAAGCAAAATCGATAGTCGATAATACAAGCTCTACTTCACAGGAAGAATGGAGATACAGGAATACAGTAATAGGTGGCTTTATAATAGTGCAATCGATACTTAGGTTCATCGATGAGTTGGGAGGCTTGGGCTGAGTTTTAAATCCTGGGAGCAACGGAAAGTCAACACAAGATAAGCATAGTTCTCGAAACATCCCAATAGACGATATAATGATCGACTAGAATGACTAAAGAAGTACGGTTGGTTACCAATATACTTATTAGGGCGTCTAGGAAGCCGGTTAAACTGTTCATTGAAATAACAAATCAATTGGGAGTCTTCTCTGATCTAGTCAGTCTGTAACGATTTACCCTATCTTCCATACCCACTCTGTATTTAGAGCGGTTGTTGGTTGGATGAAATATTATAGAAGAAAGGGAAAATGGTGAAAATTAGTGAGGAACGAAGTCTCACGACAGCTAATATAGCGTAGAAACAACATTTGCCATTCCACTGATGGGATCGGCGCACGTTTTGACAGATCGATGGACCTATCGGATGACATCATGGCAGGTGGAGAAGACGCCGATGGAATGCCACAGGGTGGTTAGGATGGTAAGGACAATACAAAAAAAAATGAGACAAATATAATACAAGAAGGTGATATCTCGCGTTGTTTATGGAGAAACTTGTTCGGGGAAGGATTCGTACTAGGAACCTATGAAAGCTTTCATTACAATCAATGGTGATTACTAACGACAAATATGTATGTTCTAGCTAAGAGAATTCTGACAGCTCGAGTATTGAACATGAATACATGATGTTAATCGAAAGAAAAATAATAAAGAAAATATTGAATTGCGCCCTGAAAGATGACGTCGACAGTGCTCAAGTGGAACAATGCGAGGTCGGTTACTGTAGATTACGGTAATGCTACTAGATACGGTAACACGATAAGTAGACGGTAGGATCACGCGCGTGTTCTCACTGAGCACTGTGACGTTGTATAGAATCGATGAGTTATGGGGTGGGACGGGAGGAAAGGGAAGGAAGGGACTGGGAAGGGGCAGCAGAATCAGGAGCCGGCTTCTCCAAGTCAAACCTGAATTTTGAATTTTACATAAGAAATGAATATTGAAATACCGTTTAACACGCCAAAGACAGTACTGATAGGGACACACGGCAGTCTCGTAGGAGTAAGAGATCATCTGAATTTGTTATTGCTTGAGGGAGGAAAGAGACTCATATCACACAGCTAGACAGAACTGAAGATCATGCGAATCAGTAACTAGCATTGCTCCTTAATGAAAGATAATGATCTCAAAGAAACTCTATCGGGCAGAGATACAGATGTTAGTATTGATCAGTTATTGATTCGCATGCTCTCTGTCTATCGACTACTTACATCTGTTCTCTTCTCCTGCCTATGGAATTCTTCCTTAGTCATGATCACTCCATCCTCAGTCCAATCGGGATCGTTGACGTTGGCATGATGCACGTGGACATACACTCGTTCTACCTAGTGGATTAAAATGTAATTAGGGGAAAAGTGGGGATACGGTAAGATCGCGAGCTACATAATCCTATCATTTTTCTTACAACGACAATGAAAAATAGAGAACTAAGTAGGTCTAGACATCATAATTTGTGTAACATCATACTATGGAAACTATGGAAACTCAAACCTTCTCTCCATTCTCATTAATCTCTGTTCTCGGTCCAGGTTTGAGTGGAAGACTCTCATATTTCGTACCCTCCTTCTCCTCGAGAGGTCTCTTTCTCGTCAAAGTGGAAGGCAGTCGATCCGTCCTCTGCCCACTGATTTCATCCTGTAGATTGAACTTCTGCTTGGCGATAAGCGAGAATGTGCCGGGGTGCAATCCTTGCCTTCTCCTCTGCATCTAACAAGGGAAATATCTCGTGCGATAGATAGAGAGAGACTACAGACAGGAAAGAGATGGAGATGTCTCATGCATGCTAGATCATTTCCGAGAAGAAGAAGAAGAAGAAGCTATTTCTCATTCAGTATCCAACTCATTCACGGACCATTACGCTTCGCAGCCTCTTTAACGGGGGCCGACTGACTAACTGAGTGCAACCAAACATGCTTGAGAGGGCAAAACTCTTGTATCTAGACCCAATCGACATGAGAGTCTGAAAACTAACCAGATTTCTCTCAGAGGGAGTCAAAGGAATCCCTTTGATGGCGTCGAGTAGCATAAACGATCGCGTCTTTGCACGAGCCTCTTCCTGTATGTTATTACCGTAATTGATAAACATAGTTATGAAATCTCACCTTAATCAGATTATTGAGATCCTTTCTTTGCTGCTCCGTTAAAAGCGGAGCGAGAGACTCTTCTGGAGTGTTGGGATGAGACAATTCCTGAAAAGGTACCATGAGATACAGTTCGACTACCGTACTCCCACCGTTACCAGACTGGTCTTATCCTCATTGTCTTCATCTGCGTTATGTTCATCAGAAGAATCGAGTTGAATCAATGGGATCTTGTCTGTTTTAGTGGAAGGAGGAGTTGGAAAGTGGCTCAGGGGCGTGACAGTGTGGAGAAGTGTGGTCACATCTCCATTGGGTGGACTCCTCCTGAAATATTTTTAAAGAAAATTTTGTGCCATAAATATGCTCACTTGTCCACATGAGAAGCCGGTGTATCGATGGGAGGTAAAGTAAAGAGTTGAGTGGCCCTGAAATAATATGGGGTGATGGAGAAGGAGAGACTGGCTAGGGAAAGACTGGCGTCAGAGTCTCCTCCCCTATTCGACATTCGCTTTTTTAGGCTAGACAGAGCAAGAGATTGTGGGAAAAGGAGAGAGTGCAACAGCCAAAAGACCAAAGATAATTACGGAGTAGTGGCGGATTGCTCTAGTGGCTGCGAATGTACGAGTAGTGAAGGGGCGGGAGCGGGCTGGTGGATACTGTAATGGAGAGGGATTAGAGCTTTCCTCTCAAAATTCCTAAAAGATACCCTTGCTGTGCGAGTGGCGGCTTAGGGAAGATGAGATCAGTAGGGACGGGAGAGGTGTTAGGAAGCCTCTGACGATAGTATTGATCGTGTAGCTGCTTCTTCTATAAGAATTTCATTGAAATAGAAGGCTCTGCCTCTAACTTTAACTTTTTTCTTCGAAAGTAGGTAAAAAACCGAAGCAATTTCCTCATGGAATCGAAAAACGTAATGATCTCTTGGGATGGATGACATTACTGTTTTTCGGAAAGAGAGATGATAGACTAAAGAGACGAGTCCGTCCATTAGCTAATGAGCTGTCCCTTTTTCGTCTATAATCCACATTTCCGATGGCTTCTTTCGTTTTCGAATGCGAGACGAAATGAGAGGAGAAGCTCAATTGGACCAAACAAGCGAAGACCTACCGAAGATCACCATTCCCATACTACCATAATGGATATCAAATGCAGCAATAAACATACTCAGGTTTCAAGTTCCTGCGAAAATAGTTATGTTCAATAATAACTAACTAAACTCGAATTCCTAGTACACAAAATAACAATTGATTCTGCCCTTCCAACTAACGAAAATACCAAATCAACAGCGAGATATAATTACTCACCTGTTTCCTCTGTTCCCTGTAATGCTTCTGCAGTGCATCCTTCACAGTCATCTCCGCTCCCTCCTTCTTCTGTACTGGGGGAGAATTGCGTCGTGCCTCAGCTGCCTCGACTGCTGCAGCTGATGCAGCAAGCGAGCCACCGTACGACTGACGAGTCAACTCCTTCATACGCCGCATCGGATCCTCATAGGGAAGGACAGGAGTAATGACACGGGGATAGGATGACGTTGAAGGAGAAGGAGGAGAACGATGCCCCTCCGACTTGGACTTGGGATAAGCAATGGGGTTGTTATCTTGAGTCTGGGCGACAGTCACAGTACGAACTTCTTCTCCAGCGTCGACCAACGCTGGCTGCGGAGGTTGTTGGAATTCTTGAGGAGGGTTCTGATTGATTAGTTCGCGATGGGGAGAGATCCGGTTACGGTAGTCATTTCCGCCGTTAGCAGGTTGCTGTTGTGCATGCGGTTGATGAAAGTTTTGAGGGACATGATCGGGGAAAGGCTGGTACAGTTCGTGATGTTGCTCACTGTAGTGGTCCTGGAACGGCATTGGCTGATGGTTGTAGAAGGCATTGGGATCCTGATATTGCTGATGATTGTAGTAGTTGCCATAGCCGTTCTGATATGCTTGATGCTGGTCGTAGGCAGGGAATTGATTGGCGAAATTGTCGAATGGCGGGAAGAACTGTTGATCTTGAATGAAGTTGTTATCATTCCATCCTCCATTGTCGGGAATTTCCGGAATGTCGGCGAATGGATCCTGGAAGAAAATTTTGCAAAGATTTGGTCTACTTATACAGTTAAGCGCCTTCATGATGATACAGTACCCCCGCAGATTTGATTATTTACTTTGATCGTTGAAAAAGGTCTGCTTCTGTGCTATTACTATTTTCCCAACAAACAGTAGGCAATTTCACACTATTACCTCAACGGGATTTCCATTGGCTAGCTGTCCCTGATTCAGATTGTTCTCCATCCTCCTCGAATACCCGCTCGAAGTGCTACCTGAAATGCAATTATAAGCGATGCAACAGGGCATAAAATATCCACTCGTGCACACATAATTTCACCGAAAGAAACACTGATCCGATCGCTATGCGCTATCTTATCTCAAATCAATACCGATTGTCACTGTGATAACAAGTTTTAGAACGGAATTCTAAAGCGAGAAAATGAGAAGATCACTTAAAAATCGTCTCTTTGAAACGGTTCCGGTCATGAGACTAATTGGAGAAAGATCGAGAACGAATTGTTGGGCAAAAACGCGTGAGTTTCCGCACTGATCGAACGATTGAAAGAGAAGATAACAAATTTTCGAACCAAAATAGAGCGCAAATATCTGACAAGGCCATGCAAAAATTCGAAAGGAAACGGGTTTTCTTCGAAACGGTTTCAGTCAAGGGACAGGAAATTGAAAGAGTTGAAAAAATGTCGAAATCGCGTGTGATTCTGCATCTTTCGTCCGACTTTTTCAGTCTAATTTATGGTTGGTAAAGGTTTTCCGAAATTGAAGGTGAAACTGACGGTGAAACGTGCATAATTTATGGCAGAACTGAAGCCGTAAGCCGTTACTCGACTTGATCTTTTAAAATTTCACACTTTCGTGCAAAGCAAAGGCAGCTAGAATGTATCCCAAACTGAGAGAGTTCGGTAGTAATTTGAACTTACGAATGTGTCTCTAAAGTGTATCGGGTGCTTGTGAGTTGGCTTCCTCACATCGACCACTTGATGAACTGAAAGGAGAGATGAGAATGGAAAAGAAGGAGCCGGGGCTTCAAAGATATTCCAATGGTTTTCAACCATATCGTAAACGAACGAAGAAAAGACACGTATTATTTTATAAATGCTTTATCGATATGGTGGAAACGAAATCTCGATTAGCATTCGAAACGATAAATGTAATTTGCGGTTTTCACCGTCTCCGTGGTTACGCGACAGTATTTACCACAAGTGGCTAACATAAATTTGTTAGCGACAAAACGCCTACGATTTTCTTCCCACGCATCGGAGTGACTACTACAAATTTAGTGTTGCAGGGAGAATGGAATACTGCAATAGTGAGAGAGAGATCGAAAGCTCAGCAAAATGTAGAAGAGTGTCCAGTCAATAACGAATTCTCTCTCTCTCTCTCTCTCTCTCTCTCTCTCTCTCTCTCTCTCTCTCTTCTCGAGAGCAAATGAACTGACCTTGATGATGAACTGAGATGAACGGCGCCAATGGAATTGGATGAGATGAGAAGAAGATTGGATGGGAAAAGGAAGATCGGAGGTGAGAATAGGAGAAAATGAAGAGGGATGAACCCCATTCAAATGCAAGATTTATGGGTGGTAATCCGGTGAAACTGTCAAAGGTTAGGGAGAAGTAGTTGAGGAAGTGACTCAGGGAGGGGCAGAGAGGGGTGAAGGTGCATTTGCGAGATGAAATTGTCTGCACAACACTTTGCAGGGCGCATTTGCAGGATTGGTGGTCGACTTGCATGAGGGCATTTCGTAATAGGAGTCGATGGGGAGTTCTCGGAATTGAGTTAGGTCTTTGTTAGCCTACTTGAGTGACAAGGGAGGCTAGATGGCATTGTAAACGGGAACGGTCGGTCGATCTTAGATCGAGATTAGCCAGTGATGTCTTGAAAGAGATAGGATTGAGGGATTCGAGAATGCTTACCTGGTCGTTCTTCGAAAGGATGAGAAGATCGGTGCTCTCGCCGTCGATTGCTGTGTTCCTGTCGCAATTGCCGATGCGGTCACACGCAGTGTGCCGATATACAGGGGAGAGGAGAGGTAGGAAGAGAGAAGGAGGGGAGGTGGGAATGGTCGAGAGAAATGGGAGAATGATGAAGAGAAGGGGAAGGAGGAAGGGGGGAATGAGAAGAGTGAGGAAGGACGAGGATCGATGAAAAAAAGGGATAGAATAGAGAAAGAATTGACGAACGGAATGCCATTTCCATGCTAATAGAGAGCAGTGAAGGGCTGACCCAGAAACGGGGAGGCGAAAGCATGAAATGATAGGGAAAAGTGATGATTTGACCGATATGAGAGAGGCCATAATCGCCTTGATTTTATCGCTCTCCACCTTTTTTTCTAAGGTTCATTAATCCCCATTTTTATGACCCCGAAATTTCGTATAGTCCAGTAAAGTCATCTTCATTCGAGCATTGTACACTACGAATAGATGAAAACAAAGTGAATCCTGGATTATTCCTTTGTTTGGATCTATCTGGAAATTTTCAACGTACACAAGGTTGTGATGAAATCAGCTGATTTTTCCAGAGACTTCCATATTGGGCATAATCGCCCCTCGCATTCGTTTCCCCCAAATTATTCCCAACACTTGACTACAGTACCCACTTGCGTGGGGTGACCCACTGGCCTGCCCCCCTCTCTCAACCTCATCCATTATCCCACCTTTGTTCCTCCCTCTAATACTCCCACTCCCTCTCCTCACAGTGCCAATCCAAGACAAGGGAGAGAGAGACAGTGTCAGTCAAGGGTCACAGGTCCCCTCTTTATTCTTCTCGTGCTCTCTTGAAGCGAGGGACCGCGACGCGTGGGGGACGCGTCGCGGCCCCTCTCATCGCCTCCTCAATGAGATACGACTGTTTCTTTTCTATTGCCGCGCGCTTTTTGCTGCCATTTCGACAGTCCTTTGGTTCTTTCCCAGGTGAACCGACTAATAATCGCAACTTCAACACGAATTAGTCAGCGTTGCAGTGGTAAAGGCACCTTTGCCTCTTATTGATGACTAATTTGAATCGTTTACCCGCCATGAAAGATGCCGATCGCCCATTACTTCGTCGACTCTTGGCTCTAAACTGAAGATTTCCGCCCGAGAAGAATCAAATCAACGGCCGATTGACCTTTGAATCACAGCGATTTCTTCTATTTGAACGTCCTTTCACCTCCTTTTCCATTTGATTTCGCCTTCCTTTTCATACTTTGATTGGTTAGCGAGAGGACAGGGGTCATTTAGATGATCAATGGGTGTCTTTGACCCTCATCTCTTTCATCTTTTCGACATGATTCATTCCTCCATTTCCAAAATAGGTGCCCATTCACTCACCTGATCTGTGGTAGTGTTCACTCCGCCTTTCCAGTTCTACCATTTCAATCGGTTTGAGGTTCTTTTCACTCGATAAAATCGAGAAAATGTGATTCTGATCAATCGAATTGATCATAATTCACGCTGGTACATCCGGAAAACGATTTGCCTTCTCCCTTCTCTTTCTCCTTCTCATAATCCTCAACACTAGCAACATGTTCATTCTCTTTCTTCTCTATTCCCACCTCTTCCCCTTCCCTCTCTCATTCAATCACTCAATCACTTCTCTCTCTCACTCTCTTCAGACCCTCGAATACAACGACTTGCTGTTCCTCACGTTTAAAGTTAGGAGAAGTTTGAGAGGTGCAAACGACTCGTTGATTCGTCTATCGATTATCGCTTAGCTCACTCGATCGTTAGTAAGCTCTACCCAATTGTTTGACTCAAAATAGGTTGATTCAAGTTTACCAGCAACTGACAATATAAATGGAATTTGCATGTATTTTTTTCAATATTGCTTTGGGTAGCGATTTGTGACAGTTCTTGTTAAAGTAACATAGAATCTAGGAATTTTAGAGCAGGTGCAACCGACTGGTTGATTACTCCATCTCTGCTCTTATCCTTCCATCCCTCACTCATTCTCGCCACTCTGCAACCTGACCCCACTCTCCATAACTGTCTCTTAGTCCCTTTGACCCTCGAGAGTGGATGGAAGATGATACCAATGGGCATGAACACTGAGCTCATTCAAGCACTCTTCTCCTCTTCCTTCTCTCTCTTTGACCTATTCGTTACTTATCGATTGATCTTCGTAGTCTTGATTGGTTCTCTCTCCTTTAGTTATCATTTAATCTCTTCCCGTCATCTTCTCTTCTCTTTTCATCCCTTCTCTCTCTCCATCTTCGACCTCCAGACAAACGGGCTCGTTTTTTTCCCTAAGCAGATTTGGCTTATTGTGAAATGGGCGCCCGACTAACTTCCCCTCTCCTTCTTCTCTACTCGTTTCTTCCCAGTGTCTTAGTTTCTACTGACGCAGTACACTCGCGGGGCTCATGTTTCTCCACGGAGGGATTAGCGTGGAGAAGAGGACGGGAGAAGCTTGAGAACTCCCCGATGTTATTCCTCCAATCAATCTCGCCATTGACAGATGCATGTGGGGGAAAGGACCAGTGGGGAGATTGGATGGAAGAAGAATGAGAGGTCGGTTGGGGTCCGTGCTAGATGGCTTCGAACGATAAGATCTCTTTCCCTTGTGCTCACTCTCTCATTCTTCTTCCCTTCTCTGGTCTCTCACTCAATCAATCCTTCTTGAGAACCTCACCCGTTTATTTCTCATCACTTATTTCACTTCCGCTTCTCGTTATTTTTCTGCGTTGTTGGTTCACACTCGTACTCCACTTCCATTGATTAGTCTCTCTTCCCACTCTCTCCCAAACATGGATATGATTCATGCTCTGAATCATCCGCGAGTGTCCCTATCTATTTGATTTCTCCCTAGGATGGCGCGTGTTTTTCTCGTCCCTCTTCGTTCCACTGTTTCCGCTAGATAAGTCAGCTGATTGCAGGTGATCTTCACCGGTCTCAATGGAGGCAACGGCCGAACACGATTTCAATGCGACTGCGGAGGATGAACTCAGCTTCCAGAGAGGATGCATACTCAAGGTGAGCAAAAATATCAACCAAAACAACTAAATAAACAAGGGTTGATGAGAAGATTTATTAATGGAAGCCTATTCACGTTAAATGAGTGTTGGTACACCCGAAATACTCTCCCTCTTCATCTTTACGAGTGATTCATCCACGTCAGGATCTTTCCCATGCGTATGAGTAATCATTGACCACTTGCTTCCTCAAGGGACCTTTGATAATAAAGTGGACATAGCCCTTTGTTCAAAATCTGTTACTGTAGTAATCAAGTTGTATGCCAATCAGCCTCATTCAATTCTTCCTCTACGAAGTCGTTTCGCAATCGCCGACTAGTCTTCCTTCCTTTTCATCGGGCGCTCTTTTTACCGCTCCAATCCCATATCTCATCCCGCTTTTTCTGCCCCGAACTCTCCTCCGATTGACGCGATTGTGATCTTCCGTCCTTCCACTATAGTCTCCCTTCCTTCCTGACTCTCTCCCTTACACTTGCTCTATTCCCGGTCACATAGTACAAGGGAGAATGGGATCGGATGAGCAGGAAAACATTCCTTCCCTCCTTCTTACTGGCTTCTATCGCATGGTCAATAATGGGCTCTGGTCTGCCTCCTTAGCTTGATCGAGTAACGAGATAAGGGAATGCGCGCGCAAAAGGAGAGCGAATTCCCCCGGGAGTCAATTTGCATTGATGAGATGGCGCATAATGAGCATGACTGAGAGAGATCAAACTAGTAGAGACCCTCAATTGATGGGGTTAAGTCTTATCTAGAATAGACGGAAAGGAAAGCCATAAAAGTGGAGAAGACACAATTTCGCAATGTCTCTTTGCAGATTCTGAACAAGGATGAGGATCCGCACTGGTTCAAAGCGGAGAAAGATGGAGTCGAAGGATTCGTCCCTTCCAATTATATCCGAATGCACGATCATTCCTGGTACGATTATTTTACGATTTGTAATATATATCAAGAGACCAGTCAGTTGCGAGTTTGAGAGATGGTTTGTAAACTCGCCTGAATAAATAAACGAACGGAAGCCTAAACAATAAGCTTTCAGCTGTACGATTTTCTTCCAGCTCTAGTCCATTCCTCAGTATATATTCGCCCAATGTTTTGGGTCGGGCCACGGTCTAGAGTAAACAACATTAGGTAACTGAGGTCCATGTATAATCTCCTAACCAAACACAGTCATGCATCGATCTGGCTTGTTTTGCCTCGTCCCTTGATACAAACTGTTTGCGGACCAGTCACGAGACCTAGGGAGAGAGTCTGATAAGGGTTGTTGTGAAGGGTACCTGCTTGTGCCGGTATTCGTACAGTAATCGATTGAAATTGATAGGGATGTGGATGTTGGGGGACCAAGTCTGTGCAGGTTGGTAAATGCCATTCGATCTATCTATTGTTTGCCAATGCGGAAATGATGCGGAAACGAACAAACAATCCTTGATTTATCAAGGTTGACAGAGAAAGGATTGAGGATGATCTTCTTGATTTTAATATATTGAATATGCCAACCGTTCACAAGACGGCGGACCACCCACCGAAATCTATCGAAGAATCCTAGAAGCATCCTAGTTATGAAGAGACCTACATTGTTGACTAAAATAATTGAAATTGTAATTGAATATAATTGAAGGTACCTCGGGAAGATCTCTCGTATGGACGCGGAAGTTCTTCTCCGTAAGCAGGGAACTCACGATGGAGCATTCTTAGTGAGACAGTGTGAATCGTCTCCCGGCGATTTTTCCATCTCAGTCAAGTAAGTTGCAAGACATTGCAATCATTTTTTCATTATTCACTGGAATAATCCTAGCAGTTATCTCTCGCAGGGCGCAAGTGTATTGAAAAACGGGATCACTTTACTTTTACCTTTTTTATCATCGGCTCTAAATGTTTATATTTCAGATTCGAGGACCGTATCCAGCACTTCAAAGTGCTCCGAGACAACTCGGGCAAGTACTATCTCTGGGTGGTCAAGTTCTCATCCCTCAACGAACTCGTCAACTTCCACAGGTACGGTGTAATACACAGTATCGACTTGATAATAAATATAAATAAATGAATAGCGGACTGATTGTGAGAGCTATATTCGAGCAATATATCCGAAAAATTGCGAAATTTGTAAATATACTAAATAATTAATTGAGTAATTATGAGTGTATTTGTAACTGAGTAAATGCATTATAAAACATAAATTACTAGTGAATAAGATTGATAATATTTTAATTCCAGAACATCATCTGTCTCTCGGAACCAGAACATCCTCCTGAAGGACATGGCACTCGAGACGCAATTCGTTCAGGCGCTATTCGATTTCAATCCTCAAGAAGACGGAGAACTCGCCTTCCGACGAGGAGATATTATTACTCGTGAGTTCTACTTTATTACAAAAACTAACGAAAATATTGATAAAAAGCTTCATAGAACTAGCGGGTCATGTGAAAATATAATGAATAATGCTGAAGATTGTTCATGTTTTTAAATCAAATGATGCAATTACGTAGAGAACAATACGTTATCTTAGAGAATGAATGGTATTGTAAATATATCTAAACAGTAGCAAATCCTGGCATAGGCCTCGGTACGATATCAAACCAAATTCAATTCCAGTGATCAACAAAGACGACGAGAATTGGTGGGAGGGCTCTCTCAACAATCGTGTCGGAAGCTTCCCTGCCAACTACGTTTGTCCGGTCAACCGAAGCCAGAACTGAGCCATCCTCCCGCTTTTTCTTCCCAGTCGCGTCGTTTCATCATTGTAAGCCCCAGTTGCCACCGTGACCCACAGGTTCCTTTCCCTCCTTCTCCATTTAGCACCAGTCTAGATCGAGATTACCATTTCCTTTCCCATTACTAGATCCAATCGATTACCATGTTAAGTTCCGTCTCAGGACGATTTCTCGCTTTCATTTCCAATCAGTGTATTCTTTTCCCTTTTCTACTCGAGTAATCAATGTTTCGACACGCCTCCACTGTATCCATCAACCAAATCTTCTCTCTCTGAGTTGATTGTGTCATCTCGAGTCGCTTGTGAATTCGTTTTCTTCCCATTGAGCTAATATACAGAAACGCCTTTCGAGATGCCGGTTTCCCCTCTAATTCGTTCGTTTTCCTCCTCGTATCAGCATCCTGCAATAATTTCGCGCTATCCTGCTAGCATCTAATGTTGTCGATAGAACAAGAAAAGGCCCAACTATTCCCAGTCTGAGATATGATTTGCTCCAGTATAATAGTCGTTCATATTTATTAAACCGTCTTACGTTTCGCCATATTCCTGTGCTGATAAATACGATTCAAAAATATTGCAAGCGTCTGACAATTATACGAAACCAGCATTTGAAAGAATTAATTACAGTAATCCACAGGGGTGAAATGTACTCTAATCGCATATTGCGTCGTCACGGAGCTAAGATAAGATTGTAATCAGTGACAAAATGATCGATTATGCTATGTGAGTGTGATTGGTATCGCATTCTCGCCCCACTCGGCATTAGCAGGCACTAGGGCATGTTGAAGGGGGGGGGGGGTAGGACACGCAACGCAACCGCGTCGCGTCACCCGGTCATAGATGCGTCCGGGTGACACAACTTTTGTAAGACAATCCTCAAACTTTGAGACTTTTTCGACGAAGTCCTGTCGCTTCTTCAGGCGATTGCAGCTGTATTTAATGTCCGTTTCACCGATTATGTGGCTCACGTCGAGCTCCTATGCCATCCTCATGATTTTCAATGTTATTTTGACCTGAATGTTCTGGGTAACCACTTATTTTCAGTGCAATAATGGAGCACGAGAAGCGAATCGACCTATCCGTTCCTCGTTGGGATCAGAACACTTTCTACGGGAGACTGAGACACTTTGCAAGCATCACCGACCCATCAATCGCATTCTGCAACAACAGAGACCTCCTTGCAGCTAAATTCCTCGTTGACTCGTACAAGTAAGTGAAGAGCTCCACAATTTACTGATTCTCCGGTAAATTAAAAGTTAAAGAATTATGTATCCTGACGATGTATTATGATCAATGACCATTTGCCCGAACCATTTCTCAGTGTGTTTCTATGGCTATTGGAAACGATGGTTCGCTTGCAAACGAAAATGGATACACTGTGACTATCAAAGAGTAGAATCGAGGACTTCATTTGCGCAAATAAATAGACAATTTACATTTTTTTATTTAATTATTTGATAGAAATAGTTTACGCTCATTTCAGGAAACGCGAGGAACCTACGGGGACGAGGATTGAAGATCTGCATAGGGCACAAAAGCTTGTCGGATCCGCCTTCCACCCTGATACTGGTAAGGCAATGATGTTATTTATATTTCAACACTAAAATATTAAAAAACAATTAATTTTTCTTTTGTATAGTACTTATTACGTATTTCAGGTGATCTGCAGAACTTAGGTGGCCGAATGTGTTTCAATGCATGGGGAGGAACAGTTCTCTGTGGAGCCATGATGATTTGGTAATCTTTGTTTATTTTACGAAAACCACTATATATTACTTCCATGTAGGCGACAAGGCAGAAAACCACTAATTAGTAGTTCATGTATCGACTGAATAAAAAAGTTCAATTAAAATAGAACTCATTTTCAAAACTACGTACAATTGATTATGGAGTCTTGTACCCGATGTTTTTACATATTTGTGCAAATAGACCACTTTCACCAATTCTTAGAGGCAAATATTAAATAAGGATTCTTCAGGTACAAGTCGACACCAGCAGTGCTCTTCTGGCAGTGGGCCAATCAGTCATTCAATGCTCTTGTCAACTACACGAACAGAAACGCGAATAGTGAACTGAAGACTTCGGTAAGCTCATTAAATGTATATATTTGAAAGCAAATGAGAGCTGGCTACCTACAAAAAACCTTGTTTGCCTTAACTCACGCGTCTCAAGAGAGGAATATGCAAAATTTCCATCCCCGGAATGGGACACCTCCACTTTATTAGCATATTTTTTATCCAATTATACAGTGAGATAATATCGAAAAGTCGATAATTAAGTGATCGCACAACATGCTATCCTTCAAAGTACGGTAACATTTAAACTCCCGCCGGTAGGAAAGGTCGATCTGTCGCACGGAAGACCCTGAATCACTAATCCCTCCTCTCGGACCTCTCTCCTATAGACACAGTCTCTCGTTCAATCGCTTAATAATGATTTAGGAAGTCATAGACAATTTTTGAAGATTGTTCGGCGAAAATAATTAAAGAAGACGTAGTCATTGAGGATATTTTAATGCAAATGAGATTAAAATAACAACAAAACGAACTCGCCTGGTTGATTTTACTAAAGCGTTTCACGAGAGGAATGTTGAAAATACCATTCCCCTGGAAAGAATATTAGTAAAATACTATTAGAAGATGTATTTTCCACTTGAGACAGTGGGAGTATTCCGAAAAGTAGATTTTTAAGTTTCTTTTTTCTTAAAAAAGACGAGCAACTCGTCACTCGATTTTGTGAAGCAACAGGTAGGGTCAATTGACCATTTTATAAATAATATTTCTTGTATATAGAGCATAATTCAAAATACGTTCGCCGAGAGGAATATTAAGTATTTTCTTTATCGAAATTTTGTGTGCAGCTTGAGTCATGTTGGCGAAATTTTTATATAAAATCATTAAGTAGTTCAGTGATATTATTTCACAGGATCTCGTAACCGCCTATGGATCTGCTGTTGGAGGAGCACTGTCTGTTGCCATGGGACTCAAAACATTCTTTGCTCGAACACAGGTAAGCCATTTAGAATTCTATGAAGCAATAAAATATTAATATCTCAGGTAAGCAACACCCTCCAACGGATGGTTCCTCTTGGTGCTGTCGCCGTTGCGAATGCGATCAATATTCCCATGATGAGACAGAAGTAAGAGTTAACGTTTTATTTGGTGAAACATCAATGACCGCCCATATAACTCTTTCATTGCATTTGATATTATTTTCAATTCCATTTATTTGTCTAACAAAGTGATTAGGAACATAGATTTGCTCATCCTGGTGTATATAAAAGAAAGAATTGAACAGCAAATGATAGGATAGTGCCACGCCGACCGCCAAATGATATTTATATTTATTTATATTATTTATCTAATTAATTCTAGTGAATTGAAGAACGGAGTGGTGATCACAGACGAGAACGGCAATCCTATTGGTTCCTCTCGATTGGCTGCCTACAAGGGCGTTTCTCTCGTCGTTCTATCGAGGAATGTGATAGTCGCCCCGTCAATGAGTAAGTTATCACTAACAACTTGTAACAACTAAATCACTTGCAAGAGAGCAAATAAGAGAGTAGTTCATACTGTGGTCTCCATCCACCGAATAATATTTATCAATGAACAATGGTTAGAACGAGTTGAGGGTGGGACAGATTATTGCGGGATATGATAGCGATTATGCTGGTTTTCCAGAAGCTTTTCAATAATACTTTCAATCTCGGACTGGGTGCGAAATTTGAAGGGGTATAATTTTGAGATCTCATTCTCCAAGTCGATGTTGACTCCTTCAATATCATCCGGAATTCTGTTTGATCGGAGTGCTCCGACCTTGAATCGAGAAAGCATTCTCGGCCGAGGACTTGGTAGGGAGTCGTCCGCGTCAGTCGAGTTATTGACGATCGGTTCACGCGAGGACCTATATCGATATCATTACATTCGAAGACGTGATATTTGCGATCAACTCTCAAAATTGTGAAACTCACTCTTTACTGTGTGAATAATTGAGAACGAGAGAGATGATGAGGAGGAGTGAGAGGACAATGGCTATTGTCTTCACGAAATGGCATCTGTGATTGGAAGAGGACGAACGATAGATAGTTTCCTCTTGTATCAGCATGTAGGATAGGGAGGGGATCTGGTTGAGACCAGTCGCACTCTCCCAGCGGACTTCAGCGAGGTTTCTTGATGATTTGCGAGTGAAGAAGTTTCGCATCACTACTCAGACCACTTGCAGGTTTCACCGTTCTCCACCATTTTATACACTGCTAACACTTTGTACTTTATGAGATATCTACCAGTTACATCTCCTAGTCGAGATAGATTTGCTGCCAAGGTTGAACAACTCAATGTCAAATTAGAGATAACACGTAAAGGGCATTTTGAGTTCTAGTGAACTGCAACTGCCATCCAAGAGATGATCCATTAAGGCTATGAGAGGCTGATGTTAATATAGAGTCGTAAGATATGGAGTCTTTTCCTTGACGGTCTATGTAAGTGTGTCGTGTTCTCTTGTCGGTTTGCACAAATCGCAACACAACATGAGAAGAGAGATTGGTCAATGCATGCTCCCTTTAGTTGCCAGGTTGAAGGTTGAACCTATCTCTTTGAATGAATGGCGCTATCGCATTTGAAAAATCGCACGGTAATTCGCAAAGGGCATATTGCGTTCAACGAACGTCGGTGCATACTGTACCGATAATACTCCGTGTTCTTATTAATCCTGTGTCATGTGGTCAATGTATTTTTACTTTGATTTATATGCACAGAGCGATTATTGCAGTGCAGACATAGTAATTATTTGAAGAAATAAATGTTTATCGACTTAGACAATGTAAATCAGAGGTAGATCTTTATGTGTGATGGAATAGAGGTATACAGAGTGCATTCCGAATGGACAGTGGACAATTATTGGACAAAGAAACTAATGTTATATTCATGAGCGATAGACCTTGAAGTTAAACCTGTAACATATGCGATGGAAGTAGGTCTCAGTTTTCCTATCGGCATGCACGGTATAGCATGAAGATGCGTCGCTGTCGTTGATTCCCTCAAAAGTGCCAAGATCCTCGATGAAGAAATTGACCATACGGGAACGGGCCTCATCGAAAGGACAGAGCTTCGGCCTGAACCAAGGGCGTTCTCCTCCTTTTCCAAGGACATCATCGGTAGATGGACCATAGGGGGAATCTCTTTTCGGGGTCTTGAACTTTGTAGATTCCAGTCTAAGCTTGAAAAATGATGTGAACGGCGCCCTGAAATTGAATAGTGTACAGTCAAATATTTTTTTTTGCTAATATGTTTTCTCATGCATCATGTATGATGTGTGAACTGACCGTATCGTCTCATTCCATTTGCCCTGAGCGATGTCTGCAACCGAAAATGCAGTGATGAGAAGTAAGAGCAAGGCGACTTCCTTCATACTTTCGGTCTGGTCATTTTTCGGTGTTCCCAATCTCGTTTTATAGTCGCAACATTGACCATTGTCGTTGGATGGCTAGTTCCATTCACTATCTCCTTCCCAAGGTTGCATTTCTATGCCGAACCGAAGATCGCATGAGAGTTCGTAAAGTGCATTGAGGTTTCAATAACACATTGTTATTCGGCAACTGTTACAGAAAAATATGGATACTCTTGAAGCACCTGTGGTGTTTGTGCAGTTTTTTATATCGAGTTATTAAATAAACAACTATTTATCGGCGGAGAGTACAACTTGATAAGATGAGGTAGGGTTGGGGGAAATCTGCGATAAAATGAGGTATGACGTTAAAATGTGCCTTAATATGAGCTGAGAGGTGTGGCAAAAGGACTATCAATGAGGAGTTCTTCTGAGGTTCAGGACTACTCCAACCTTATGAGAGAGCTCGCTATCGCCCTTCCCTACCACTGTCTTCCATTTAACATATTCATCATCATCCTTACTATTCTCAAGCATGTGTACAAGTTGAGCTACTAGCTCACAACGAGACTTCTCCTCATGGGGACATTCGTCAAGGATGAGCCATGGCTCAACTCCATCTTTGCCCATGAATACCGTCTTGCGGTGGTGACGGTGGGAGGTGTTGATTGGAAGGGATGTAGCATCTTCATTTGGATCTGTGAGTCGGCCGAGAAAACCTCGAGTCTGCTCGACGTATGGAGTCTGCTCGACGTATGGTGTCTTGATCTCTTCTGTGACCTTCGTGACGGATTGGGCATACTTGCTGGAGCTGAAGAGATCATAATAAGAAATGCCTCTATTCAATCCTCAAACTTAGGATATAAGTAAAACAGTTGTGAATATAGGAAAAGGGGATCGTACGGGCTGAAGGCTTCGTTGAGTTGAATTGCTATTCCTCCAACGGCTAGGTGAAGAAAGATAAGGGCGATGACCGCAACTTCCTTCATAGTCTATGTTTGTTCGGATAGATCACTCTATGGTGTTCTCTTTCTCGGTTTTATACTCGCAACATTGACCATTCGCGTTCGATGGCTAGATCCATTCACTCGAGATTACCCTAGCAAGGTTGAAGGTTGTTGAATCATCATGCCGTACTCAACTAGGGTAGTGACCAGATAATGTGTAAAGGACATCTCGATACCATTCGACCAGTACTTGTCCATGACATACTCTCTTGTTGTTTATAATAATTCGTACTCAAATTATTTAGATTAATAATTATTTATCGGCAAATCAATGAATCATCAATGCTCGAGGTAGGTAAAGAGGAGGTATGAGGTAGAGATTTGAGAATAACCAGTGATGGAAATATGGTGAAAGGCCTGGTGAAGCCATGATGCAACGTATATGAGTACATGGTGTGAAACAAATAGCTTATTTGTGAGGGCGCTTGAAGTTTAGCGCAATTCCAACTCTGTGGTATAGCTTGCCATCGCCTTTTGGAATAGTCACCTTGAAATTTTCGAATTCATCGCCGTCGGGGGCATTCTCAAGCATTGATACAACCTGATAGACCAGCTCGCAACGGGACTTCTCAGAATAAGGGCACTCATCGAACACTATCCATGGCTGAACTCCATCCTTCCCTAGGAAGACTTTCTTGTGGTGATGGTGAACAGCATTGGGATGAGTAGTGGAACTCTCTGCTTGGAGTCGAGTCAGAAGGCCTCTTGACTTCGGAGAAGTAGTCAACTCAATGCCATTCGTGTTCGACCTGAAGTTATTTGAATTTCGTGAAGTCGATATTGTATACTTGAACAAATATGTAGTGAATCTATGTAAAAAAAAATTCTCACTGATCGGCGGCAGCTTCGCTGTTCTGGACGGCAATTCTTCCGAAGGTTAGGCCGAGGAAGATAAAGACGATAATCGCGACTTCCTTCATGATCTCTTCTTGTCTGGTCGGAATGGTCACTATTCCAAGTTCTCGTTCCAGTTTTATACTCGCAACATTAACCATTAGTGTTTGTCGGCAACTTTCATCCTCTTGAGATTACCCTCGCAAGGTTGAACCACCGCTCAATGCCGAACGCAAATAGGCAAGTCGCGCGATAATTCGCAAAGGGCATTTTCAGTGCAAATGCTAACTTTTGTTAATTTTCAATACAGATACTTATGAAGTACACATAAACATATAAACATTCATTGACTGATGTTGATTACAGAGTATTAGCACTGCACAAAAAAGCAGTAAAAATAGAAATTAAAAGATAATAATTTAAGTCCTAACTCCAATCATCGTGGAACGTCTTCTTCGTCGTGAATGGTTCGTCAGAAATCTGAAGACTCTAAACATCCCCGTCCAACTGCTGCTCACTTTCGTCATGTAAGTTGAGAGTGTTTTGAGTTTCACCCACTTATATTTTTGTTGAATGATTTAGTGAATAATCTAAATTCAAATATTTCCGCAAAGAAAGATCCCGAGATAGATGCTGAATATCTTTCTTTCCAGCTACGGCAGTATGGTCCCTGTCGGATGCGCTCTCTTCCCTCAAAAGTCATCGATCGACGTGGAAACTATTAGGAAGTACGAGCCGGAAGCATACGAGAAACTGCTGAACAAGGATGTGAAGAAGGCCTACTTCAATAAGGGATTGTGATCAGATCACTCCCTTCGATCGACCCTTTAGCTGAACAATTCCCCTTATTTTTATAGAACTAGAATTATTTGTTTAGATTCGGTAGTATTGTTTCACTGTCGTGTTCACTAGGATTCCCAGGTGCAATGGTCATTACTTCACAATTTATAGGACATATTTACATCTCACATAGAGTAGTCGTTCATTCTCAGGCCCTTGGGAGAGTTTCACTAGATGACTGACTGCATAATTTACAAGTCCGGTGCTCGTTTTCCATACTATTTTGCTCGAATGTGTAAAGTTGGAAAGTAGGCGAAAGAAAGGGGGAGGAATACGAGGAGTGAGAAGAATACAAATGAGAAGTGAGAGGACGGTTGTTGAACAACGTTAGAGCCCGCGTTAGAATGCGTGAGGGGGTTTGGTCTCGCTGACTGGAGTTCCACTTAGGAGACACTAGTCGATGACAACCAGCCATTTCGGATGGGGAAAGGATCTGATATAGACTATATCGATGAAGTGAGAGGAAAGAGAGGGAGAATGGCGCAATAATATACAATATATACAGAGTAGGTACAGCAGGGGGAAAGCAACAACCGAGAGAGGGAAAGGAAGAGTCTTCTCAAGGAATGAAAATGACTCTCAGATCTCTTTCTGCTTTGCGAGACGACGGCACACTGCGAATCTGTAATTTAGGCAAAATTAGGCATAATAGCACAATGATTGCATTTTTTCCCGTAAATAGGCATAATTGAGAAATCAGATGGTAGCATACATACCCTTCGTCAATTTTGAATCTCGATTAGTTCAAGATTGAATGAGAGTTCACCAACTATGTTCAAGTCAGCCAAAGAGCTTGCGATCGATAAAGTTTTGTACCTATCACATTTTGTTTCCTACATCGTAAACCTGAAGACTTACCCAATGGCCGCTCCAATAACGAGAGTGACGAGATTGGAAACGATGAATCCGACGAACATATTCATTGAAAGATAAGAGGCGCGATCCTGAAATTAATAATACTTAATTAATTAATATTCAATTAGTTCATATTATATTTTCCCGATTTTGATAGTCTAGCCATTCGCCTAGCGCGATTTAGCCGTTAGACATCGAAATCTACCTTCTTTCGTGATACCTTTCTATCGATTGGAAACGCCGCTAGCAGCTCTGGTTCGGGAGAATTCGGAGGTGTTGTGAGGTTGCTACCGTACTGACGCATACGCACGCATCTGCAAAAAATAAATAAATTTTTTTATAATGATTGATTATTATAAATTATAAAACATTCAACTTCATACGGTTCAGTCCCCACTTGGTACCTTGTATGGAGTTACGATCCTCTATTTTTGTGTGTTACCTGTACCTCACATCCCCGAATGATCACAGGTCGTGAATGCGCAAACCCCGACGAAACCTCCAACCAATATAATCGAATCATGTGCTAGGACGTGATCTTTCAAGGGGTACGCGCCCAAATTTCGTGTCAATCGCACCCGTACACAGAAATGAGCAAATGGAGAAAACTAACCTACATATACAGTAGTCTACAAATTAGTTGCATTTACGTAAACAGGTTCATCTAGCAACACAATCTAAATGCACCAAAAATTTTGCCTGTAGTCTCGGTTGAGTAAACATAATTTCGGCTACTACAACTTTGAAACTGTGAAACTAAACATATTATTTTTTAGATTTATTTTTAAAAAAAACTTACTTCGGTGGCAGAGCCTCCGGCCGACTGCTCCAGTCCCAGATCCAGTCCGTGTTCTTGCCTGGAGGTAGCATGTCACGCACCAGCTTGTATTTTACCTGAAAAATGACATGATGAAATCCCGATCTATGAATATTTAAACCCGGTGTTTCCATACTCCTTATCATTCAAACCAGGATACATATCAGTAATTTTTTTAGGCACATTTCATGCATGGCTCTTTTTCGTTTTAATTATTACAGTGCGTCCATGTCATTCAAGGGTCAGAAAAATAGGACGTCAAGCTCATTTGACTGTCATCTCTCATTGTTTCTGACAGCCCTCGTGATCGAAAGCACACGCGAGAGTTTCCGGGAAAAGAGCGATCACTTCTCTCTTGTTTGCTCACCTGTTCCAGACTTTCGAACTCGAGATGCGGAGATTGCACTGAGACCGGACTGCAAAGATCAAAGATCAGTTTGTAGATCCAAGTTTTCCTTATCGAATCGATTCACTTTTCACTCGTCTTCCCTTTGATTATCCAATTTTTACGATTCTATCAGGCTCTTTTCCGCCCTAAAGTTCAGGATTCCCCAATCGTCCTTATCATCAATAGACGACTCCCATTCCCTTCATCTTCCGCTTTACACCGCACTTAATTACCGACAGAGTGCAATTTTCTGAGATCGAATCGACAGCTGATCTCTTCTTCCACTACTTTCGCCGTAACATGTGATCGACCGTGGTCATCAATACTCGTCGGCTCCCACTGTTTGTGCTGTCGGATCACAGCGACTAAGAGTGTGATCAGAAGATCAGATTGAACAACCAGAAGGGAAGCAGGTGGTTCCCGGTATCCCTCACTACAATGAGTATCCCCAACTTGGCATCATAATGGTATTTTATTGAACAATTCGTAAAGGTGGTTAACGTCTCAGTGGTTTACATTTTGACTAATCTTTCTCAAAGTTGGGATCCGTGCTCAGCCTGGCACTTGTATCCTGAACTGGCAAGTGTGCAAACTACTCTTGCCTCTCTAAGAAGCGGGGAAACGGACGGCTACTCAACGTCGTTGTTTTGTCTATTTTCCCTCCCTTCTCTTCCCTCTCTTTCACTCTCGGTCACATCCTGTCACGGGTGAGATCGCATTTCTATTAGAGAGGGAGAAGCATCCACGAATCGAACAGTGAAGGGAAGAGCCGACCAAGTGAGAGGATTACTCAAGAAAAAGAGGTGGGAATGGGAAAGAGGAAAGGGGACACCGGGGGCTGACAATGAGTGGTGGATAAAGATGACCCATTGGATTTAACACCACTTAACGAACACTTGTCTAGCAGCTACGGCCACACCGACCACTTACGTAAGGAAAAAATCGAGGAATGAGTGCTGACCTGAGTCTGGAATCCTTTCCGCCGAGATTCATATCATCGACCATAACCATTCCTACATCGACGGACGAACAGAGAGATCCTCGTGAGGGAGCGAGTTCCACCCATGATTCATTACCAGATACTGAAAGATATTGGTGGTTATTGGTCTGAGAGTCTTAAATTTAGAATTTTCTGAAATTTCAAGAAAACTATAGTGATTATTCTTGGGATTTAAAGTAGTAAATAAGTAATTGACTGATGAACATCTTCATACAGTGATTCTGTTAATTTCTGTGAAATTTTGCTAAAAATAACATAATTTTGAGAGTATTTATTGACTAAGATCGCAAGATCAAGAGGGGGTATTCCTTGGAATCACGTGAACAGGAGGTGGTTGTTTTGATGAATGGACCCTTCCGATACCTGTACTGGCCGATCGCTCCAGCATTGACTTCCGTGCTGTTTTAGCAGCTTCTCAAAGGGATAAAAAAGTGGGTGAAGTCAACAGATGAAGACTAGAGACTGGGATGGGGAAGGGTGAAGAGAGAGAGAGAGAGGGAGGCGCAGTCAGATGACAATCATTCTCAGGTGGATAGAGCAAGGATTAGGGAGAGAGGAGGACGAGTGTCCTATCTCAAGTACGAACGAGAATGATCGATGTGCCAATCGAATTTTAGTGCGAATGAGAGTGAGAAGTCTGACTGCGAATTTCACCACTCCTCTCTTTTTGTAGGTTTTTTGTGACTAGATTTAGAAATTGGCTAAAATTAAAAATGTCTTTACTGGATTTCAAATTTAAAAAATTGAGAGTTGTTGTAAAATCTAACAGGAAATTTCTTAGTTTTCAATTAGAAATACTTGAATCATAGATGCATTTGATTGAATCGAAATAAAGAAAGAAACGAACCGTGAGATGACGTATCATTCTTCTCCTCCTTCTCCACAATTCCTAGCTTCTTTTTCACATCAAACATCTTTGGCCGATTAAAGTCGAAGAAACTCGACATTAGGATGGTTCCTTTCCCTGAAAAGCAGCAAAAAATGAGTGAGTTGACGAGTGAAAAGAGCGGAAAAGTGACAACATGCGAATCACGTGAACTGCAAGATGATAAGAGAAGGAAGTCGACTGACAAAACTGACTGATAAAAATCGTGAGCACGTTATCGTACCCTGGACAACCCGAACTACAGAGTCGACAATTGCGTAATATCATGACTAATCGTGCACAAGACTGATATTCACTGATTACTTTCGAAAAACAGATCGTCGGTGCTATAAATCGATCATGTGGTAGTGTACGCGACGTGTCATGAACAGAACCAGTCCAACTGCTCTCTTCCCTCCCTCTCTTCCTCCCTCCTCTTCCTCCCCCTAATTCCGCTGTTTTCTCTACTCAATAATATTTGGAGAGAGTAACCGGGAGGCGACAATAGCAAGAGGGGGAAGAGTTACTAGTACTCTCGAGCGCGCGCCTTTTCAATGAGATGGAAAGAGAGCAATACCACGTGATGAAAAGGGCTGAGAGGAGAAGGGAAAATGCGCACAGGCGAAAACAGCTACTGACCGACGATAGCAAATAGAACACTGTAGTCGCCCATTCTGACTAGAGGAGTCCCCTGACCAGTAGGATGGGGTTTGAATGATAGACACGGTGTAATGGAGAAAGGACGCGACGAGTGCATTAATCGAGTGATTGGAAGGGGTCGTGGAAGAAGAAAAAGAGAGGTGAAATTTCCCTGTTGAAGGTAGAGGGGAGTGTTCCACTACCTTCAACAGATCGCTGAGCCGATTATGGCAAATAGTAGCGCTCTCTCTCTCACTCTTTCCACGTGAGGAGGTAAGCTCGCGGGGTCATATCGCGAGAGAGAAGGGAGTGAGAGGGAAGAGGGAGAGAGAAGAAGGGAACCGAATCAGCTGATTTATTCACTCCCTTTCCCCTCTAGGCTCTATTACTTGGCATGGCCAATTCTTCATCGATTCAACTGGCCGCGCGGCGCGTGGACGCGTTTGATCATGTGAGGAAGAGGGGAGGAGGGGCAAAGGGAGGGGAGGAGAGAGGGGAAGAGAGGGAGAGGGAGAGAGGAGGTGGTGGATAGGGAGGATTGTGTGGACAATGACTAGAGCCTGTAGGGGAAAAGGAGTGAGACTGGGAGAGGAAGAGGGAGAGCCAAGTCTCGTGGTGCCCTCGCTCTGTGTCTTGTGACTCGTTCGAGAACCGAGGAGAGCGGAGGGGAGGGAGGGGGTTTACTACTCTGCCCTCCCCCTTCCCTTCCTCTCCCCCAGATGACCAGCGCATCATTATACGCGCTCTTGTCCATCTGTTTTCCACTACAAGTGAAGAAGATCGAAGATAGGCGGAGAGAAACGGGAATAATTTGTGAGGAGCGACAATGCATTTTATCTTCATGCAGAGAAGTTGGCAAGTCAACAACAGTCTGCAGAGTAATGATTCGTTTGCACGTTCTCTATGACTTCCCCGTAACACAGCGAAAACACTCCAAAGTGTAGTTGATCAAGAAGCAGGAGAATTGACATGGAACACGTATGAATCGCTTATCTAAATTCATCGAAACACTGGAACGTGCTACCTTGTCCACTAAAACAACGTTAGCAATGTGTCTCATAACAGTATACTGGTAACACAGGGATAAATTCTAAAGTGTAGTTGGTCAAGAAGCATGAGAATTGACATTGGACACGTAAGAATCGCTTATCGAAAATCAGCGAAACACGAGAAAAAATCCAATGTGTTCTTAACGTGTATAATGTGTCTCGTAAAAGTGAGTTTGTCAGGGAATCGTAATTTTAGAGAGTACGATAGCATAGAGGACGGCAAGTGAAGCGAAAGGGAGAAGGCATCATTACGAAGGCAAAAGCAGCCTCCCTGAGGGATAATGCGTCTTTCGAGAAGAGAAGAGACACATGGATACATGAATTCAAGATGCTCCGAATGAATGGATACGAGTTTTCAATGGCCCTCTCATCTATATAGCCTAATGAAATAGCAAAATGTGAGCGAAGAATGATGTAATATTTACATGGCGAGTTGGATGAAGTATTGGGTAAGACTGACTAAAGCTCGTCTAGAATGGAGTAGAATGGTCATTGGCTACTGCAGCTCGTGCCTGTCTAAACACTCTCCCATTTCACTCCCTCTCTCTTCCTCTCTCTGCGCCCTCTCACTTTCCCATTGTCTCTCGTATCCACTATCCCATGGTTCTCTCACACAGTTTACGCGCGGGATCTCAGTGCCATCTGCCCCTCTGTCCGCATGGGATATACCCCAAGCTCAAATGAGAGTAGGAGATAATTGGGTGAGACAGTGGAAAGAATGCATGTTTTAGCACTTTATATACCCGGATTTGTCTTCTAATTTTATACATACTTAACCAGGAATATTTTTTGATAAAAATAGCTGAGCTTTCAGATAATGAACAAAATTTAATTGACATCTTTCCGAATAACACAGTAGGAATACTATATTCTAGAGAACCATTTTACGTTCGTTTTCAAAAGACATCGTGCCACTTCTTGAACTCAAGTATGCACACGAACAGGTTTGACCACATGGTCAACCGTGTAATGAGCAATGAACACGAAGTAAAAGGAGGGACGAAATTCTGATACAAAAACCGAATTGAATTCTTCAAAATCTCGTTTATACAAACCAACGGCAAGCAGTAATACGGAGAGGGAGTGGACACTGCAGAGACAGACAACAATCAATGCATAGACCGGACTAAGGAAGGGGTGGGGAAGGGAGGGGAATGGTCTGACTCTCAGACTTGCCCGTGATCTTTCGTTTCTCTGACTCGAAAGAACATGAAGAAACGAGAGACAGAATGAGTAGAAGTGGGAGGGAGGAACGGAAGCAGTCACGATTCTCGAGTTGAGTAGAAGGATACTGCCTGGAAGTGACATGTGAGCCCAGTGAGGATGACGTTCCAACTGACCCTTTGTCTCTCTTATTTCTTCGATGTTGAGGGACCGGGACTGAGTTTGAGCGTTCCCATCAACCAGTCGATCGCTTCCTATACAAAATTCAATTCAAATCTATTTTATAATTCAAATTTATTCTGGTTATTTTTCTCTCTTATGGATTATTTTCTCCAATCATCATTCTTTTTCTATCCCTTTGGGATTCCGTTGCACACTGTAACTATATCTTGGTCTATAATTAGAAGAGAAACATCTCGAAGAAAGATGAGTCATGGGCTTTACCGTAGTTTTCGAAACGTCAAAGCGAAAAATGTGGTAAACCCCCAGTTTGCTTGCCTTGAGTCCCTCTCCAGTGACTGCTGAGACGGGATTTATCTGCCATGCTCGATCTCTTATCTCCGTTAGTTGGAGAGCCTCAGCCATCTCATGGGCCTTCATAGCGACAAATAGATCCTGAATCGTCATTATTAATTTGCAAACATATATCGAAAGATAAGATGCATCACATGCCAAAAAAGTAATACGGGATCTCTGATCTATAGCGTGGAATTATCTTTGTTGTTGTACTACCTATTCAAAAGTTCAATTCGGAAAAGCTCAGATCGCATGTTATGATGAAGAAAACGTGCCGAATACGATTTGTACTTTTGATATGTCGAAGACAATCTTCCAGATCAACTCTGATAAGTTAAAAATACCAACCTGCTTGTTCGCCAGGACGAGAATAGGACATCCACGCAGTTTCTCTTCGTCCATGAGGTCGATTAACTCCTGAATCGAAGTTTATTTTAGGGAAAAGGTAAAAGGTAAGGTAAACGTGTATCCACGTCAAGGGATTTTACAACCATAAGAAGCAAGTTGGGGCAAACTGGTAAGGCCATCCTATTTTGGGACGAGAAGGAAAAAACTTCTCACATTCTTCGCTTCCTCGAGTCGTTTCCGATCGACCGAATCGATTACGAAGATCTACAATGAAGATTGTGATTCAATCAATCAATCAATTTATATCTCAGGCAATAATTGTTAGATTAGAATGGAACAGAAAACTTCGTGAAATGCATTCCACCTTATTGTGATTGTAGTCTTTGAAATTGAGTAATTTGAATGACAAAAAACAATATCGACGCAATCATGAAAGTGCTTACGGATAGAACTGTTCGAATTTTGGGGAAAATCTAGAAATAATAACAATGGTCTCAGTAGAATTTGAACTGACCAACGCACTACTCTGGTCGAAGTAATTCCTCCAATACACTCGAATGTTCCTCTGTCCTCCGATATCCCACACGTTCAGATTGATATTTCCCATTGAAACCTGTTTGATGTTGAAACCCTGGAACAGTATCACGTCACAATTCCATTCCGAATAAATCGTCATTCCCTCACTAAGAATAGTCTCTCACGCCTGTTGACTCGACCGAGGGAATACGGTAATGATTATGATGATATAAAAAGGATATTCACATGAGTAGGTGCAATATGTGATACGTCTTCATCTGCCAATTTCTTCAGAATCGTCGTTTTCCCGGCATTATCGAGACCTAAAATCGGGCGTTTTCGGGTTGTTGTCCAGTGAGGTATTTCGAAATTGCTGGCTACTAAGCGGTTTCCAAGAGACATCGCGTGAATGGTTCGTGACTCACCCAGTAGAAGTAATCGGACTTCCTTCGTCGGTGTCTGTTTGAAACGCCTGAGTAGAGCCAGTAGACCCTGATAGTCTGCGAGTGAGAAAGAGGAAGGAAACAATCTGCCCTTGCTAATGACAAGGTTGACTGCACACACAACAGCTCCTGATTGGGAGGTAAGGGAGTGAACATACCATCTGATTAGGGGGAACGGAGACCTGTAGAAAAATAGAAGCAGAAGACCTGGTCTCGTTTCTCAACTGCGAGTTGGCAAGAAGGGAGGAGGAGGAGAGTGGTGGGGTAAAAAGGGGAGTCTCTCGCGTTGTCAAGGGGAGCAACGCATAGGGTGAGATCAATTGGCCCGAAGAGAGTATGAGGTCGTGTTCGAGGGGAATACATTATTTATACTGAGAGAGGAGAGGACATGTGACGAAGCATCATTTATTATCTAGACGAACTAATCGGAAGAAAGAATGTGCTTGAAACCTTGCGGACAACTCGCGGACTTGGCCAGAACCTGCAAAGAAACCATAAATAACAGCAGATTGAGCAGGTGCTCTTGAGATTCATCTGCATCTCCTGAAAGGAGACACTCGAGATTTCTCCCACTCAATGTTGTCTCGCATTTGCTTTCGAATCGCTAATGATGCGTTAATGATGGGGGTTTTGAATGATGCGTTTTGAGTGCCGTTCTCAATATTTTCTGAAATCTTCAGAATGAAAGACGCATTACCACAGCTCTTCGATGATTACATTCTGTTTCACATGTCGTATCTCATAAGGAATTTCTAGGTAAAGAACAAACTATGTATTTACGAATATGGTTCATGAACTCACCTCATTCACATACGCAGTATCGCTCTTCTCACTGCACGATTGCAATAGACAAATGGCCTGCTCTCGAAGCTGCTCCAGACGGAAGTATTCGGCCTCCTGGAAGGGATATCATTGATCATGGGATACTTCCGATAATGACAGATTGAGCTCTGTCAATTGACCATTCTTATTTCATTCATTTATTGATTCAAAATATTTTAAACTAAATTCCTAAATTCATTCTTTTTCTCATAAGCATTTGATTTTTTTGTTTTCAGTTTTTCACACCTAAAGATACCTTAAAGTTTGGTATATTTATTCATACCTGCGTCAGCATGGCGAGCCTATCGGGATCTTTGGGCAGACAGGCCTCCCACAATTGAGATGAATGACGAAGTCGAAAGTAATTGAGGATTACACCGAATCTGAAGCTATGGAGTGAACAACGAATACAGTAACATCAAGGAACCATGTCCATCAAGGGAAGTGGTTGTTCATTTCATCCTTCATTTCATGTAAAATACATACAAAAGGAGAATTGACGAGAAAATTGGAGCTATCGGGATCATTACTCGCCGAAAGCACTTACGAGAACGGGTCTCTGTCGACGAAATAGACTCCTTTATCCAGCTGGCAGAAGGGAATTTTCTGTGTGCATGAAACGAACCACTGAAATTGGGAGTTAGAAGGAGAAGAGAAGGAAGGTATGCGAAGGTAGCTTACCGAGTAGAAGAGAGTTCCAGCAGGAAACGTTTTCTTGAGAATGGCAAAAGGAGTTCCCCCAACATCGAATCGGATGATATTCTCAGGCTTGTCCACCATCTAAAATATATCACATAATTATGCTTACAGATATAGATCATACATGAAAAGTGTGCATGAATGAAAGAGGGAGAACTGGAAATCTTTTATCATTCGATTATTTGATGAAATAAAAAATAGTGAACAGCGTTCATGTCAATCAGCAATGTTCATCGTAATTCTATTTTGCTGTTGTTTTTGCCGCTCGAAATAGGAATTCTCGAAAACAGGGAGAAACAGGGAGCGCTCGCATGCAAATTATGCAGATCCTTGCGCGCGCTGAGGGAATAGAGGGATGGAATCAGAGAGGAGACCCATGGGAAAGAGTGGAGCGAATGAGAGTAGACCTCGTTTAGGAAGACGAGAACCATTGATTGTGAAGAAGAGGAGGGAAAGACAATAGGAAGGAGTGGAAGAGGAGGATTCATTCAACAGAAGATCCTTTGAGGCGAGAATTGAGGGATGAAGAGGGCGCATTATGGATGAGGGGATGGAAGGGATCAAATGATCAATGACCACAGAAATTCCACGATTGCAAGATTATGTGGAGCTTCACATCGCGTTTCGATGATGAAATGGACAGCTAGCATAACATATCCTGAACAGAAATTTAGCCAGATTTCGCAAGATGGCGTGTAATCGAAGTATTTCCTCCCAAGAGACAAAAGAGACCAAAGCGAAGAGAGGTCATCTATTTCTGAGCAGTTTCCCTTGGCATATGGAAAGCCATTCTTGAGAGTAGGAGAGGAGGAGGGAAACGTCAATTCATCTGGCGCCGCTGCCTTGAAATTGGAGTGCCCGACTGGAACCAGACACTTGACTGAGTCATGAAGCCTTGTATGCATTTCGAAAGTAAATAGAAGATTCAGTTGCAGGAGTTCGGCAATTTAGAATGAGAGTAGAGAAGGAAGAGAGTTTCAGGAATTCTCAAACGGAAATGAGGCGGGGGCGGTGAAAGTTGTGATAATTTATTCTAGGTTGTCTGCACTTTAAAGGTATCAGATATTCTGTGACGAGAAATCACTTAGACAAATTGAGAAGGCGAAGGAGTGCAAATGTGGTCCGAATTCATATTTCACCAACTCTGATATATCATTTCTTCTCACGATTCGATGGATTTCATGGAAAGTGCGTGAGATACTACTTTATGTTTCACACTCAAGTATAAATGCCAGAAACCCAGACACTTTGCTGGCGATAAAATGTATTCATCCGAGAATCATTGCAGATTTGCTCAATGTGAGTGAAGAGATCAATAAGCATTAACACAAATATGATGAAGTTATCGAGAAAAAAAAGGAATTTTACAGTGAATAGTAGAAAATATTGAATCAAATATGATGCAAATTGTCTAACAAACAGTAATTTTAGTGTAAATTGCGGAAAAATGTTATATGTACACGAAATCGGGCGATATTCTGGTGGCGGGAGTATTATGAATATTGAACGTCAGAGTGTCGTCAACGTCACAGGAGAACCGACTCCTGAAAACATCCTTGCCAGTGTCAAACATCTCAATGATGTCTCTCCATTCTGCTCTTGGTGTCATATAGGTAAAAGGAAAAGACTTATCCACGTCAAGCCATTTTGCAGTCATAATACAAAGCTAGGAGGAAGCCACTGGTAAGGCCAAGTGTTAGACATCATAGATTGATGGATTAATGGAATGAAATGAATAAAATCACATACCTCCTCATTGCATTGAGCCGAACTCATTTCGAGACACGAGTCCAATTTCGTTGTTATATCAATGGTGAATTCGGTATAATCAGGAAGAGGACGAGTTTCCATCTGGGAAAGTCTCTCGAGATTCTTGCGAGTCTTCCAGAGAGAATTCACCTGAACAACATTATCACTTTCTGCTTCCACGCAAAGAGTTTTTACAACCAGAGATGTATGTGGTTCTGAACGAAGTAATGACATTATGTATGCGGATTTATTTTTAATATCGACCAGTAAAGCGACAGTGAATTCGTAATGAGTTCTCTCACGTTCGAAATTCTTGAGCCAGTTTGAAAACAAGCACTTTCCCGAGATTGAGGTATTGAACGCAAGAGCGGGGCAATTCAGACTCTTTGGCTTCCTAATATCTGTCCGATATTACGTCTAAAGTGCAGTCGGAAACCATTAGACGACTGAGCGAAGAAGAGGATCGGAGTTCTGGGTATTAGTCAGCTAATTAGGCCGTGGATAGTGCGAAGACACGAAAACAACTGTGCACTAAGAGCCTCTCGGAGATCTTAGGTTCGTTGTGAGTTCCGAATTACGCGTGGATGAGCAAGAATATTTGATGCGAAGGGCGAGAGAGCATGGGACATGGAGAGAGCCGGAATAAATATTTCGATGTCTTACTGCACAAAAGAAGATGGCAAAGCAGCAAACGACGAGGGGAGTCACGACTCCGACCATGAAGAAGAAATCAGATGATTCCGTGTAGGGAACGTCCGAATCGAGGGCTGAAATGGGACGATGGACAATGATTTGAGACACTATACATTCAGTCATACATAGAACTGTGCAAAATCTAAGCTCTGACTTGAGCTACGAATAAGGGTTTTTTGTCTACTGTTTTACAGTTTTGTCAACGTCCTGACTAAGAAGAATCATTATTAGAGAGTTAGAATGGAAAGTAGGAGAGGAGGAGAAGATAATGGGATACAAATTACCTCTTAGGTCTCTGTACCATAGTGGGATTCGATCCTCACCTGCGGGTCTCATAGTCGACTCAACGATTCGTTTCTCTCCGCCCTCTTCAGTCGCATTCATCAAGTGCGAGAACACTCTAAAGTTGACCGAGAAAAACGTTATGTAAATTAGAAAAATTCAAAAATATCGCGACAATTTATAGTAAGACCTTAAGGCTCGAAATGAAAATATTATCTCGTTCTGAAGTCAATCTGATCTAGAAGCCTAGCGAACTTCCCAGAGTGTGCGCGCACTACAGTATTGCAGTCACAAACATGTTATTTCGTCGATTTTGCGCGACCACGAAAACGGAACTAGAGGATTAGAGGAGAAATCCATGTGATGAGGAATGAAGAGGAAATCGTGCCGAATTCCGCAACACATGTAACTCTAATGCAGTTAGACACCCAAGGGCTCCCATTTGTTTTGCGGACAAAGTAGATAGAACGCAGGTTGCATGCAAAAGAAAGCTTGTGGAAGGAGATCTCTGAGGTATTCAGAACGGGGCACAAAAGGAGAGAGAAGAGAGGGAGAGTAATGAAAACTCGGCGGGCTTATTATGCAGAATCGAATTTGGAATCGGAGCGAACGTTATGTATTCCCCGATTAACGAAATCACTATCGACGATTAGTTTTGTCTCGAAAAAGCAATCGAAGGAGCTCAAGATACAGGAAGACTAGGACACTAAGAGGGAATATGAACTGAGGATGGGAGAAGGGATTCCTCTCGATATTGGAAATGAGAAGCAGAGGGAGAGATTAACATCTCGAGCTAACTCGTCACTGGCTACAAAACACGCGGATAAGGTTGTGGGCGAGGTTTTCGTCGTTGAGAGTAAGGGGAGGGAGATTATGATGTCTCACGATGATGATATTACTCAGAAGGGACAACGATCCTTGTTCGATGTTGCATGGAATACTTGAGATCCATAACTGAGAGAGGACAAAGAGGGAAAGAGGTTAGCAATACTCGGAATAACTCGGAATAACTCGTTGTCTGTGGGCGAAGTCTGCTGCACCTCTTCATTACATGTCTTCTCTTCCTTTATCTGCCCAGAGAAAGACCATGATGGATTGAGAGATCTAGAACCTTTACTCAGAGGAAATGTCTGCATGTGATTGCATGCAGGAGAGGAAATGAGATGGAGAATGAAGGGAAGAGTTCAGACACCGACAAATTTATCTTCTACAGAGAGAATTGCTCACAATCATAAGATAACCGTAGGAAGGGAAAGGGATAAATTAGTTGGTTGGAGACGAGACGAGTGACTAAATAGTGAAGACTCCTTACAGCTCCTCCTTCTTCTCCTTCTGAAATTCAGACGTCGTGAACAAATTGACTACTCTTTTCCCTACTCTAATAGCCACTTTAAGTAGCCGTATTCAAATACTTGTTGACCAACCTTTTCTTTCTTGTCCTTCTTATCCTTCTTATCCTCCTTCTTCTTGTCGTCCTTCTTCTTATCCTCCTTCTTTTCCTGTAATATGAAATTATGGAGATGAGATTCTTGGATATTGCAGAGTTCTGGGAATATATAGCTCACCTTCTTCTCCTCCTTCTTCTTATCGTCCTTCTTATCCTTCTTATCCTTCTTCTCATCCTTCTTCTTCTCCTCCTGAGAATACCAGCTTATCTAGATGTCTTCAATCATTTCTATCTCACCTTCTTCTCCTTCTTTTCGTCCTTCTTCTTCTCTTCCTTCTTGTCTTCCTTCTCCTTCTTCTCCTCCTTCTTCTCCTTCTTCTCTTCCTTCTTCTTCTCAACCTTCTCTTCCTTCTTCTCCTCCTAGAATGATTACAATAGATGAGATGTTAGATGTAGTGTTAGACCCCTAACCATATCCCGTCAGATTCAAAGAAGAAATACTTTGGTATCTGGTACATCATAGCAAACGAAAGCTAGGGTTGGAAAATTGATTCAGTACACAAAATATCGTAAGGTAAAAAAACGCAACCAGTCGGAAGGTGTTCGGAGGTCAAATACTATTAATATATAATTTAATTTGGCTATTCAAAATTTTTTTTTATCTTTTTTTGATTTTATGATCTACTGAATATTAATGTAACTTCAAAGCATAATGAAATAATCACGAAACATTTGTAGATTTTCAGACTGTGTCATACCTTATCTTCTCCACTCAATCCCTTGAACTCCTCGAGGGCTCTCTCCATACCTTCAATGACCTGAAAATTATTTATCATTTTTAGAACTAACAAAGATATTCAAACTCCTGCTTTGAGTAAGGTGACTTCACAATCTGACCTGAGGAACGAGGGGATAGAAGTACTTGTTGTTTCTGTATCTCTTCTCGTTATTCGTCTTCAGAGGATTGCCGTCGGTATCTGAAATCGAACGATTATTTCGCTCTTTTATCTGCCGGTAATAACAGTATTTGTGTGGCAACCCGTGGAAAGAAAACGTTTGGAGCGAGATTACACCTTGCTTTCCCACACGTTAAATATCATTGTGTTTCCTTTGCGAAATTGAATGTGTTCTCACAGGTACTTTTTTATTGGTCTCAATACCTAGATTTTAATATTTCTATTTATTCAACACTCTGATTTTGTTATTATGAATTGAAATTCAAAATATCAATCAACTAACCGAGGAAGATGATTCTGGGAATGTATCCTCCATCGGGGGCGAACTTAGCATCCTGAGGTTCATCGTCATCTTCAGTGTTCACCATCACGAATTCGGGCGAGAGATTCAACAGATCGAGGATCTTGGGAGAGCTCTTGAATTCGCGCTTCAGATCTGGAAAATATATTGTATAGATATTGTCTTCATCGCACTATTTTTCCTGCTACTTCCCAGGGGAAAGCGTTGCCTCAGGCGTACATAAATTCGTAAATATAAATTGAAGTGAACACTACAGTACCCTGTTTTGTAGTTATTGTCTGTCAGAAAATCGAAATGTCAAATAAATAAATGTGAAATAAATAAATTTACTGACTCTTGCAGGCTCCGCACCAGGTCTTGTGGATGAGGAGGAAGATGGGCTTGTTGAGGTCTTTCGCAATTCCGATGGCCTGATCAAGGCCGGATACCCAGTTGATGTCGTCGCGGAATCCTGAAAATTACATATTTTCCCCCATTTTCTTCATTGATTTGACCCAATTTTCGCGAAACTCTTGCGCGAAAAAAAGAAAATTTTACCATTAGAGGGATCGTCCTTCTTCTTCTTCTCTGCACTCACAGCAAGAGCCAAAAGGACGACGGCGACGACCAATCTCATGGTTGTTTACCTGCAAATGAGAGAATTGGAATCAACTTGGGATCGAGAGAGTCCGGAAACGAGGTCAGAGAGAACGGAGAGAGGATACACGTGTGGATATTACAACGAGAGGGAGGGAGGAGAACACAATGAAGTAATGATGAAGAATCGGAGATTCTTTGAAGTTTTCAGGAAATTCATTCTCAGAAATTAAAGCGAAAACGAAAGATCGGGGTACACGGATCGTGGTCCTGATGGGTTATGGAATTGATCTATGAAGTGGGTAAATAAAAGATATATTAGTTGTAGGTGCATCTCTTCACACGGTGAGCTACACGTGTTGCTTGGTCATTGCTCGTGGATCAATAGAGAGAAGCGGTACTTGACCAACCGGGAGAGAGACACGGGTACCACTACAGAGACAGTAGAGCGATAATACGACAGCGACTTATCCCCCCGCTTTCTCTTTGAGAGTGGGAAAGGTGGAGAAGAATCATAGGTGGAAGCAGAGGAGGTGAAAGGGAAGGAGGAGGAGGAGGGGGTAGAGAATGGAAAGATCGGAGAGAGTTGAGAGGAGAAGGGAGATGAATGAGGCTAGTAGGACGGGATCGGAGCAAGGTCGAATAGAAGTGACCGAGAGCGGGGATTAGGAGAGATACTCACATCCTAGAGAGAGAGAGTCCCGTCCCCGTTCCCCTTTTGATCCCACCGATGGGCCGCTGAAGGAAATTATGATCAAAAAGGATCTCCACCGAATCAAAAAAGGAGAGTGGTCATCCTACTTCCTCCTACGTATTCTAACGGTTGAATAATGCAATTGAAATGAACAAAGTAGTGAATACGAGATTGTAATACGAGAGACGAAGCCTGTTCTGCGTTGGCAATACGCAACAGAGGCGATATTGGATTTCATTGGACAACAAGAGGAGTGAGGTGGAACTGCCCCAGCTCTCTCGAACTGCATTCTCACTCAAATCCACCTAAGAGATGATCGAATTCTCTCGTATTTCCAATGTCTCTTACCGATCAGAGAGATCGAGATAGTATTCTCAATGAAGATGCAGCACAAAACTCGTTTCCCTGGGAGACTCGCAGCCTTTCCTTCTTCTCTTTCTCTCAATATCTTCCACATCAGCATGTTGTCGTTTTTGCCTTCTTCTTGAAAGAGAAAAGAGGGAAAGGTATCGGCGGGAGCTCGTTAGGAGTTAGAGATGCAATCAGTGCGCACAAGGGATTTGTCATTAGGTTACCGTACGACAATGTAGGACACTTTTTAGGTAGTTTTTCTCGCGCACTTCAAGGTTGAGCGCCTTTCTCTATTGTTCAGTGAGGTCAGAACACGGAACTTCGATTTAAATTAGAGCAATATGTGAAACCCTGAAATCCCTTGCTTCTGCCTTGTTCGAGATCCTTCTCTCCCTTCACTTTGAGAGGCCCATTTGATGGAGTGCATAATAGCGGAAACGTCAGTAAAAGTTATCGTAAAGTCCAGATGTGTTGACGGGGATTCGAAGAGATGCTCAACAATACTTGTTATCTCCCTTTCACTTTCAAGACGATTCGAATGAATCAATGAATCCATAGACACTATTGTCGATTGTTGTGCAGAATCCTTATAAAGCATCAGACAGCATTCAGAGGCCAGACTCTTTTAGGCATCAACAACATTCCCCATGTCAAGTATGTTTCCTTGTCTTCGATTGTTACGGAATTCCTGAGACTGTTTTGATGGGTGCTTACATGTTTCTCACTTGACTGATTTCTATCTAAGAAGTTCTGAGAATGTTATGCACTACTACTTCGACATACTTCAACTACACATGTGAATGATACTCGGTAAAACCAGTAGGTCTGCACCTTCCATTGCATATACAAGACAATTGCTTCCCGGAGATGCATATTTATTGCTTGTCAGTACGCATACAGAGTAATCTCACTATCTATTTCATCAGAAACAGCAGACTGATCATGAACGAAAGGGTCGAATGAGATCTGAGAGAAGACGTAGAGTCCCCTCTTCACTTAGAGTTCTGGATCACCATTCGGTCCCTTTTGCCCAAATCTCCGAGAAAGTAAGGAAGGGTAGAATTTCCGCCCAACCCACAACTTCGTCTTGTTTGCTCGCTTGCAAGAGCGATCAAGCAAAGAAGTTGCGAAGTAGAGAGAGAGGAATAGTAGGGTTGAAGATCAAAGATCGGAAGTGGAAGTGGAAGGAAGGATGGGGGGTAGTGGGGAATCGCATCGTCAGAAAAGGATGGGGAGGATAACCGCGTTATGCAATTGTGAGGGTGGAAGGGAGGAGATAACCGCTTGATTTGAGAGTCAATACTAAAAGCAGTGGCGAGATTTGACGTGTATGTAGTGTGTAAAAGCGGAAAAGATGAGAGCACGCGGGAAATACAAGAGAGTGACAGAACGGGGGCTTATATACGACTAGCGATTCAGATAGGAACGACGCGGTGATCTACACTCGGGACTGCACGGATCGAAAGGCCTAGTGCAAAAAATACGAAAAATACGGAAAAAATAGACACAAGGCCAGGGTCTCGGGCGTAGATCTACTGGGGGTTTGTACAGGATAGAAGGGAAGGATGACATCGCCGAGAAGAAGTCTACATTTCGATGTAGAACTGGAGCTCCTCGATGTAGTCATTGGCGTACACGACGTATTGGGGTTCGGGATAGTGCTCGATACGAGCCATCTCTGCCATCGCCCTGCAATTTCTGCACATAATATGATGGAATTGTAAGGATTTATCGATTCTCTCTTTATCGATTTATCGATTTTCTCCCAGTATCAACACCTCAAATAACATGTGGAATCTGTACAATAGTTTTTTTTTGCTCCGTGGCTGTGTCCCCTCAAGCTGCCTAATTAAAATTAATGTGATCTACATTTCCGCTTAGAAATTTATGCACCTTGCCCGATTGTATTACAGAGATCATTGGATCGGTTTACGACCCAGTGAAAATTAGCGTATGCGCCCGGTCTCTTTCCCTGTATAGTTCGTGTATGTTGAAGCCCTTTGATCTTAACTGCCCATGCATCTTCTCCCTCTTCCTTCTTCCGTCTCTTCCGCTTTCCGAATCGCCCATCTCTTTTACTATTCGCGGCACGAACAAAGAGAGACCATTTGCGACCCCGGTGAATTATGGTTAGCGGCTTGTACTCTGAAGCACACTTCTTGACGAAAGAAGGGGAGATTACCATAATCCTTGATCCCTCTCCTTTTCTCAAGTCCCGAGATAGGCTCCTTTTGTAGCGGGCAAAGGGCCACACAGTCAAAGGGGGAGTACTTTTATGATCTCCTAATTCGATTACCCCGTCCTTCGCCATTCGAGGAGATCAAGTTCAAGGCAAGGCGGCCAAACTCAGCTGAGCGAGAGGAGGCCGGGAGGAGGGAAGGGACAAGGGCGAGAGGAGAAGAGTGGTAGATCAAGTGTGCACTATGTGCATTGACTCCACCAGTCAGTCATTAACTCGTCTCCTCTCTTCCAAAGGTTGTCCCCGAAATCGCTGCCCAATAATTGGCTTTTATAGACCATAGAAGGGAAAGGGAATCGCGTACTTTGTCCTGTCAGTCCCCATAAAGAGCCTACTGTCGATCTCACGAGTTTGGCTGATTTTATCGCTATTTTTCACATGACTGAAGCGAAAAATGCAAGCGGGCGCTACTCGCCACTTTGTGCGACGTTTTTCTCTTCCCTTATCTAGGAGGTTATCTAATTTTGGGAGGTGGCAGAAGGGGACAAAAAGGAGCTGAATGATTGATTGGCTTCATGAGAAAGAAGAGAAGGGGATAATGAATACCCTTGTGAGAGTGAGGAAGAGGACAGATGTTGCATGCATCTGTCAAGTCTATCTAAGGAAGAAAAGGAAAGGGATGAAAACGGGTGTGACTGACGATTAGAATGACCCTCTTAGACCACCTCTTTTCTTGTTTACGGAAGTGGAGAACGACTAATTCGATTTTGAAGACGACATTCAATGCGAAACATCTTCCCATCCCATCACCACTTAGAACATCTTCGGCCTCCTTTGACGAAGCCACAAAAAGGAGCTCTTTTGACGATTCAAACAGGTGAAAAGAGGGGAGAAATACGTGGGATCGAATGCAAGGATCGTTGACCACGTTTGCAGGGAAGATTGGTGTAGAACACTCGAGAGAGAGAGAACACTTCTCTCCCTTCCCTCTCCGTTCCCCCTTCTCACTCACTTTCTCTCACGGATAAGTGTGAAACCTGCCTACGTTCGCACACCCGTTTAATCTCAATTTGCACGAAATGCCACCCCATTCACATCCTGACTATAATCTATTCTATGGATTTGGAGCTCTAAAGTTAGAGGAAAGATATTGATGTTTTCACTAGGCCGTTCTAAGAATCGCAAGTTATTGGAACTTCTTGGAATTTTCAGATGTTTTCACTACGCTTCAACTTCCGGTTACCCATCTCTCAACTCACTTTCTGATCTCATCCTTGGACGAGGAGCTCATCTTTGACTTCTTCTTCGATTCGATCTTCTCTCTGATCTTTGCCAGATCGAAGATTTCATCGTTCGACTGCACTGATAGGATCACCTACAATTTCATTGATTGAATATGATTCTGCAACTAGAATCAAAATCATAATCCTGCTATCATCAAGGCTTATCCCGGTCCAGTAATGCCATTCTTTCATTCTATCGGATTTTCTCTACAGATTTGTCTACAGTACCCAACGTAATTCTGCACCCGCAAAAACTGCATAGATTACCAGCATGGGTGCAGGATTAACTCGAAACAGTTAGCTAAGCCGATTTGAATGGCTGACCTCGTCCAATTTTTCGCTGGAGAGCCCCGTAGAAGTGGTAGGGTCGTCCTTCTGCTCCATTTTCTTCACTTCCTACAAATCAATCGATAGCTACCGTACACCACAAGGCAATCGATATCGTACAGACAGGGCAGTATCTATATCAGTCGGGGTGGTCTCACTCTAGATTCGAGATAGATTGTTTATTTGCAGAGGGCACCACAGTTCTCTCTCTCTCTCCACTCCCTAAATCCCCTTCAATCCCCCTCCCTTTCCATCTGTTTCCATCGCTGCAAGCTAGATCCCCTTTCGTTGTTTATAACCTAGTCTCTGCTCTCTCTCACGCTCCCTCTGCCCACTTCATGTTTGGCTATGAATACAGGAGAAAGAGGGGAGGAGAAAGGAGATTCTTGATCTGCCGTGTGTGTGCAAACTAGAGATAGAAAGGAAGGGGTGTTTTGAGGAGGAAAGAAAGAGTAGTGAATGGGGGTAAGTTCTCAATCTTCCTCTCTTTTCAATGGGCGGAGTGCCACTGTCACTTTCTTCCCTCTCCTCTCCCTCTTCTTTGTGCTCGCTCAAATGGTCTCTCTTCCTTCTCTGTAGTTGGCACTCACTCAGTCCAGAATCAATTTTGAGAGTGAGAAGAGAGAGTAGCAACATATAACCAGTTTGGGGAAGGGAGAGGGAAGAGAGGAGGACACTCGACACGCGCTGGGTGGCAGCGAGGTCTTTGATCGAGTAGAATGGGAGAGGTGCATTCATAAGTTGTGTGTGCGTGAGGACTTCAAAAGTCTGGACGCCTCCAAATCTCAGAGGGCTTAGGGCTTTGTGAGGGATTGGGAAGGGAAGGGGATTGCCAGATTGATCTTTGATCTTTACCTCCTTTTCCTCTTTCTCTTCAACCTCCTCGGGAACGACAGAAAGCGTCGCTCCAATGAGATCCTTCGTAAGGCTTCGAGCTCCATTCACACCTGAAGAGATTATTGAATTGATAATGTCAACTAGATTATCGAGGGAAATGGCTTCCCTTAGCATTATGCGATCGAATGCTACAAGCCTCACAATATCAGGTACCGTAATCCGAAAGGTGGAATACCGTATACCAAAAGGTCGGATACCGTATCTCTTATGGTCGGATACCGTACCATTCTCCACACGTTGTTCACCATTGCCATCGACGTTGCCTTGAGTCGTCAGAGTGAGATCTTGAGGCATCGACTGCAAGTGAAGGAATAATGATGGGGAGGGAATGGCGAAACTTGAAACGGCAGCAGCGTTTTCAAGGCTATGCGAAAGGAGGGGCGAAGGCAGATGTCTCTGCATACACAACACATCCCAATGCTTTTGTATTCGAGAGCGACGCGGGTTGTACAGTACGACAGAAAGTGTGAAATTGAAGTGAGAAGAAGAGGAGTAGTGTCAAATTGACTACAATCGTGGAGGAAACAGGGGGAAAAGAAGAAGAAGAAGAGGCGAGTCAACACTCTTCCCCCTTCCTTTTTACTCCTTCTCCTTCTCCTTCATTGTTGTGTGCAGCTGCAGCCTCTGTCTATTTTATGGCTATAAACCAGCGGGGAGAAAGTTTGTGGCATCTGGAGTCGGCTCCACGCATAAACAATCCGGCGGGTGCTAGTGGTCTTCGAACCGAGCGAGCGGCGCGGTGTCGAATGACACACCGACCACTCCCTAGCCGGTCAGAAACGGTGAATGAGCAGGGAGAAGTGAGAGACACAGTGGATGGTCGATTGACGACAACGTCGTTCTCCCATTTCACACCCACTTATCCTCCTTCTCTGCAAACGGTACACAAACAAGGACCCTTTCGCGCGCGCACCAGTTACCACAGTAAACAACGCATTGCCACTAGGTCCCATCGGTCCAAAGCTCTGTGGGAAGAAACCTTGATGGTCTTTGGCCATGAAACTGGAGAGCTGCAGCAGCTAAAGCGAGTAACAAAAACTGAATAATGTGGGAACCATACCATCGGCTGGTGGCTACCCGTTCCGTTGTGAAGCATTGTAGAGTTGAAGCCTGGAAGAGAGAATTGGATGAAGGGAGGAAAGAAAACGACAATATGCGAAGAGGGAACACGAACAGAATACAACGGAAAGGCAACAAGAGAGAGAGAGAGAGAGAGTTGATTATGACGACGCAAGATTGGTCGGGGGAGAGGGAGGGGAGAGGAGTAGAATGATGATGTTGATTTCACAATGATCTCTAGACGTGATGTTCAGAATGAAACCCGACTAGGTATTATATCATTACGGGACGGAGAGGCCTAGTTGGGACAGGGGATGGAGGGATGGAGTGATTCTAGAGGAGGAGAGAAGGGACCCGGAGGGGGAGGAGACTAGCGGGAGGAGGAGGAGGGGATAGGGAGAGGCGGTGGGGGGAAGGAGGGAGGAGGCGAAAATGAAAAGTCGAGTGAAATTCGACGAAATGTGCTTGGATTCTAACGAGAAGGAGGAAACGAGGGGATGATTATGTCTTTGAGTTGAGGAGAAGAAGGGGAGAAGACTCGATACACATACACACAGCCCGCTCTCCTACTGCGAAAGACGTGTGGAAACCAAATTGGGCTCACTAGAGGCACTCTAGCGTGGAAAGAAGGAGAAGAGACAACCTACGAGAGGGTTACGGTAGTTTATCGATTTTAGGAACGAAAAACAAGAAAACGGGTTACGGTAGTGTCAATCCGGTCTGTGATCGATCGAGGGGTACGGTAAGTGGCTCAGCACGGCCATTCAATCGATTGAATTGGAGAAAGTGATACTATAGGGTGGGTATCGATTGAGAGAAGAGAGGGGATACGGTAAGTGGTCTCGACCGGATCTCTCCTTTGTGTTGTGGCACCATCACAGCAACAGAGTAATTGCTTATTTGGGGCCACTCAATGGATAAATATTATAGGGTGAGCGAGGGAGGGAAGAAGGGAGGGAGAATGGAGGGAGAGAGAGGGGAGTTGAGTAGTAAGAAGAGTGACGATCGAGGGAAGAATCCTTCAATGCAGACTAAGCATAATTTGGTCGGAGAAGAGGAGGAGGGGGAGGAGCGGGAGAGAGAGGGGAAAGGGGTTAGGAAGATAAGAGTCGAGCTTGTGGTGGAAAGGGCATACGATTCAGAGAAGGGATGAGTGGGGGAATGGACTGTGACCTACCCATGGATGGGCAAACGAGTGAAAAGGGAAAGGATGTAGAGGTAAAAAGACATGCGACGGATATGCATCTCGCTCTCTCACAATACAATTGTATCTGGCCCTCCACTCTCTTCTCTCGAATCTCCTCCTTACCTGTGCTACTTGCCCGATCACACCCTCCCGATACACCGTTCATCTTTCACTCTCTCCTATACGCGAGCTATTTTCACGGGTTGAGTCTCGACTCTCTCCTTTTTGCGGGGTCTCTAGCTCGATCTCGCATATGGGTTGACTACTCGGCCCTCCTCCCAATTATGGATGGATCGAAGGAGGGAGAGAGGAGGAGGGAAGGAACGGGAGAGGGTGAAGGGCCTCAAGATTATGCAGATTATACCGTTAACGATCAACAGGAGGGTAATAAGAAGTGTCCCGTCGTACTCAATAAATCCCATGATGATCCGATGATCCCTTTAGATGGTTTGATCTAATCTCAGCCCAGCAGCAGCTAAACCGTGCGAACTTTGCAAAGGACGAATGAGTGGGAAAGGAGGGGACTAATGGTTTGACTATATCCTCTCAGCTCACTCTCACACTCACTCTAGCTGTCAAAGGAGTTTGGTTAATTTGGAGAGACGGGGAAAGGGGGGAAGCTTAGTGAGGGATAGATCACTATGGGCGATGGATGAACCCGGAACAAGAATGAGAAGGGCAGAGGAGGGACAATCACACTGGCAGCTGATCGAGAGAGGGACTGCTACACAGCAGAAGGGCAGAGGAGGAGGGAAGGGGGTCATAAGGAAGATAAGACTGACCACGAGCACAATTGACCATTGCTCCAGTGGAAGATTTGACTCTGCACTAGAGACCCCTTATCAAGGGGAAAGACGCGACGAGTCGTCTCGAAGAGAAGAAGAGAGAGGTCAGAACAAGGAAAGAGGAGATAAGAAAGGAGGTTATAGCCCTCTCCCTTTCCCACGGTCTCTAGTGCCCTCTGACAACGGGCATTTTGAGGGATTCTCGGGGTAACAGAGCCAGTCTCCGTGGCAGGCAGTGCACTGTCGCCGATAGAGACTGTGAAGCTCTCGCTCTAAACAGAGGGGCGGAGAGGGGGCGGAGTCAGAAAGGGAGGAGGGATCAAGACGCATCAGTCATTCGGACAGCATGGATAGAGTAGGTGAAATGGGGAGAGATCAGACGAAAAAGGAAGCAGAGATAGTGTGGAAAGTGAGGAGAGCAGGGCCCAATTATGGATGTTGTATACGGGCGTTGAGCGAACGCAGAGAACGAGTACTCATATTTCACAACGGAAACGACCCCGAATCCAGTTGGGAAATCGTCGAATACCGTAGTCTTTCTCCTCTTTCCCCCTTTGTCTGCTACAAATACATAAACAACAAAACACGACTACATTCGGTTGATTCCATTCATTTGCTGGCGACGAGAAAAACAATATAAGTGAAACTGGGCATATACTAATACTAGTTATCTTCTTCGATGACATCGGAGTACTATCCAGCAATGGGAAGGAGAATAAGGCAGAATCTGGGGTTAATGAGGCAGAGGAATTAACGGTTCGATTATGGAAGAGGGAGGAAAAAGGAATCGTTCAATTTTGTTTGTGCGCCCTGGTTGAATACTGGAAATGATAAGGATTGATAACGAAAATAGCGTGGGCAATCATTCCTACGGAGAGAAGAGTCTAAGTAGAATCTGGTAGTGATCTCTGGATTTCGAAGGGAGCGAGTAATCCTTCGATTCCTCAAACTCGTGCGAACTTCTTGTAGATGTCGAGGGAGTCGGGATTACGAAGGGATGAGGCCTTTTGGACCTGCAAAGATCAAAGATCAACTTAGTCGTTTCCATTTTGGATTTGAAAAGATCAAAGATCAACCTCTTCGTTTCCCAGTGCTCACTCAAATCTGATCTAGCTATTCACACGCATATTGCCTTTCTCGGAAGAAAGAGAGGGGATAGTATAACAACATAGAGACCGAAAGCTATCGATATCGAAGGGAGTAAACAAGACTAGTCGGGTCGCCCTTATAATCATTCGTGTCAACAGTCTCGGCTGCCCTATACCGTGTATCTCTTTCGCTTAATCCTCGAGAAGGAAGAGGCGGAGGAATGAGTGATTGCGTAGATTGGAGGAGATAAGCAAGGAAGAAGAAGAGCAATCAGTCATTCAGAGTAAACAGCCTGTCCCGAGAGAGAGAGAAAGGGTCTGTAGTATCATGCTTACTATTTGTGGATCCTCCCTGGGTGCACCTCCCTCATTTCCCCTCCATTGAACTCTGCTCAATCTCCTCAGTCCTCTCAATACTGCTCATTTTCTCGTTTTCCACTCGAATCGAGACTCCCACTTTCATTGATCTCCTCTCCCTTTTACGGACCTTTCCTTCTCCCTTTCTTACGATTTGAACGGAGACTGGCACAAAAAGAAGGCGCTTGGAGACAGGCAAGAAGAGGGAAAGGAGACAACGTCGTCATGGAGAGAAAAGAACAAAGAGATCATAGAGATTGAACAACAAGGGGACAGGCACCGATTGAACCGAAAGAAGCAGACACGAGATGATTGATATGTCTGCTACATGTTTTGATCGTTTTCGCCTGCTTTTAATCGGTTTTCGGATTGGCAGATCGATTTTCGAAACGTAAAAATTTTTCCGTAAAAACATACTGGATGTCCATTGATGATCTTCTTCACTGCCATCTCAACCTTCTTGCCCGAGTTAGTGTACTGCAAAGTTATGATGATGAAATACTAAGTTTACAGGATCTACCAAAATAGTCCGATGGCATCACTCTTTTCCACCAATCGAATCCTCAATTTGTTATTGCTCCATGGGGTCATTGACTCTCTCCATTTCCCATGCTATTTCTCCGGTTAGAGAGAGCGAGAGAGCAGGAGAAACGTAGAGAATCAGACGACAGTGTTTACTCGATGATCGCGTGAGCGAGCGAGCTGTGCGCATTTAGCACAAGTATATACAACCATCTCGCCCCCTCCTCGCTCAGTCTTGTTTTTGTAGAATGGACCATCAACCAAAAATAAGACGCACACTACTGCTTCCTTTCGGTCTCTTCTTTTCACTCTCGGAAGACAAAGACCCTCTAGGGAGAGTGGGAGGATTGATAGGAGCGATTAAGGAGAAGCTGTTGGGCCAAAGTGTTGAAGCAAGAGTTACGAGAGGGGATTATGCTCTTGTTTTGAAGTCTTACTAAGTCACGAAACCACTTCCTTTACTAAATCTTCCAAGTTATGCCCCTTTTAACTGGCGGATAAATAATAGAATAGAAAAAAATCCTCACCGGAATATCTTCAACGGCGTGGATTGCGTTCGGAATGTGACGAGGCGACATCATTTCCCTGAAATTACCGGAATTTCTTATATTTTTAGCCCAGGCAACAACCGCTCCGAATATGGATGAAGTGGGGAATGAGAATGGTAGGGAGGAAATACTCAAAGCCTGGGTCAAATATCGAAGATATGACAAATTGCGAAGATCACGAACATTGTTACTTTGCATCTGAGTAAGCATAAGGGAGTGTTTTCGTGTGCTCAGCGATGTCTGAGCACTCGTCATAAACATGGCGGCAGTGTGGTCACTGATTAACAAGGAATGACCAGCTTGCTGTTCCTCCCTTGCGAGTCACCACGTGACATTGTGATTGGCACGGTAAGATCCATCTTGTGAGTAGTAATCATTCTGATTGAATGACGAAAATGGTGTTGATAGTGACTCGTGATTAGGTAGAATCCAAACATATTTATATCTATTACAACTAGGGGAATCTCGAATATCTGGGAATCAAAATCGAGTGGTTTTAATCGTATTTAGATAACAAGGAAGGAAGATTTACCTGATCTTAGTGCACATTCTCTTTCTCAACGCGTCGTCCAGAACGACTCCATTCTTGATCTTGACGAACAGCAAAATGAGTTCATCTTCGTCCTCGGGCCTACAAAGATTTGTTGAAAATTCTGACGTCATGTCTGTTTTTTGCATCCTGCACAGCTGTGACCTTCTATTTTCGCTATCCTAATGGGCGATCGTTACTTCTGGAAGTTTCCCCTGCACACATAAACATATTTTCCAGCACTGTATTTTGCTCATTTGCCAGTTGACAAAAGCGAATCCGCCCCGGCACCAACAACAATTTCGTCTGCAGAGCGTGCAGAGTCAACAATTGGCGTGTCTTTTTCTTCCCCTGCAACGAACGCTCCCTTTCATCTCCCATTCGTGTAGCTCAATCTAGTCAAATTGGACCCCCACCGTATAATATGGAAAAAGATTGACCATTAAAGGAGGGAAGGCTATAGTTGCTCCATATGTGCATTTCACCATCTCACCATTCGTCAATTCACAATAGCCAAATCGCTCCCGAATGGTATCGTTTTACTGGGATAATCACCACATTTGGGATGAGAGTTGGCGGGTACTGTATGGTAAAAGGGAACGCTGGGTATTGACTCTACAAGGGAAGAAGTATACGACAGGGCTATTAGAGGAGCCATGAAAAGAGCTGTAGACTGCACTGTTCCCATACGTAGTACTTACCTCTTTTTGTGTATATTATGGCCTCGTTTCTCCACTTTTCCCTTCCTTCTCCCTTTCTCATGGGACGATCAAAGGTGCAAGTGGGCCATTTGGAGACAAAGAAGAGTGGGGATCTACCGCTGAGAAGGGAAGAGGAGCCTACGTGTGTGATTGATTGCACTATCTTGCACTTTTCTTGTTCGGAATTGGGCGCGAATATGTGAAGGACAGGTAGATTCTGTCGAATTGCAAATTGTTACAGTAGCTCTTTTTTTGGTTCTCAGTATTTCCCAATCGAGTCTATCACAGACGAAAACAATGGTTGTTGTGACAGACAGTACACACAGCACCCCGATAAAGCAATGTCTGATTCCCTTGTTTACCATGTTCTGGGTGCTCTAACCCGAAAGAGAATGGTGAATTGATAGAGTCTGACAACTAAAATAGTGAGATAGTGCTCACACAGCCTGTCCGGCAACGATGCAGTCATCAATCTCTTCGAATCTCTCGACGACAGCGTAGATGTCTGCAGTGCCGATTCTGACGCCTCCTCGGTTGAGCGTCGCGTCGGATCTGAAGAGGAACATCAATCATCAGAGGGCTTCTCATACGATTAGCATCCATTCTCCCATCATTTCAGAGAAACCTAATAGTATTTGGCTTCCTCTGACGTTTTTGCCGCCATTACGAACCGATTTTGAGGCTCGCTCAGACCTTGGATTAGTTCATATTTGACAAGGTTTGCGTCATCAAAGGTCATTCGATCAAGGGACCATCTGCTAATTGAGACTACCTACTGAGAAGAGAGAGAAGGGCCCCACATGCCGAACAGGTGCAGGGAGGTCAATAGAGATGGGCCCAATAAATTTAATTATACTACGAGTTCATCAGATCATTGGTCATTGTATAATTAATGAGAAGCATCCCGTTCTGTGTGTGCCACGGTCTAATAAGCAGAAAGGGGAAGTCTATATGAATGAGGAGATGATTAGTTATTCCCGAAGTTGACAGGGGTTTTCCCAGTATGGAGAGCAAGGTGCGTCATCAACTCGTTTCAGAACCATTCGTGACAGTGAAAACGCAATGACAACATACCTTCCCAGCATGACAACTCCTCCCGTTTCACTGCTAATAACACAGAAATCGCCATGCGCCCAAACTGATGGGAACCGTTCGAAGTACGCTGCGCGATACTTTGTTCGCTCCTGAAATTAAGATCCAAATTTGACTTGAAAGAATCTGTTCCAGGACGTCTGCCCTCGAGTCCACAGGCGTTGTTCACATTATGGAAATACCGCTGTTCTCGAGATTATCAAGAGTGCTTCGAAAAAAGAAAGGGCATCATTTGCATGATCTAGCTTACCTTTCCATCATTGAGGAAGTGAGTTGGCATCGAGGGGAAGGGAGTGACGCACACGAGTTCACCCTGTTCGTCCATTACCGGGCAGCCTGAAAGAGCACATCAAGCCGTATTTTTATTTTTTCACGTTTCTCGTAATTTACAAGACGGGAAGCTTGATAAACAATTCTTGATTAGATCTTCGAGAATATTCATTTTCACCATTGTTCGGCATCTACCCAAAATCAAAAGATCTATCTTGCGATGATCTTTAACTTGTTGCCAACCGGTAATTGTCATTATTTTGGCCACGTGGCAGAGGTTCTCTGTCCTACATTGAAATTATGAAAGATACGATTGCATCCTCATCAAGATGCAGTAGATGGTATCTTCCCGATGATTCATCCTTGTCTTCGATAGAATCTGTGGTCTCTAATGAGGTTTGGTCTCTTCAGGGTGTATCATCCGGTCCACTGAGCCGTAAAGATTAGCAGCCCGTTCAGTGACCATGCGCCTATCGCACTTCTTGTTTTCTCCTTCTCGCTCATCTCCTTTTCATTGAACGTTATTTCTTCACTAATTGAACGAAGGCAAGGCGAGATTACGGTAGTCGGGTGCTCGTGTGCCTCGGTCACAAAGGAGGAAAGGCGATGTTTTCGCCCCAGCAGCACCTCCAACACCATGGGAAATCTCCCCCTCTCCCATCTATTCAAATCTGTCGCTAAATCGACCGTGAGAGCGCTAGTGAAAACACTCGGTCGATGCGGAGCACAAAGAGACGGGTCGGCTCCCTCTCTTTCACCCAGCGAAATGTGACAAGAAAATGTATGTTTTCGATTCAGGATTTCGTCCTTCGGCCCAAATTGCTCTTTGTGTCGGAAATAGAACAGGAGTAGTACGATCACGCGAAAAATATCCAGAGACAGGGCACGGGACCATTTCATTGTTGATAATCAGTACTACGTCGTGTTTTGGACGAGTGGCAGCAAAGCAAACACTGCTAGGGATCGAAAATCGCAATGTGTCTACAGGGGTAAACGAACGGGGGAAGTATCACGTTCACTGCATGACGAGGGGTTCATAAAGAAGGAAGTAAAATAAAATTCTACCAGGCTGAAGTTGGGGTCTCAATCCCCGAAAAGCCTCAATATCAACATCTATCCCGTTCACGCCAGGACCGGACCATACTTAAATGAATCACGATGTATTCTTCCAGAAAGTTAAATTATATTATTATTACCGACGAGAAACTAAGAAGGTCCTTACCGTCTTCATTGTACGACTTGATGTTCATTCCGAGATAGAGACACTGGCACTCTCCCGCTACGACGGGAAGGGAGAGGGAAGCTCCCATGAAGCATCCAATGATGTCTGTTCCTCCAGAGATCGATCCAATTACAGCCTGAAATGGTTGATCTTTGATCTTTGATGTCATATCTTGTAAAATTAAGACACCAAACATTCAAAAGCTATTCCTGTTATGTCATTAATAATTGAATGTGAACATCTCCTTTACCCATATTAGGCCTCGTGATATTGTATATCTCAATTACTGTAATGGATGAGTAGGATGAGAAAATGTTATGATAACGAGGTCTAATTTCTCATAATTGCACCATAGCCTTCAAGGTAGCAGCTGACTCACTTCTACCTACACCCGTCAATCGTTGCGTCATTCTGATCTCTTGAGACTATCAAGAGGAATCACTGTTATTCTCTCTCTCGAGTGGTGGGATGTTGACAGATAAATATGGGGCGATTCTGTTGATGAATGACGACTCAGCGAAGAAAAGCAACAGGCGATTTCTGTTTTGATGTCGGTTGATGGCTTTGATAAGGTTCAAGAATTCTCAGAATCTTCAAGCTAAAAATCTTGCAAAACAATTCTTACTCCGGGGGCGACGTAATCATTGAGGAAGTCAAATGAGGCTGCTTTGAGAGGAGAACCCGTCGAGTAAATCATTCGAATGCTTGAGAGATCGTAGATCTTTTCTGCAATCAAATTTGCTATAAAAATTGCTAAAAAATCTGGGAACTTACTGAAATCAACGGCCATTTTGGTGTATTCGTCGTAAAGCTTGGCACCCGCGCCGATCATTGTACACTAAAATGCTTCCAAATTAAATGGTTTCCAACTTTTTTAATAACTCGGAAAACTTTTATATACAACAGTCATTACAAAAATTATAATTTGTAATTAGGTACCACTGGAACATTATTTCATTACTCATTCACTAACCTTAGTGTTGGCAGCAATCTTGATGAGAACATGCGGATCGGGTTCGAGGGGAGATTCCTCGTAAACGACGATTGAAGCTGAAATTATTTCAATTATGCCAATTAGTGTTCCTTTGACGTAATTCAAGCATATCCTAGTAACAAAATGCGCTCCATGTGCCATTTCGAACAATTTCGCATTCAACCGGTTCGCTCTGGTCAGCCAAGCGAATGCAATTACGGAACGAGCACTCGACTATTGTAGTCTTCAATTCTCACGTAAACCCGAGCGAGTGAGGGAAAGGTCAAGTTGATCAACGAAGCGATTTGCATCACTAATTGGTCTGTATTATCGGTGTTTGGCCACTACCAGAACACGTTAATGGACTTCCTACGTGAGAAGGGAAACAATCAGTCTAATCCAAGTTCCGCCATTGACTATTCATGATCAGAATAACGTAATAAAGGGATCGGGAAATTCTGATATTCCAGAATATCTCTTAAATTTAACTAAATATCATCGATAAAAAAAAATTCGGCTCTGGTCCGTTTTGGGTGTCCCATCAAAGTTTTCCGGTCCCATAATAGTTTCCCGGTCCTTAAAAAGTTTTCTGGACCCGGAATAGTTTCCTGGACCCGAAAATAGTTTCCTGGACCCGGAAATAGTTTTCTGGACCCGAAAATAGTTTCCTGGACCCGAAAATAGTTTCCTGGACCCATAGTTTCCTGGACCCGGAAATAGTTTCCTGGTCCCGAAAAATAATTAACGGGTTACCATCATTGTACGTTATGACATTGTTTTTCTGCAGAAAACGTAGGTGGTACTAAGCACTAAGCATAAAGAATTGTCCCAAGTCAAAGCAATTACGACGAGCATAAATTGAACCTTGTATTGAATAGCAATAGGAACTTGCAAATGCACTTAGTGAGTAATGGGTCCAGGAAACTATTTGTGGGTCCAGGAAACTATTTCTGGGTCCAGGAAACTATTTTCGGGTCCAGGAAACTATTTTCGGGTCCAGAAAACTATTTTCGGGTCCAGGAAACTATTTTCGGGTCCAGAAAAGTATCACTGGGACCGGACAACTTTCATGGGACCGTACAACTTTGCCGGGTCCAGGAAACTTTGATGGGACACCCAAAACGGACCAGAGCCAAAAATTCTTATGGGGTGAAACACATCCCAATATACCTTATATAGAATTATTGTCGGGATCTTAACCGATAAATGTTTCACAAACAGTATTCACAATTGCGAAGATATTTGTTTTACCTAATATTATCTCATCCAAATAATTATAACAATTAATTCCACTCATTCTCACCTCCAATATAAGTGAACGTCATCAGCCAATTCCACATCATCCATCCACAGGTCGTGTAGAAAAGCATTCGATCGGAGGGACGAGAATCGCCCTGGATCAAATGCTCCTCGACGTGCTTCAGAAGAGTGCCCTGGAATGTACAATTTAATGGTTTTTTTTAAATTTATTTAATTGTTTCACAGTTTTTTTCTGGAAGCAAAAGCTAGGACATAGTAATCACTCACTCCTGCTGAATGGACGATAGCCTTGGGGATTCCGGTAGTTCCAGATGAGAACATAATGAAAAGGGGATGGTCGAAAGGCACCTGCGAATAGTTGATTAGACCTCGGATCATTTAAATATATTACCTGGCAATATTCAAACTTCTTGTCCGATAGTTTCTCGAACTGCAGGTCGCTGTATTTGACGAGTTTCGATCGAACGAGAGGCGAGAAGGCATCTGAAAGAAAGTTCCTTAGGGCGAGCCGCGAAACCTACAGTAATCCTTACTGAATCCCTACTACTTGAGTGAATGGCAATCGAAATTTTAATATTCACTGGATTTATATTAAAAAATTTTTTAGCTCAATAGGGAATATTCATCGATGGTTGTTCACTAACCATCTCCTCTGGGTGCTCCATCCTGTGGTCGGAGATGCTTGAACACGATCACCTTGTCGAGATTGAGTCCTCAATATATTTATTGATCAATTTTCAACCCTTTAATCGATAGACATGAACCTGTTTCTATAACTGTTTCATAACCTTATATATTTTAATATATAATATATATATTTTCAATGAATTATTTTCTATTTTTTTATAAAAATATAAATATTTTAATAAATCTTAACAAATTTTTTACCTGCAACAACTTCATTAATCTTCTCATGCAACTCGAACAGTTTTCCCTTGTATCGCACGGCGTCGACTGTGAAGAGAACGCGGGGTTTCACCTTTAGGAGAAATTAAGACAAAGATCTATCGTATCATGGTTAAACTGGTACAGCTGTGTTAGGCTAGACGAGTTTGATAAAGTAAACTGATACTAGACATGTGTTAGAAGCATTCCCTTATTCCATCTTTTTTTAAACATATATTATTCTAACAGTGAGTTTCTAAGTGAGTTCTCACTCAGGCAGAGACGATCAACATTACCTATTGAAATTAATATACCTCGTCGCCCAGTATTTGATATTCTAAAAAAATCTCTATGCACAATTTATGAATTAAAAAAAATTATACTACCATATTGAAAAGTGTATTGGAACTGGTCAGTCCACTAATTACACCCCTTACTCTACTTAGTATCGATACTTTCACTGATCACTGAATCGTTCCCGTATCAGCTCTTTTTCTATCTATTCTCGATCTGTCTGCCCCTATCTCTCTTTCCTTCCTTACTTGAGTGAACCGATCGAGAACGCCTCGCGGTCCAAAGTCCACCGAAGCAGAGCTCCATACAGCTCCTCAAATAGACAAATGCATACCGATTTGAATGATGTGGATTATCGAAGCAAAAGAATAAAAGCGTGGCATTTAGCTTCGAGAAAATAGTACAAATATATAAAGATGATCTTACCGATAGCTGCAGTGGCGAACATTGCGACCGCAGTTTCGTACGTGTTGGGAAGGAAGCCGCAGATTGCATCTCCCTGCAATTTCAGAATTAATATATTAATATAAAAATAACTTAAAAACTAGCATTTTTTCTACAAGACTGCATTGTTTACTATATCTATTCAGTTAGAAAGATAGATTTATGCATTTTTTTTTGTGGGAATAAAAAATAGAAATGAGAATTGGCATTGCAGGAATGGACTTACTGGAATGACTCCCATATCCTCGAGTTGTCTTGCGAGTCGCTCGACATCGTTCCTCAACTGCTCGAATGAATGAGTGACGAAGTCGTTTGAGCTGTCTGAAAATATTGTAATTTAGCATTTTCGATACATTCCTTCACATGTTTTGATATTTTTTTATATCTACAAGCGTTTACTTGCTTGTTAGTCATCTCGCTTTTCGTCATATAGTAGGTACAATCAATTGGCGATCGTAAAGTGTGCGGAAGTTTAGCAAGAAACTCTTTTTCTTTTTCGATCTCTTCCCTCTCGCTATCTGATCCAACGGAGAAAGGGCGTTGGGCAAGAAAAGTATGAAAGAAGGGGAAGGTGAAGAGTTTTCGATGTCTAACTTCAAGTTTATTGAGTTTCGAGGTGTTTCTTAGCAGTTTAGCAACAAAAAAGAACATCAAACTCTGAAGATCCTAGTGGGCTTCAGTGTCGTTCGTAAAGTGAAAAGTATACACTATTGGATGCTAGAGCATTAAATACTTTCGAAAGCAAGGGGAAACAACACACTTACACGCTGTGATGAAGGCTGGGTCCGATGGGACTCCCTTTGCGAGACAATTCTGAGCGTAGTTCAATTTTCGTCCGCTGAACCACTTAGGGAATGATGCGATGCTGCCCGGTTGCACGAACTGAAACAACAACAAAGTTTATCACAAATACTCCAAAGTAGAAACAATGATTCGAAGACTAAATTCAACAGGTTCATCATTAAAGGAGGCGAAACAGGAAAGAATGGTGGTGACTCTCGCACGGAAACCCCGGGATTTGCAAGATACCATAGTCAAATGAGAGAGGGGGAGGAGGGGAGGGAGGGGAGGGAGACAGGCGTATGTAAATCAAAAGCGCACGCTTAATCAAATCCCCTGTTCAAAATTCCCGCAGTTGCCTGGATTGAGGGGAAATCTGGAACTGCGCCAACTCTCTATAACTCGGTTCATTGGTGACGTAGAAATATGGGAGTTTCAGAATTCTGATATGGTTATGGATTGCTACAATGTGACGTTGACAGATTAGTCACCAAAATATTCATGTTACGCCTCCTTTAAATAATATTCGATATTGACCTCTTTGCACTCTCCACTCCACTGAATGTCGGCGAAAACGGCCAATTGGTTCCAGAATTCGCCGTAATTGTCGCATGACCATTTGTGCAGGGAGTGATAGTCGGGACCTTAACATCGAAACATGACGACTATTATCTGTGAAGTTTAGTGTTTTCGCGTGTGAGGAAGAGATCACATCAGTGACCACTGATTAGGTGCCCCAGGTCTATCTTTTTAGAACTGGTTATTTTAAAAGGCACATTTATATTTACTAGTATTGTTCCAATCTTTTACTCCCAATGCAGTGCGATGATAATGACAAGTTCAAAAATGAAACACCCCCGTACAAGGAAACATAATCCGAAGGGTAGAGATAAGCCTTCCTCGTTACCTATTGCAAATGTATTCCCTATGCAAACAAGAGTACACCTTAACTAGTTTTTTGCACAATTAACCTTGTTGCGATAAGATATATATTGGCACTCTACAACCTTAGGACACATACCAATTGTTGCTCCGGTGTTCTTGTTGATCGCCTGTCTCAGTGCGTCCTCCGCCTTTCCCATTCCAGAGGGAACGTAGAGATTCGACTTGATCGTTCCATTCCCGTTCGAATCTGTGATCGGCGCCATTCCGACCGACAGTTACCCTGAAATAGTTCATCCTTGATGCAATAGTTCAGCTACGTATATTAGTACGAGTCTTAGAAAAAATTTGTCAAATGTGTACAACAAATACGATTTCGGAGAAGCTGACGAAATCATATCAAGGGCAACATGATTCAAACGATTGGTGACGAAATTTTAAATGCATTCATCAAAATTGGATCAATCGGTCAACGATTCTCATAAGTTCTCGATCTAACGTGATAGGATCGGTGAAGGAATTCAAAAGCGAAGGTCGAACACGTGGGAGAAAGAACGGAATTCGTTTCAAGGTCGGGCTCATATCTGATTGAGAGCGGGAACTCATGGTGAGAACCAAAGAAGAGAATCCTCATGTGAACATATGCAGACAGTGAGACTGATACTGAAGCCGACAAGAGAAGACAACGTGGAGTGGCGTGATAATAGTCTTTCGGTTGGAAGAGAGTGAGAGGTCGAGGAGTGGGTCGAGAGATCGAACGGAGTGGAAGGAAGAGAAGAGGGAGAAGGGAGAGATAGGGGAAGCGATAGAGATAGTCGCGGACGTTCAACCGTGTACTTGACACATAGAGATCGACTAGCAATGAGCAGAGAAAAAGAACTTTATACCGTTTAAGATGACGGAGTTAGTCACTCGAACAGGCAACAGTGAGCAATTAGACGAGGATAAGTGAAAGGATGTGTTAGACCCAAAACTGTGAGTAGACAAGCCGTAGGATAGGGGTTGTCTAAGGCAACTTGTGTGGTAGGTGCAATAAATAATTAGTACTATACTATACATATAAATGCTGTCTATACTATACATATAAATGCTGTTTGTACAACAGTAAAGCAAGATCCGGACCAAGAGCTAACTAAAATCCTGGGAAATACGAGAACGGTACCATGGTAGGGTGGAGCAAGATTCAGAAAGCAAGAATAAGCCAAAAATCTGGGATATTTAAATGCGGTGATGGTAGGATGGTTTCTGGGGCGGAGAATCGTAGTTTGCGATCGGTAGTGGAGATGGGGTGATGCATAGATAAGAGTGTGGGGCAATCCCGGCTTATCACAAAGACAGAAAGAGTGAGAGAGATAAAACATGGAATGATCAGGGAAGAAGCATGGGAAGGAGAGGAGACGGCTCTAGATTGGATGCGAACATTTGAATGAGAATCGGGTCTCAGATGTTCAGATCCAATTTAGTGCCTAAAATACTACTCATCAATTGGCAATACTACTAAGGTTCTCAACCAAACGAGGATAATCGAAGACTCCATCAGTGATCTTTCTCTTCTCCGCTTCATTCTGTAGTGAAGTAGCGATCAGGAGGAAGAAGGGAATATGAACGGAGTCATCATAAGGAGCGACGGTGGTTAGACCATCATAGAGACGAAGTGAAAGAGTCTCGAAGGAGGCACGAATGAGGTCGATGATCTGAAAGAACTCTCAATTATTCATGCTCTTTCTAGATCAGAGGGTGAATGGGGGAAATGATATCATTCCCTCCATCTGCTCACGATCTCTTTTCTTCGTCCACTTATGGTCTATCTAAGTGTGAAATCTTCGTGAGACTATGAGGTGTAAAGTAACTGGACTACTCTTGGCGCACAGTATTGCCATTGCTTGTGGAAAACCCGTTTAGTAAGATCATCAGAACAACAAAAACAGACATTCATTTTCTTCCATCAATTCCCGTAAAAAATAGTACCAGGGATATTTTCCAGAATGCCACGAGTCAAACGTTTCTCGAGACTGTGTCTGTGCACACAAACTTCTCTAACGAATGACCATCGATCGGCACTGACGCGTCGATTGGTCAGTGAAGTTTTATCAGAGGAGTCAGATAGCGGTGCAGGTTAGCAAAATAAGCAGTGTCAATCTCACACTATTTGTTTACGATGCGCATTTCCGTGAATTGGTCGTGTGAAACCTCGGATCGTGATTTTCATGCGCAGGTAAGCAACATCATCAAAAATTTATAGAAATCATCACGAAGCCAGAAGCTAGATTCTCCCTAAACGCGAGAAGGGGAAAAGTAAAGCATGATTTTATAGTACTGCTCCACTACAAATCAGCCCATCAGTCGTGTAAAAGTGAGAGCAAGATGCTACAATTGTCCGGAACGAACATCTCAGAATCTCAGCGACCTTGTTTCACATCGTTTCTGTATACAAATACCTGTTCTGGTTCCAGATCCTCCCCAGTAGCCTCGACCTTCTCTTCAATTCTCGCCTTAACCGTATTGATGATGTTGAAGGGATTGGCGAGATGATTCCTCACGCGCTCAGCCATCTCCCTGCAATTACATTAATTTGTAAATTAAATTACTTTTACATATTCAATTCCCATACCAATCCGGAGAGTTCTTGTCCTCTTTTGCGAGTCTTCTCTCAACGGCGGCATTCAGTTGAGTGAATACCGAATCTTGACGCACCTGAATGCATTCTTCGCATTTAATGGTTTGTTGTTTTTTTCGAATAGTACCAGAAACTGCCGGAAGAGATTCTAAAGATAATACTCACCAATTCATAGTACAACAGATCGTAGGCTTCTCCCGAGGGCAGGAAAGTGTCGCCAAAAGTGAGGAAGAGATTGATGACAATGATGATACGGAAGCAGAGTGGAAAGATGGACGTGGAGAATTTGGACTCGTGAGAGAGTAGGAAACGCATCAGGGAGAGCATTGCTGAAAAGATTGATCGATAATCACAATTAATTTAATAATATGAACCGTTGAATAGTGTCTGCCAATGACTCATCCGGATGCATCGATTCTTCTGATAAGCAAGGATACGATGGACTATTCCGAGCGAGAGCCTGAAAGTTCCATGTAATCCAGAGCAGTACAATTCTACAATTCTGCTCGACATCACACTAAAGGATCACTGAATATCAAATATTGACAAATATACTCACTCATGGAATTCAAGAGGATATCCGACTCTCAGATGTGACACTAGCAATTCCGTCACCAGATCAAGTGCAGTGCTTCCGAGAGTGCACGAGGGTCTCTTGCAGTCGAATACAGCTGAAAGGACGCATTGCAAGCTCAAGTTTTCGTTTGTTCAGCCTGAATATCCATTGCTTTTAAATTCAATTCTCTCGCTCCATATGAGGTTTCTGCCAATAACGTTGGCCGGGCCCTTCCCCATTCTTTAGATTCCAATAGTATTCTCAAAACTAGGGTTTTCTCATCGACGGTCGAGTACTTGAATGAGTGAGGGAACTAGATTGCATATCAAATCTCACCCGGTCGATGGAGCATCGCTGGTCGGAAAAGAGGGACGATACTGATGTTGTGAGGGTCGTGCAAGGTATTCTGAACGAAGACGTCGTCAGTGAGACGAAGAAGAGAGAGCAGGCACAGACGGCCGTTGAACAGGCCAGGATCCACTGAAATTAATTTAAATTAATTGTAATCGTATAATTATTAATAACCTTTGTTTTCCTCAAAAGAAAGCGAGCAAAAGGTGAAGAAGTGTCGAAGAAGTAGTGATCGTTCTTTCTCCTCCGCAGTCGAATCGAGCGATGATCGAGTCTGCAAAAAAATTCTAACAGAAGAACTCATACAATCATAATCCATAGTTTTTCTTTCATCTCATAGATTATTGATCACTAACAACATCCGTGGGTTACAGTAGTAGTAAAATTAAGACGGGCTCACCGTTAGAATAGTGCTGACGAATGTCTTATTGAATCGAATGGACTCGAAGAATATGAAGAGACAAGGAAGATCGAGTGAGGAGTCGTGAGTAGACTGCATACCTTCCCTAAATTAATTATTTCATCCTATTTTTGGATCTCCTGATATACCTGTTCTCTTTGGCTCCCGAGAAGATTGATGAGATCTTCGAGAATAATCCATCGCTTCCTCCCGAGATTCGCATAGCAGCATTCTCATTGGATACTTCGATCTGCTCGAGAATCAACTGAGCAAGTCCCTGCAATGTCTTGAATGTATCACTTTTGTACTCCTGTCCCGCACTCAAAATAGTGAATAATCATCGAAGGCCTGCACATAACACGGGAAGGGCAAGGGACGAAACAAAATTAGCAACAAACCCAATAGCATCATATGTTGTGGCTAAGCGCATTTCGTTAATCATTTCACGAGAGAAGGGTTTAAGCGCATTACTAGACCAAAAAATATATTGACAGTCATTTGTGATAAATTTCGAGGTAATCGAAATTGGTTTCACTAGATTCAGTATTTTAAGTATGATGGTAACAGGTTCTCACGTACCGATACGGTTATGTTGTTCTCGGTACCATTTTTCACTTTTATTTTTTCCAGCAATTTCTTCAGAACCCCAAAGTAAATGGTGCCTTCATCTAACCTGCAGTGCCATCTCATCATGAACTGAGGCGAATTTCTGGACGAGAGCGTTGTTCTTCTCATCGAATCCTTTCACTCGAGCAAGCATTACAGAGAGAGAACGAACTGAAAATTAATAACTGATTCTCGATCTTCTCTCGTTCGATTGTATAATTTCATATTTTGTGTGTAACAGTGTTTTGTTCGGCATACATATGGCAACTGATATGATCCTGATATTTTTCTCCACAATTGTAACAATGTTTTGAGATGTCGCGACTTTTTACAATCCGTGTAAACAACTCACGCGAATGTCTTCCCAATCCGGTCAACACTTCCGATTGAGCGAAAACTGCGATGAAAACATCCAATGCAGGTGAGAAAACGAGAGAAGAGAGTAACGGAAGCTCATCTGTCTTAAGTCAATTGTTGTATCAATTAATTTTTTGCTCAGAATTTATATCATTCTCGGTAGTATTCTATAGTAAAATTATCACCGGTAGGACACCTGTCAACATCTATTTTTTGTTGCTGGTTGTATAAAGATCACAACCTACAGTACATATATCCCTATAGCCGTCTACTGAAATTCGCCCAGAACTTTTTCACACTTTGCTAATCCTGCACATTTCTCAATAGCATTCATTATTCATTAACAAAGGGCGAACAGTGGTGCATTGCAAGCTCATCTCTCTGAGCACGAGTGAAATAAGCTTGCAAAATTCTGATTAATATGAGACAAAAAATTGTTCACCGTGCAAGGAAGAAGAGCAAGTCTCTCAGTGAAGTGAATGGAGATATTCTTGAGATCAGAGTGGACATGCTCAACAATGAAGAAATAAAATCGACGAAGGAAGGCCTGAAATGAGTAAAATTAGCGATAAATAAGAGAAATAATGGTTAATGTTTATTAAAAAAATAACGAAAAATTATCTATTTACTGAAAATAAATTATAAACTAAGAATAAAGAAGGAGGTTCTAACCGTGAAACATCGCTGTGCGTCGTCGAATAGGATCTCGATAGCCTTCGTGAAGCCAAACTGAGCAGTAACTTGCTCCAAAAGGACGAGAAAGGTCTGAAATATGCAGGAAATTCTAATGATGGTACGTATTTACTCGGAAATACCAAAAATATACAAATAGGCAATTGCATATGAAGTGAATTGGTTTGAGATTTACCTGACAAGCATTGTAAACGGCGACAGAAGTCTCACTCGACACGCAAACTGCACTTCTGTCGACAAATTGGCAAAGCGAATCCTAAATTTTATATTTATTTTATAATTAGTATGTTGAAAATAAAAATATTACGATAAAATGCTGAAAACTAATGATCCTAGTGAACCTCACCTTTCTTTCCCGGAGCTGTTCGATAGTGGTTTCCTTTATCTTGGCTATGAGATAGTCAGTGTTTGGTTTGAGAAGGAATATTTCGTCCCAATAGAGATCATCATCAGGTAAATCCTGAAAAATGTGATATTTTCAGTATAGACGGCTAAGAATACATTACAGTTTCTTAGTGAATGTTGCGCCGGCTTTCAATGGATTGTACAAGAAGAATGAGCTTACCTGACTGAAAATCTCGTCATAACGGACCAGTATCTTGGATTTACGAGTGTCCATCAATTCAAATACGGTTTCATAGATAAGAAAATCGCTTGAGAATGTCGGTTGAAAACGGCTAGGCACTACGTGGAAAGGAAGAATCGTAAATCACACCACGTCAAAGCGACGAGAGTGCACGCACATACAGTAATCCACACGCAGATAGACCTCAGTTCTCGATTCGTTACAGTACATAGGGGCTGCTCACCAGTGCAATAAACTAGTTTCGAATTTTATATAATATTTTATATATAGATCTGTATCTTATTGCAATACACAAATAATACGATTTCAAAAACAACGATTTATATTCATTTATTGATGGTCAAAGACTTGTGGAATGTCATTGCCAATACACGCTGCTCCTGATTGATATGATAATTCTGAATGCATTGTGATTGAATGACTAACTGTGATGGCTGCACGATGAAATGTTGATCTGCCTTCCCTCACTCCTGAGAGATCGAAGCAATCCTTCCAGAACGTGAGTTGCTCGAGTTGAGAAGGATCTCTCAGCTTCACGGCGAGTTCATTAATCTCACTGAGGGCTTGAATATGCATTAATATATCGACGAGTAATTCATTTTGCATTTACGATATGGAAGTTGCGGAACGTGCGCTCAGTCATCGGAACAATTGATGGGGGAGGAACATCACCGAGACTGGCCTGAATATTCATGGTCTGTTGAAGTCAATCTAACCTCTTCTCCATCTTCTTCTCCTTCTTCTCCTCTGATTCCTCTCCCTCCTGGTCGTTCTCAGGCGTACGATGGCCGAGATGGGTGTGGCATTCCCTGAAAGTACAATATTTACCAACTCATTGGTCTGCCATAAAAGTAATTGGCATACCGAACAGATACGGTGCCATCTCGCTCGAATTTGTATTACAAAGACTCATTACAAAAACATATACTACTAGAATAATAAAAATGAGTAAGAGAGAAGATTATGATTATGATGAGAGAACTCATGTATGTATCAACATGACCGAAAAAGACCTCCCAGGTGACACACACACTGTGAGCGGGCCAGATTCAGAAGAGCCGGCTTCACAGGAATCGCTGGATGGACGCTTTTTTTGGATGGTAACAGTTCCGACTATTTGAAACCTCCGAATACATTGTCTGCTCAGTCATTTTTCTCGAATGCAGAAATTATGTCGCTTCGTTATGATGATTCATAATCAGCGAAGGGGAAGAACGCTCTAATTCTCTGCCGCTGATTTCTAGCAAACTTCGCTCTAACCGATTGGCGTAGCCCGTCTTTTCCTTCTCGCATGGGGCCCTGGAAGTACTTTCGCACACTGGTAATGTATTTCTATTTTGTAATTCATTCATCGTCTCTTAGTGTCTCTGCCATTCACATCCGCCCGAAGACGATGACGATAATGGCCTTCTGAATCTCGGCGACAAGGTTGAAAAGTAAGCAATTTTCTGAGAAAAATAATTAATTCCAGAACCGCAGCAAAGTTGTGATGCGTTTTCCCGATCAGTATCATGTACTGAAGATCTCAGATGAGAATGAGGTAGGATTAATATTCCCTTGTAAGATAAGCATCTTTTTAGCTGTTCTTCTACAAGTTTATTCCGTGGGAACTCAGGAAGTTTGTGCCTCAAGCATGCGCGATAATTACAGTTGGTTTTTATTATTTTTAGCGTAATTCTCTTTATTTTTCGGTCAAAATCTCTCAATTCCACATGATTTTCAATTGAATGAGAGTCAATATGTGTCAATTGCAGCCCGAAAGAGATACTCCTCGTCTACTTCCTTTCGCTTGCCTTGGAAGTATCGATAAGCGAGGTCACCATGACGAGTTTGACTACGAGAGACGCAATGGAGGAATGCCTAATACGTGAGTCTGATTATTGTAGCTGTCGAAGAAAAGTAGTTGATACTTTGAGTTCAAAATTTCCCTATCTTTTGCATCACTTAAAGTTTCCCCTCAATCTTGACTAGAGGGACTCCTCGAAATCTCAGTATAGCTATCTCGCAAATTCAGAGGTAAAACTCTTCTGGTGATGCGAGATATCATGGCCGATATGGTCTCCCCACAATGGGTCGATTTCGAGCTTGGAATTGACAAGATGAACTGCTTCCGAATGAGCGGTATGAAAAAAGTTCGAATGATTCATAAATGAGAATTTATAGGAATGTCGATGAACACATCAAAAAGACGGTTTATGAAATCAGAATTGAGAGGAATGAGCATTTCTCAGATCAAGAACACGGTAAATTATTCCTTTCGTTTTACTTATTTGACTTATTAATTTTAGCTTCACACAGTTCTCCATGATCACATCGATATTATTGATCTCATCATTGAAGAATTGAATAAGATTATCGTGGTAATTTCAAAAACTACTGTGAAGGAGAAATAACTGGATTCGTAGGGACTCTGTCGAGTTTCGGGTATTTCTTTCCGAGGAACGTCTATTCTAATCGCTTTTGACGCTTCATCTTTGCCTTCTGTGAGTTGAAACTTGGGACACGATTCGATTAGATAATGGCAATTGATTATCAAGAAGGTTATGTGTGAGATATGCACATCAGAGCTCTTACATACCCTGACCTCTTGATAAACGATTAAATCGAAAATTGAAAATAGAATAATTCATCTTTCAGAGTCACTTTCGTGTTGCTGTGAAGTTGATGAGCTTCGGTGAAGTCAAACTATCAAGTGAAGGAAGTCTCTACGTCCTCAATGGATTGATAACTCTGAGAGAGATACTGCGATCGATTAGAGACCATGCATTTGATCTCATGTGATAGTTTTGTATAACATAGTATTTGTTAAAATAAATTTTTTTTTAAAACAGAGCATTCACTTGATTTCTTTCTATATTCCCTCATTAACTCTTTTTTCCCACATTTTGAGGTCCCAACCTCGCCAATTAGAGGAAAGCGTGTGACTTTGTCAGGACGAAATCACGAGATAGTAGTCGAATCGACCCTTGAGGTGTCGTTAATTGGGAGCAGTCTCTCGACACTCTGAAATATTACTATGTACGGGCAACTATTCAGTCCTAATCACAATTCTGTGTCGTTTTAATTCATCTATTTCAGTTATCGACGTTACCTGCAGCGTAAAAGTATGACAGACGCTGTTCAACAAATAAAAAACTTGCGAGAGGTATTATAAGTTATATTTTCATATATGTCCCTTCGAAGAACAATATTGAAATAATAACTTTAACTTTATTCCAGCATCTACGTAAACTCGAAAGGGAAAGAGCTGATCTCGCTCATTCGGTAATTTTTTTTCTTTTTTTCCAAATTATATTATTTTTATCTTCCTCTCGAAACATTTGGACTATAAATAATACTTGTTTCAGCTGGATCGTGTTGACACGGAAATCGATGCAGCAAAATATCGCTTCTGTCGACAAATCGTTCGTTTTATCTTGCACTGCATAATTAGTATTATAGCAGTGTATATCCCTGTTAGACTCATTTACATATATCTCTATGAAATTGTAGCTCCACATTTCTCATTGGACCAAACTTGAATCTTTTCTTTCTTCCTACCATAATTGATCCCGCCTCTCATTTTCTCCTCCTTCAACACAATCCTGATAAGAACAATTTCCATTTCAGCTAGATTTGATCGATGAAATCTCGAGGAAGAACCCGATTATAAACTCGATAGTCTACGCATTGTTCTACGCCATCCATGCCGGATTGACTGCCCAGATCTCTCCATTTATCCAGAAGTTATTGCAATCCACCTATCTCGAAGCAGACTTTCTCGCAACCCTTGCGGGTGTAATGTTTCGGTATTCCATCTATTCCCAGCAACTAGCTCCCCGCAGACCCTATCATCCTGCCGCCTCGGAGAGTTTCTTGTACTACTTGGCCTATGCTGCTCTAAGCCACACGCTAGGAACATCGCGTATTGACTCTATTATCGAGTCTATTCTTACCGATGACTACACTTATCCGACGATTCGTCTAGACCACCCGATTGTAACCCCGATGCCTGATTTCTCGACCGTTCACCGACATTTCGATGCTATTCTCGATCTGCGCCCTCGCGTATGCAAAATTGCGCACTTCGTTGATATTACGCAATGGGAAGAGAAGCTAGAGGAAGCACATCTAGGAAGAATCTATCCGTTCTCCCCTCCCGATTCACATATGCAGTTTGACTGAACGATCATCTTTCATAAATATGTTCCAATTACCTGTTTATCGATTTCAATATTCCCCTCCTTGCCGTTGCGTTCTCCATAGGTTAAGATCTCCAAATCACTGGCCTAGTAGTGATCTCCCGCAGGACGCAAGTGCCTTGATTAACGAGATGACCTTTACCTTTACCTTTTATATTACAAAGATGCACCTCGCTTCTCGACTTAGCGTGTGTTTGACCAAAGGAGAAATTCGAAAAAAGAAAAGACGAGGAGGAAAATTTTTCAGTTTTTCTTTTTTCAGTTTTATCAGTTTTTCGACTAAGAGGGGGGATACCGCAAGTTGATACATCAAAATGACGAAATGGAATGGTAAAGGTCAACCCGTAAATCAAGGCACTTGCATCCTGAGGGAGATCACAGCTAGGCCAGTCGGTTAATAATCATCCTAGATAGTAGCCCTCCGATCAGTGATTGAAGATCATTCCATATTGTTACACTATGTTGCTTTGAATACATAGTGTAACAATATCTCTCGCTTTGACTCGTCATCTGATAACCATCTATTTCTCCTTCGATCTCGAATCGCCCCGTCTATTCTCTCGTATATAACCTGCCTGCCACAGATAAAGTATATTAATACCATTATTTGCCATTATTTTTTCTTGTTTCGCGCACACTTTCAATTACTCACTATGGAAATCCTACTCGACCATCCTTCCTCGATAATCGATTATTGATTGCATATCTCAATTTTTCGTTTTTTTGAACAGGCTCCACCCCCTTGACTTTGTCACTCATTTCTCCCATGTAATAGAAAGCTTCAGATTCACCATCCTTACTTATTGCAGTGTATTCCTTCAGCATGCCATCCTGGACGAAATTCCTCTCCCTCCATCCTCTCGCCGACGGCATTGATCGCCTCAATTACCTCATCACTGCACTGATGGTCTTCATCTTTAGCATCATTGTCTTTGCTAAACAGTCAGTTCTTGGAATTTTCTAATTTCTTAAATTGTCGGAGTAAAGACGTCCAACAAAGTGACATGATGAGTTTCGAAAGTAGTAGATGATCGGGAACTTAATACGTTGAGGTTCTTCGGTTCTCCGGTCGAGTGCTGGACGGAGTCTGAATTCAAGGTATATATCGAAATATTGGTCACCGTCTCTTCACTCGAAACACTCTCTCACAACTCGAGTCAGGGTGAGAGAGTAAGAAATGAACCTAATTTTAAATTTATTTCACCTCCCAAACCATGTTTCTATGGAATTTCAAGCGGGGCTATCAAAAGAGCGGCTTCATTCTGTTCGCTCTTTTGTCTCTCAAACCATTGAGAGAACACAATGAGGAAAAAGTTCACCCTGGCATAATTTATAGCTCTGATTGAAGGAAGAGTGGGACCAGTACGTGGAGAGCTTCTGTTTCGGCGACAACACTTACACGCTACCTTCTAAAGTCGACGTACCGGACTTTTCTTTCGCAAAGGTCAGAAGGCGACTATGCCATCGTCTTTTTCCTCATCCTTTCTTACCACTCTCTTTGAAATGTGGGGATGACATTTTTCGTTTTCAACCGATTAACCGCCTTGTTTATTCCAGAAGTCATCTGGAACATCGATATACCAGTACGTGCCTCTATTCCTCGCGATACAGGCCATCATGTTCTTCCTGCCGAACTTTGTATGGCTGATGCTCCACAAATTGAGCGGTAAGCACTCGTTCTGCAGATTTTACACTCGTTCTGAGGATTTTTTTTTCCAGGGATCGATCTTCAATTCACCACTTCTGATAAAGTGTCTGCCGAGAGGATCGCCACCTACCTTCACGATGCTACAAACCGACGCATCTTCAAATGCATCAAGTAAGAGATGAATTATGCTATCTTCCATCATGTTACGAAGATAAACGCAACTCACTTCTTACTTCGCTGGGATTGGGAGCGGGTTTGAATTGTTAGCTTGATAATGAAACCGTCACATTTCAGAGGAAATTGGTTCGCAACCGCTCTCTATTTCAGCACGAAGGTGAGGCCTCAAATCAATTTTCAAATCATTGAATTAATTTCAGATAGCGTACATCGCTAATCTACTCTTCCAGATGCTGCTGATCGCCTACATCATGGGCAATGGAAACCTTTTTTGGGCGTTCACTGTTCGTAGTTTGGGCTGTCATTATGATTTAGAGGCATTTCACGCGGAATTAAGTGGCCGAAATAGGTGATAAATACAGGATGATGATTTAATTCCAGGCATTCAATAGTCCAGCGTTTCCTCAAGAGGTCCATTGCGATGTTGAGGTTCAAATAGTCGCAAATATCGGCAAACACACAGTGCCATGCACGCTGACCATCAATGGTCTCAACGAGACGATCTACCGGTTCCTATGGTGAGTTTTTTTTGTTTCATGTTATCACGCCCCTTTTCCGTCTTCGAAATATTTCAATGACATCGACACGCAGGGGGAAATATAGAATTCCATCATGTTACTCGGTATCGAACAATGATTTGTCAGGCTTTGGTTCCTGGCAGTTCTTTCCGTGTCTATTGTCAACCTCATCTACACTGCCTATCTCATTTTCACTCCATCAGCGCGATTTTCGGCCTTCAAGCGCTGGCTCTCCACAGTAAGTTTTATTGATGTTTGAGTCACAAGAGAGTGAGCAGAATGAAACTCTCGTACGTATTTTATTCAACATTTTCGCTTTCAACATTATTTTATTAATAATTTAATTAATTTCAGCATCAGACCTCAACTGAAGACGGCGAGAATCTTATGGTCAATCGGTTTGCCGTTTCCCGTCTTCAACAAGGCAAGCGATCCACACTAGATATGAAAAGTATCTCTCCTTTACATCAATCACCCAATTTCACGGCATATACTCGACAGTCAGAGTAACTGTCTTTAGGTTAACAACTCTGACTTTTCTCATCATCATCGTGATCACTCATACGTCAGAGTTACGAGAGAGCATGCATAATAAAGAGACGGTTTATTCATCCTGAGCGCACTATTCTAGACACCTTCCTCGCCATGCGGTTCATTGAAGCTGAAGCGGGGGCGATTGTCATCAACGAAGTGGCTGCTGCTCTCTTACAGAAATTTACAGACGAAGTGAGTCTCACATGAATTTGATTCGATATACATTCATCACAGAGTTGTAACATCATGGATTTTTGAACAAAAATCATTTCAGCTGCCTCTTGCCAACGACACGCCGTCCACAGCCGTCTAAATAATTGTAGTTCAATGAGAACCATTTTTCCCGCGTCGAGTACAATTTTCTCATTAAGAAAATTTTGTTTTTGTTGTTTTTTTTTATATATTTTTACAAATTTGTTGAATCCATTGTTCTGATAAATAAATTATCATCTCAAAGAAATTTGCATTGAAATCATTCATTCTCTGAAAAAATCATGGTCGAATAAGCTGCTCCTCCACCCATTGAATCCTATGATTCCTACCCAACCGTCCTCTTTCATTCTGCTTTACCTCCACCCTTTCTCCTCTGATTCCGCCTCTTCTTCCATGTTTTCGTGTCATCAGTGTTCCGTTAATTTTCATCGGTACTCAATTAAATTTGGAAGGAATTCGTTTTCATCGTAGAAAAATGATAAATGCATAAGACGTTTCTCTCCTTCATCAGAAATCTGGTGCGAAATCCATCCACATTTCGTCGTCATTCCATCTCTCATATTATAATTCACATTACTTTCATTGGTTTCCTCCTTCAACTTCCTCCGTCCTCGAATTCTTCCACTTCTTCTTCCCCATCTTTTTTCTTGGGAATGAAATCACTGAAATCACTATTGAAAAAACTGTCCGAGGGGAAATAGTTGGAGATATCCGACATTATTCGAAAAACAGTAGTATTACTATTCACGGGATTTCTTTGTATCTCAAAGACATTTGCAAAGACGCCAATTCTTCTCTGAAAATATGCATTAGTTTGGACAGAAATGGCACATAAAGCTTTTCCACCACACTTACGACTCTGACTCCGCATCTTCTACCATGTTTTAACTTAACAATCATCTCTGTTCTGTAGGCTGGGTACTACCCAATATATTTCATAGAATTTCATTGGAAACCAATTCACTTTTAAAGGTATTTCGATTCCGTCGAAGATTAATTTAATCCCCGTACCTCTGTTTTATTGTACTACGGAGGCGTTCTCTATGCATCCGCTTTCCAAATATTTTAATAATGGACATTGAATTGATTGGATTTTAAATGTGATAGCTTCCGTCATCAAATAAATACTCAGCTTCATCCCTTTCTCCCTCTCTCTTTCTTTTTTCAAGTCTCTTCATTCCTATACAACGGCGCCTTTTTCCCGTCTTTCATTGTGAACAAATTCATTTCTTGAGTCTTTATTCCTAGATTAAGAGACCTTCCACGAGAAAGCGTAGTAATGCTGTGTACGGCTTTTTTGCAACCAACCCCAATATTCCGTGGGTGATGTTCCCATACCAAGGGCTGATACCTGGCCCAATATGAGCGCTTCTGGTGCACTCCCCGAAAAATGCCAGTACCGACCCAAAAAAAATCGATTTTTTTCATCGCAAAAAAATTTGCTCTCTGAAAACTTTCTCCGAAGTATTTTTGGACGTAGATTACGAAAAAAATACTTAGAAAACGATGCGATGCGTTTCAAAGGCCGAAAAGTGAAATTTTCGTCGTTTTTCGTCCCTACTGAAAAAAATTTCTCTCCGTGACAAAATTTCACTATTATTTTCGAAATCTACGTGAAAAATTACAACGGCTCTGAAATTTTCAGAAAATTTTATAAATGCGCTCGGGAGTTATTCCTCTTTGAAGATGGCGCATACGACGGTTTTTCGCAAAATGGCTCATACCGAGTGGGCTCAGAATGTTTGACCAGCACTTTTTTATGCTTCTAATGATGTTTTTTCGTCATTATGAACCTTTAGAAGATTTTTAGTCAACATTTTGGCCATATTTGTTGACTTGACTCACCTCGATTATTTTCACATAAGGGTCCCCCCTTATGTGAAAAACCTGGTTGGGGTTGAAATAGAACCTCCGATCTTACAAAACGTATGTTAGGGTGCTTAAAATTTATTATTATGTTACTTTTAGTGCAATCATACATGATATTGTGGCCAATTCCAATATGACCCCCAACCAGGTTTTTCACATAAGGGGGGACCCTTATGTGAAAAAAATCGAGGTGAGTCAAGTCCACCGATATGGTCAAACTAATGACAAAAAATCGTGAAAAGGTTCATAATGACGGAAAAACATCATTAGAGGCATAAAAAAGTGCTGGTCAAACATTCTGAGCCCACTCGGTATGAGCCATTTTGTGAAAAACCGTCGAATGCGCCATCTTCAAAGAGGAATAACTCCCGAGCGCATTTATGAAATTTTCTGAAAATTTCAGAGCCGGTGTATTTTTTCACGTAGATTTCGAAAATAATAGTGAAATTTTGTCACGGAGAGAAATTTTTTTCAGTAGGGACGAAAAACGACGAAAATTTCACTTTTCGGCCTTTGAAACGCATCGCATCGTTTTCTGTATTTTTTTTAGTATTTTTTTCGTAATTTTCGTGCAAAAATACTTCGGAAAAAGTTTTCAGAGAGCAAATTTTTTTTGCGATGAAAAAAATCGATTTTTTGGGTCGGTACTGGCATTTTTCGGGGAGTGCACCAGAAGCGCTCATATTGGGCCAGGTATCAGCCCTTGGTATGGGAACATCACCCACGGAATATTGGGGTTTACAAAAAAAGTCGTACACAGCCCTATCCCAGAAGCTACGTTTTCTCGTGGAAGGTCTCTTAATCCATTTGACATAACTCTCTTTGGTCTTTCAATGTATATGCGGCATCTTCCCTCTTGGGTCTCATATTATACATCCGCGTTATACCATCTCGCAATACCCATTTCCCTAGGCAAGAATGGTTATTATAATTTTTCGATAGAACGTAATATCTCTTCCTCCATCTCTTACTCTCAATCCAGTCGGTCTTTGACAAACGACCCCCCATTTTTTTCGTTATTGAGAGAACATATTTCAAGCCGCGAATAATGGGCGTCTAGCCAATGAAATATGAGAATGATCTTCTGGACTTCCGGTTCTGAAAAGACTGAGAGAAGTCTTCCTCTAATTCTCTCACCTCGACGCCCTCTAGATATTTCGGCTTTCAAAAGTCGTTTGGCCGATTGGATCTCACGGAGGGAGAAATGAGGATGAGAGCCTTCTCATTCGACTTGAAACGATCGTTTTCCTAACTTTTCTCCTAGAAATGATATCGATTCGTTTGCATTAAAGAAGGTGTCCCACGAATATCTGGCTAACTGAGTTCGCTATGTGAAGTGGTGGATCGATGTTACCCTATAACACTTTCGAAACTCCCAAGTCACCATTTTTCGCTTGAACTGAGTTATGATCAATTGGCTGCGTGCCAAGTGACCCTGAAAAGCAGGCAACGAGTGAGAGAACGTGCGGAATGAGGAGAGCGCCCCTCTCATTCCTCACTTTGCATAATCGCCTGCGCGGTTCGTGGGACGCCTTCTTTAATTCCGTTTCATTCCCGGAGGAAATTGATCCTTTGTTTATTTGCATATGTGTGCAATCTCTCCAGGAATGGCTCTGAAGACAGTTCTCTTCGCTCTTCTTCTCATCAGCATCACTGATGCATATGGACAGTTCGACCCGGACCCGGTCAACTGCCCCCTACGGAACGTCAGATTGCCGGTAAGATTCACTAATGTCTAAGCCCTTTCCATACATACCTTCTCGTCAAGCTGAGAAGCTAAGAAGATGAAGCTGAGCTGAGAAGCTGAGAAGTCAAGCTAAGAATTTAACAAATATGAGAGTATTGCAGCAACGACTGGATGGTCGAATGGTCTACAAGATCAGGCATAATATCATGAAGTGCCCGCACGAATGCTTCGGTCTGAGGTAAGTAGTTTAAATCATTCCAGTGGAAATTACTCTGTAGAATAGTCCAAACGAGGTTAGCCAAACGCTCTCTCGGTGATCTCTATCCCTTCCCTCACATTACGAAGCGTCTATCCTCTCCCACTTACAATATTACGAGCCCGCTATATCGTTATCGTTTAGCCAACTCTACTGAAGAAGCATTTCTAATTCAAATGATTGGTTTGCAGCTACGAGATGGAATCCGCTGCAGTTGAAGTGGACTCGGAAGACGGAGGAAGGAAGTGGATCAGGGTACTTCTCGCCAGTGATACCTCGTGCGCACGCGATTTCAAGTACAACTGATTTCCCCAGCCAAATCTTTCACTGTAACCCGTTCCGTTCCGTCCCCGTTGACCTTGCCCTTCCGATTTCCGACACAGACTGATTTGAGATTGAGAAAGATAAATATTGTTGAGCAATGTTGTTTTGATGGAAAACAGATTTTGAAAACAGACCAATACATGTCCATAACAGATCAACTCAAAAATATCATTTTTATCGCATTATAATTCGTCAGCCTTGAGCAGTCACGTAAGGGTTAGGTTCCTGGTTGAGCTCTGAAACTGCGAAGGAGTTTTCACTGAGTCGCACCGAAAGCCTACAAAATACACTATCAATGAGAAAATGATAGTTCTTACCTTTCGTAATAACCGTGCAAGGACGACAACAAAAATTTTCGAGAAACGCTCTTCGAAACTCTCTCGATATGAAGAAATGTGAGTAATACGTGCTCGAATATGAGATTAGTGCGAAGATCACCTTAGGTTTGGAATATCATTATCTTCGCTCTGCGTTGCTTCTCGCCATCAACAAAAACTAGTGAGCATCGCCAAACTAGAGATCGGAACTATTTCAAAGCTCAGATTTGCTTACAGCGTATTGGTTGTTGAGTCGGATAAATAGTGTATCAGGAGGCACGATTGTAGACATAAAAGCAATTAGAGAGGTGAAGAACCTGAAGTGTTAATGAATGTGGAATTAACCCTTGTTTTGCAGACCACGATAATAGATAAGTGGCAGTTAGGGCGACCATGGATTTGGCCGCTCGAAGTTGTGGTTTCTTGATCACTTGACTCGATGATCTCTGGATAAGGAAGTTGGGTTGCAAAGAATACCAAAAGTCATAAAACAAACTCGAATAAGTATCAGGATGATACAAATATACAGAATGAGGACGATGCACCCGATTCCAAGCCCACAAGAAGTACGGATGTTGTTGACTACCTAGAAACAAATCAAATGATATTTTTCATAATCATGGTAGACAAAGTATCACATTGGTGAGAAAATGATAAGAAACTTACCACAGGAAATGCATCAGGCGGATTGCAAGCGACAATCTTCCGGTTATCATCATAGTAGGCAGAAGCGATAATGAAAGATGATGCATAGGCAATGCATGGCAATTGCAGGCAGATCACATATGGTATCGATCTAATCTGGCTGTATCTGTAAATGACTACATATATTTGGTATAGGGCAAACAGCAGCCAGTGGATAAAATGGGCGTTTGTGGTAGGAAGTAAATGATATAAATAATACCAGTTATAACCTCGTAGGGTATATCAGTGAGATGAGCACATCTATTCCGAGAATGAGATAGAGAAAGGCTTGGTGCGAAACTGCGTACATTGCAGGAGGAATGGTTAGGGCAAATATGCATTCCTGTGATGTTTCCGTGCATGATCGGGTCATTGAGGTTAGAATCTCTTGTCATATGAAGAAAGGGGGCTAGCAGTGATTGGTGCTCGTACCTGCTTTGTCAACTGAACTCCATTGATCTTTCGAAATACATTGATTGTGTTGTGAACGAGAATAATGCAATGCATTGAGCAAAGAATCGTCAGAAGATACGCTAAAACAACACCAGACAAGCATTATATCTAAATTGAAACCTACAACAATTCTCTCACCTCTAGTACTTCGAAACCGTTTACTCCTGATGATTGTGAAGATGAATGACATGTTTCCAAAAGCACCAAATACAACAATTATCAATACAGCGATTGTGATGATCAGAACGTTAATATCCATTCAATTATCTAAGGAAGGAACGAATCAACTCTATTTCAAGTGCATCAGATGTGGATAGGAAAGAGGCAACTTTCGGTAACTACCTCGTGGCAATGTGTTGTGGTCGGCTCGTAGCTCTTGTTTCCCTCTCGCTTTCGCGTTAATCCCGCAGTTGATCCAATTGGTCGCCATCTTTGCTACTTTTTCAGTCACCGAGTGAATCAATTACCTCCAGCCGAGATATCATAACACACTCAATCTACGTGATGTCTGACACAGGAACATTTTCTTGCACTTTTTTCTGTGAGGAGAGAGACATCATGAACAAGAACAAGGAATTCGGATGAAATCGCGTTAAATTTTGTCAAAAAAAAATTCTCGGTAAATCTAACTTCTCCTCCAACCAGCACAAATTCGCACTCGATGCCATGGGCACCACTTCTTAACAAAAGAGACAACTCCGGAAGAACCCTTGTCAAGTTTCGTTTCAGTACTTGGGCTTCCCCACAAACCGGCACAATTTCACACTCAATTTTGACAAGGCCATACTGCATTTCTCAATTGGTCAAGATTCATTTTCCTCCCATCCGTCCATTTTCGTGTGTTCCCGTGCAGGTTCTCTGCTCTCGACTCACATTTTCTACCCTTGTCAACATGCGAGAGATTTCCTCTCTTTCTCAGCTCTCTTCGATCTTCCCGCTCTCTCGTCTTTTCTCTCGCTCTCAACCCTCAGCCCACCACAAAATCGCACGCTCCCTTACTATCGAGTATAAAGGGAGAGAGGCCAATTGGGAACACCAGTCAACACAACACAACCGGCAAGGGAATCCCTCCCGCTTCAGCGCTCAGGCCCTCACTTTCGCTTACTTGTCAATTTTTTTGCAGAATTTCATTGTATCCGTCAGTTTCACACTGTTTGAATCCCCATTTTTCAGTCAAATCACTCTATCTGCAATGGTTTCCTACTCTGCTCTCGTAAACAAGCAGCGCGAGTTCTACCTCTCCGGAGCAACACTCGATCTGGCTGGAAGAAAGAAGAGAATCGAGACGTTCAAGTATGTTCTTTCACTTTCTCCACAAATGAGCCCTGACTGGCCGTACGATCTCTTGTCACGATCCCATATCTCGGATATTGCAGGAAACTGCTGATCGAGAACAAGAAGGCGATCGATGATGCCATCTTTGCAGATATTCGCAGAGTAAGGCTTTTATATTTCATATACATTAGACCCGTCTGTTTGTATACTTTACCATTCTCTGATCCCAACTGCCGATGACATATATTATTCCAGCACCCCACGGTGATGTCTGACGTCGATATGACCCTTGGAGAAATCGAACTCACACTCAAGAACATGGACGAGTGGGTTAAGCCGAGAAAGGTTCGATTTCATTCTTCGCAATTCCTTTCCTTGGCTCAAACTGTTATTTTCAGTTCGTCACTCCCAAAGATGCTCAATACGACCCTGCATCGGACGAGCTACATCTCGTTCCGGAACCACTCGGTGTCGTTCTGATCATCTCTCCCTGGAATGCTCCACTCATCTGCTCATCTGCTCTCATTCAGGCTTTTGCTGCAGGTGGGCACACTCTCTTTGCAAATGAACATCGGCAAGTCACTCTCTAAATTTTGCATTTTCTCTGCCTAACCGGTGACAAAAGCATTGCGAAATTAGAGCCGCTTGCTTAGTTCTTGACAGTGAATCCACTATATATTCCAGGTAACACTGTGATCCTCAAGCCATCGGAGCTCGATCCCACCTTCGCTCCGCTCTTCGCCAAGATAGCGCCCAAATATTTTGATGAGGTTAGTACACGCATTTTTTACACAACTGCGTGTTTTCTTCCATTTGGATAGAAGACAAACTTTAACGATCAATCACATTGCAGAAGGAATTCGCCGTTGTTGAGGGAGGCATCCCAGAGACTACTGAGCTGCTCAAGGAGAGGTAGTCACTGCCACCGTCTATAGTAGAGTGCGAATATTCTTGCAGATTCGACCACATCCTGTACACTGGCTGTCCTCCCGTGGCTAAGATCATCATGACGGCAGCTGCGAAGCATCTCACTCCAGTCACTCTCGAGTTGGGAGGAAAGAAGTGGGTTCTGTCCGTAATCCATATCGTCTCGTCAAAACTTGCCATAAATTTTCTGTGATAAATCTTAGCAAAATGAGAGCATTGAAAGTGCGAAATTTCAGCCCCGTTTTCGTCGATGAATCCGCCGATCTTTCCCTGCTCGCAAAGGGCATCGTCGGGGCGAAGATCTTCAATGCAGGACAGGCCTGCATCTGCACTGATTACGTCAGTTTAAACGATCATAATCAAGTTTTCGCGAGTCAAGGCGAACATCTGGCGAAAAATTCCGTTTTTCGACTCTAGAGGTTGTCTTTTGCATGTTTCGAAGGACAGCAGAGTATATCAGAAGCCTTTTCTAACAGGTGTTTTTTTACAATTTGATCAATATTGATCTTGATACTTCTTACAGATTCTGTGCACTCCCGCGATGAAGCCCAAAGTGATCTCCACCCTCAAAGCAGCCTTCGACGCCCTTGGAGACATGAGTAAAGTGCCCGCCAACGCGAGAATCATCAACGACAGACACTTCAAGTAGGCTATTTTTGAAATATACCGCTCTAAGGGAAACAAATGTGTTTGTTGTTGGGAATACCTGTGAAGTACTAGTTGTTTTCACTCAGCATCCGGAAATTTCACAATTGATGTTTACGCGCTTGCAAAACAACAGCGATTAGCGCGTGTTTGTGCAATAATCGCTGTTGTTCGAGTGCTTGGTGCAGAATTTGCAGGTGCATGCAATAAATATCTTCTAATAGATGATTAGCGTCATCATTTTAGAACTGGTTTGATGGAAATAGAACATCAATATCAGCCACCAGGAAAATGAAAAATATTTTCAGTCGTCTCATGGGTCTGCTCAAGGACACGAAGGGAAAGGTTGTGTACAAGGCGGGAGGAGAGACGGATGAGAAGGATCGATTCATGCCCTTCCATCTTCTTGAAGTTGACAGTGCAGATGATATCCTGCTGCAAGAGGAGGTGACCAAGATAGGCCAGAAACAGAGTATCAATTTCAATTTCGCAGATCTTCGGTCCCATCCTCCCCGTCATGACCGTGCCTTCGTTCGATGCGGCCCTCAACCACATCAAGAGGTTAGATTTTGACACGTGATTGTCAATTTTTTTCACTATCAGAAAGCCCGATAGAGTACTCAGTCAAAGTTTCAGTATGAGTGTTTAATTCAATTTAAATAGTTTATTTTAGAAACGAGAAGCCTCTCGCTGCCTACATCTTCACTGAGAATAAGGACCAGGCGAAACGATTCGTGAGGGAGACCTCGAGTGGAGGAGTCACTGTCAACGGATCGTGCGCACACACTGGTTAGTTATCTTATGTGTTGCCCAGCCACAAGTTCTGATCGATCCAAGGAACCATCTTGGATTAATATTACCATTGCAATACTGCAATGAAAAGACAGACTCTTGGAATCTAGAAGGCTATTAGAATCTGTCCGCGAGATTATGAATAGCATTTAAAATATTATTTCAGGTGGCGGTCTTCCCTTCGGCGGCGTTGGAAACTCCGGAATGGGCCGTCTCATGGGCAAATATGCCTTTGATATGTTCACTCACGAGAAGCCGATTTGTGTGAGGAACAATCTCAAGGCCGACTTTGCATATTAATCCACATTTGTAAACCAACAGTACTATATTATTAATCGCTAGATCTCCGCTTCTGAGAAGTTTAATACCTGTACGCTACTGATAAATAATATTTCCCGTATCTTGAAACCATGCAGTCCAATCAGGGTCAATTCTGCCAGATTACAAATCGATTGCCTGTTATTTTGGCATCGAATGGGGGCACGTCTGGAGAGAATAAAGATGGTGAGTTCAGACTAAAAAGAGAATATAGGCCCGAAATGAGCACCACCACGAACTGCAACGACTCGCTAGATTATTTTTTCCTTATTGCTCGAGACTTAAGAGACCGGATCGGTAAAAATGGAGTACCCCCCGGACACGCTCCTACCGAATTGAGTTCTGCTAGCCCATAATCTAGTGTTAGGAGGGTGTTGGCCCCACATTAAAACCGTTAAAACCTAAAGTTGGATTCTTTCCTAAATGAAAATACATCTTCTCACCTCAGACAGATGAATGGTTCGTATAGAAAGGGCGGATGTCCAATCTCCGCTTTCCATTATGATTCATTCCCAATCACTCTCACTCCTCGCCGCATTACTCATCATCATTCATTGTATGGCCCTTCCATAAAAGGTATTTCCTAGCGATATCTCTCACTCATTCGCTAGTCGACTAGTGGGCACTATCCTTCTACCATCATCCACTTCCCAAACTCTTTCCATCTTTTTTTGATGGGGGCACACCATCACTCAATTGGATTCGTGTATTGCCAATCCTCAGAGCATAGTCATCTTTGCTGTCCATTCGTATGAGAAACAACAAAGTTGCCTCTGCTCTGAGGGTTTACGAATCCGTTATCGATTTGCATCAGGTGAGCAATTATTTAGCACCACTTTTCCATCTTGCATCAAAATCAGGGAAGCAAGCCACACCTCTAGTTGTCTTATGTTTTCGTTGATGTATGGCTGCTCACCTTACGATAGTATATTAAGAGGCCGGATCTGAGAAAATTTACCATTTTGCCCCCTCCCCGGACATTGCGCCAAGATTTTCGATTTGGACCTCCATACTCACAGGGCCTGGAGGGCCTTTGACCTTGTTTACAAAACTGATGACGTCACCGCTTGTATTGCGCAATGCGGCGCAAAAGCGCCGGGTTAGTCGAAAAAAGCGAAAATTCATAATTTTTCAACCGAATGACCTAGAACCAAAATTCTTTTTGCATTATGTTAGGCATGCAAAGGGTGCACCATACCACCATTGGGATCGAAATTTGCTCGGTTCTCATATCGCCTTTTCGACCAACACTTTTATTTTTTTCGGATTTTTCGCATCTCATTTTCAATTGGGAGCATATTTTCCTTCATGTGGCATTACCTAGATGTCATGTGCACTACACCCCCCTATGGCCACTATCGGATTCCGGGTCACATGGAACGAAAAGGCCCCTTGAATGGTCGCGACTCCATTACAAGTCAGCCTTATTCGGCATTTCACATTGACTCGCTATGGCAATCTAGCCAAATGTTGGTCGAATAGTAAATTTACATCATCTCCCTAATATTTATCCCCATAGGGGTTGAATCCGCGATAGTCATTTTTTCGACCCATGACCCGGGGTTCATGCCTCGAATCGGACTCATCACCATGAACCCCGGGTCATGGTCCGATATCGACCGAAAAAGTCGTGATGGAGGAACTTCGAGTACTATACACCAATGTATGCGACAGTAGCCCAATATTATATTGGAACCGAAATCACCGTAATACAGGTCTCGTAAACAGGATTTTATCGACATCTTGACTAAAAATACAGTTCTCGATTCTACAACCGCAGGAATACGGCTATTTAGGTTCCAATGTATAACTGGGCTACTGTCGCATATATTGGTGTATAGTACTCGAAGTTCCTCCATCATGACTTTTTCGGTTGAATTCGGACCATGACCCGGGGTTCATGGTCTCGATGCGCTTTTGAGGCATGAACCCCGGATCATGGTTCGAAAAAATCTCAAAAAAATGACTATCGCGGATTCAACTCCTATGGGGATAAATATTAGGGAGATGATACAAATTTACTATTCGACCAACATTTGGCTAGATTGCTATAGCGAGTCAATGGGAAATGCCGAATAAGGCTGACTTGTAATGGAGTCGCGACCATTCAAGGGGCCTTTTCGTTCCATGTGACCCGGAATCCGATAGTGGCCATAGGGGGGTGTTGTGCTCATGACATCTAGGTAATGCCCCATGAAGGAAATTATGCTCCCAATTGAAACTGAGATACAAAAAATCCGAAAAATTTAAAAGTGTTGGTCGAAAAGGCGATATCACGGCAAGTTACGCAAGAGGGATATGAATCTGAAACACACGCGTCGCATGGCCGCTTTCCCGCGCATTTTTCATTCAAATTTTCGTGCCAAGGTTACTTAACAAGAAATCGACGAATTCGCCTTTCGTTTCAACTTCACGGGAGAACTGGACGAATTTCAGTAATTTTATTTAGCACACATTGTGGAATGGCCATTGGGGAGTTTATTGGTGAATCGTTTACGTTGATTTGAACTGCTCTGTGAAAGTTTTACAAGGTTGTACACGACATACAAAGTTTCAAATTTTGACTTTGACTTCGTTTTTCGAATCCGCTAGGGATTTATTTCAATTTTCCGATAGCAGGTGTTGTAGCCCTCGAAATAGTGTTTCTAATGAACCACAGTTACCCGAAATTTGTCAACTTCTATAAGAAGTTATGCAGCTTCCTGTGTTTTCTCGCTTCTAGCTGCTCTCGATTTGTATCTTTTTCGACCTAATTTTGGCCACGTTTTCATTTCCCATAGCAGAAACAATCACCATAGGTTTTGGACGAATACTGAATTGCTAGGCAATGAACTAAGGGCTGGGTTAAAATCAGCTAAAGCGAAAAGGGGCGGAGTCAGCGAGTAAAGCGTCGCGTTTCAGTTGCGTCGCGGTCGCGCGTCGCGTGTGTTTCAGATTCACTGGTAACGTGCCGTGATATGAGAACCGAGCAAATTTCGATCCCAATGGTGGTATGGTGCACCCTTGGCATGCCTAACATAATGCAAAAGGAATTTTGGTTCTAGCTCGTTCGGTTGAAAAACTATGAATTTTCGATTTTTTCGACTAACCCGGCGCTTTTGCGCCGCATTGCGCAATACAAGCGGTGACGTCATCAGTTTTGTAAACAAGGTCAAAGGCCCTCCAGACCCTGTGAGTATGGAGGTCCAAATCGAAAATCTTGGCGCAATGTCCGGGGAGTGGTCACTTTTCTCAGAACCGGCCTCTTAACGGAAAACATGTAGCGAAGAGACATTTACTCACACTGACAAGATCGTAATTTTTATCGATTACATATCAATGAACAATTGATAAATCTCTCAGATTGAAGGCTGCCTGGGCTAATCGCGGGATCAGTGATAGAGATATATCAGCAAAGATTGATCACTGAGATTGATCACTGAGTCAAGTAATGGTTCTAGTTTGCAATGAGTAACCGACTGATTAATGTAGACTCGAAATGGGGGAGAACTGAGATTGATGAAACATTAAGACCGAAACAAAACAAACAAGGACAGAATCTTCAGACTTCTATTGAAAAATTAGAATTTTACATTGGAAACTCAAATATAACGATAGAAAGTATAGGTCTACCACCGCAAAGGAACGGGAACTGATTGAGACCAAAAGTATACTTTGAAAAAAATAAAATAAATTCCTACAATGAGAGCTAAAACAATCAAACTAGCGACTGGGAATGCAGCCTTCTTGTCGCCCTGATCAAAATAATTCTGCTCCATCTTTTGCTCAATCTCGTTGTTGTCGTTGCTGTCGTCATCTTGTTCAATCTCCGGAGTCCGAATAGCGCTGAAGGCATGGTCCTGAAATCAAATTGAATAATCATGGATTCACACTCGTAAAAACTAACTAATCATCACTACTCACAACAAACCTCGATACGGTTCTTCTGTCCTCCTCTATTGCCTTTCACCACAGCAAAGGATTTCTGGAAATAATTGATCTGAATGTGCTTTCACTCTCACGAAACACTCTACTTCTGGAATTAAACAACAGAATACGAACCTGAATCTGACTGTCAACCTGCTTGGGCTCTCTCTTGAGCTCAGACACGGAGGCTACGTCTGGAGTGGTTTTCTGAAACCAAGTTCGGTTATTTAGTTTTCTCTCAGAATATGAAAAATGACACTATTCGGTGAATCAATTTACAGAAAACTAGCCTGGATCTGACGGACGACTTGTCCTATTTCTGTGTTGAGTACAGACACATTAGGAGAGAAATCGAGACTATCCTTCAAAAGTTAGATGAATTAATTGAAACTGCGATCAATATCTATTATCTTTGGTGAATCTGGTCTTTATTCTGCCATAAGAACTTAAGAAACACAAAAAATGTGAAATCAGGATAATAGAAAGAAAATAATTACCTGTGTGTTGTTGTACAAATGCCTTTCTTCTTTGTTCAATTGTGACACGTTAGCAGAGAAGTCGAGATTAATCTTCTAAAATTAAGTAATATTGATTGCGATCAGACACAAAAGATCTCTGGACGATGCTTACCGATTCTCGGTTGATCTTCGGCTGATTCGAAGGAACAGCGAGCATCTTTGCCTGAAATTTCATTCGATAATAGATATATTTGTCATCTTGGACGACGACCCTTTCCTCACCGATCTTTGATCTAGTTTCTTCTGCGGGCCGGAAGGATTCATGCGAAGGGCTGCAATCTTCAGCTGAAATAATAGTTGAAATAATAATTATAATTTATAATAATTTATAAATAGTCATCTTGATACTCAGAAATACAACATTTTATAAAAAAAAAAGGCTACTTGAGAACTGTTCCGGATCGGAAGGCCCTGGATGAAACGAGAGTTTTCGAGATTCGATGTCTGAAATGGCGATAAATATTTTTTCGCTAAAAGCTTCGTTTCTGTGTTGTGTGCACTTCAATCTAGCACAAATACTCACTTCATTTCTCACAAGGAATCCGACACAGCTCCTGTTTTGAGAAGATCTCCCTGGAAAAAATTGTTATTTTCTTGTTTTCTCTTCCCATATTCGTTGTATTATTTTGTATTCGACATGTTTGGGTTTCGATTGTATCGTATTAAAACAAAAAAAAATATCTCACCGACGAGGTACATTGGGCTCCCTTCAGTCAGGTTTACGTGAATTCGAATGTACATCGAGACGTTCGTGCAACGGGGTTCAGTAACGAGAACACGATCATCATACTTCATTATGCAACAAGAATTAGGGAGATTGTGGAACTGAAAAGGAGCATGCTGAGCACGTCTAGACTTTGCTCGCAGCCCAATACATCCAGCGCACCAATGATAACAAATTGCTATAGTTAGTTTAAAAAACACTCAGCCGCAAGTATCTTACGAAGTAGAAACGGTAGTCTGAGGACAGGCACTTGAGGACGACATAGCTGCCGTTCTCATTTGTCACGGGAGATATCTCTTTCACGCTCCTGAAATCGATTATGGGGGTCTCTAGGAGCTGTTTAGAGTATCAAGCACTAAATATATGGGGGAAACTGACATGTTCAAACCTTCATTCCTTGCGCCGAAGACAAGGATGACGGATGGCAACACGAGGAACAGGATTAGTTGCTTCATTCCAAGTAATCGATCTTAGATATCCCAGATCTGAATTTGACAGTTTTTTGATGGGCTTACAAAAAGACGGAGTACAATATTTCTAAATCTAAAGGGAAAGGTGTTCGCGAACAGGAAAAAAAGAAAAAAAAGCGAGAGAGTACGAGAAAATAGGAGAGTATTCTCTGACAAACAATCCCATTTATGATCATGTCCTTGTTTTCAAGTGAGACAACTCAACTAGCAGATGCGGCTAGCAAGGAAGAGATTCCTCTTCTAAAATTTCACACTTCACACTTCATCATGATTCAACCAAATCGATAATTGTGAGTATCACGTCTGACATGCTAAAAAAAGTAGAGTGAAGTGGACGGAGATTTACTCGCTTGCATTTTTCACTAGAATGACCCAGCTAGTTATTGGTTGAATTGGAAAAATGAGCCTAGTCAGACATATCGACATCAACAATAACATATGAACCCGAGGAAGGAAGTAAAATCGACAGAATTTCGGATTTTTAGATCGAATGGTGTGGAAAATGTGAGTGAATACTGAACAAGACGGAATGAGATCGCGCGAAATGAGATGATGACCTCTTCCGTATCCAACCTTGCTATAGAATCGATTCCATGGAAGGGATTTGCCACGAGACCACATGCAGACACGTGGAAGAGAATGAACACATATGAGGAAAGAGAAGAGAAAAAGGGTCATGAGGTGAGAAATAACCCATTCTTGACGAGTTATGAGGGTGAAATAGTGGAGGAATGAGAGAGGGTGTTAGAGATCTAACGGAGTAGAGGAAATTACAGATGTCCGAGACGACAAATCTGCAGAATTCTTCTAAAACTAAAAACAAATACAAAGGAAATGAAGAAATCATGATTTTAAAATAAATCTTGAATGTTACGGTACTCGGGTGATGTAACTGAATGGCGATAAGAAATAGTGGAAAACTAATACTAAAAGAACTATCGAGGTACTACTGACATTAGGTGACATCTGTGAGCAAAATCGTCGTTCAGATGGGAAAATACGGTCAGCCCGCACAGCTAAAATACGACAATTGTGCTTACGTTGTCAAGGCAAGTCAACACTATATAAATATTTATTTATTTATTTGAGTTACGAAAGAGAAAGAAAGAAGAAAAAACTATATTTTGTTTCAGGCCCCCGCCGGCAAAAGAATTGAAGTTGTGTTTGACGCAATTTACTCTGGATACGGAAGTGGATGCAGAATGGGAGGAATTGAATTAAAGACCAAGACCAATATGCTTCAGAGAGGATTCAGGTCAATACATCTTTCACTATCCCTTCACATGACTATTTCAGATTCTGTCAGACTCCCAGTAAGAAATCTTATTGGTCCGACACAAACAAACTCCCTATGCTTGTGTGGAGCAACGAGGGTTCATTCCGTGCTGATATCCAATACAGATACGGTTGAAGAGGGATGATAATATCAATAATATCGTTTAATTTCAGCATAAGGAAGAAGAGCTTTTCGATGCAAACTCACGCTTTTTCATCCATCATTCATTCGATAAAATGCAATTGTCTTCGTTTGTGCTGATCACGTTGAACAAACGGCGTTCACAAGTTTCTTCTGGCATCAGTCAACTGCTGGAGGAAAAATTATTAGGGATTGAGTTTTTCTATGAAAGTTGAATGACTTCTTCTGGCTTTATTTACTGCGATGGAAAAAAACACACTTGTTTCGTGGTACTGATGAATGCATTTTGATTGTCTTCAACACATTATTGCTGAACAAACTTTTATCTCTCTCAGTCAGATTCGTGCGATTTGTCTAATAAGTCAGAAGGGGGTTGTGGGGTAGATGTAACAAGGAAAGAGCGTCGTCATTATTCGAGAAATCAAGTGTGCATGATTAGTCGTTGGCAAGAGATATCACTGGGCACCCGATCTCTGATCCACTTCTTTCCTCCGTCTTCCATCTCAATCTCGATTTCTGCCATGATATCGACGTACCTTAGAGCATTCAATTGAAATAGCAGCTATTCTCCAGAGTAAACATATCGTGCGTTTGAAATGCTCAGGAAACCAAATGTGTTGATTAGCGAGCTATAGATTCCAGAGAGAAAGGGAAAGGGGACAGGTAGATCTCCCGTCTCTTCCTTTCTCCGCCACTTCGAACGTTCGCCAAAGGCCAGTCACGAGTGGAATGGAGAATATTCTCACGATAACTAGAATGAAAACTACTCACTCCAGCGTATCGCACATGTAGGGGCATTCTTCAATGATGCTCTTGGTGCTGTGGATCATGTACTGTCCGCGTTGTTTCTGCAATGGTCTCATAGCAGTTGAATCCTCGTCTACAACCAAAGAACGGGAACATATATGGGAAGGAAAGCATCTCAACAGAAGACAAACATGCCGGCAATCTGATCTGCCTTAGTATGCAGCTTTCATCGTGCTCAAGATCCCATGCACAAGATGAGAGGAAGATGAAAGCAAGAACGAAGATCAGTGCCTTCAGAGCCATACCGCCTGAAGAGTTGCCTGAAGATTACATAGAGAGAGGATCATATAGCAAAATGTTCGGTCAACGGAATAGTATATTTTCCGATAGTAAAATGCATTCAACGGAATTATTTCACGCGCAACGAAGTCTAGATCATTTCTCGGGCAGAATCGAACGTCTTTCGAGAGGCGAAAGATCAAGTATACCTCTAAGTGAGAGAAAGAGAAGAAGGCTTCTCTCAGTCTCGCCGAGAACCATAAGTCCAGGAGATCATTCTCATATTTTATGACCGGACGCCCATTATTTTTGAGATATGCTCAGGCAATAACGGAAAAGAATGGGGAGTCATTTGTCCAAGACCGAATGGATCGAGAAGAAGAGATGGAGGAACGAGATTTGACGTTATAGGACCTAAGAAAATGGGAGGGGGGAATGACGTGAATGCATATTTAAATGAGATTAAAGAAGATATATTGAAAGATCGAAGAGAGATACGTCAAATCGAATAATATACAAATGAGAAGCCTCTAAAAGTGAATTGCGTTCTTATGAAGGATATGGAAATAGAGGGTCCAGCTATATTGAAAGGGGGGGGGGAGAAGGGACGACTCCTATGATTTTGTTGACGGGGGATGGCGAAAGAATTTCAAAACCAATCAAAACAATGTGCATTATTATGAGATGGAATGACGATGAGAAAAGAGAGGATACTTCCCCCTTTTTCCCATCAAAGAAAGGTCTTGTCTTGTGGATTATAACTAATAGACGACGAGGAATCAGGGGATCATAGAAGCATGTGGGAGGAGGAGGAGCTTGCACTATCATTCGAGTCCAAGAAATACGTATTATGAGAAGAGATGACGTCTGCATGTATTTTTGATCAAAGAGAGATTTCAACCGGGACAAAGTACAATGAACCGGGCAGGACAAAACGAACTATTGCGAGAGTACCCGGCAAGTAGGGAATCGTATTATGCAGCAGGATGCATTTATGAAACCTACCTAGCACGGCCGCTACGTTATGTAAAATCGATCAGAATCGTGATAACACCGTTGATAGAACTAAGTAATTCAAGAGGTTTGAAAATCAACGTTGGCATACTACAAAACTACTGGACTTGGGGTAGTTAAAACAGTTCATTATTCCGTTGTTGTCATACAATTAATTTTTCTCGGGACCAGGGTGTATTCTTTCAATTAGAGAACATTTTAGGCATTCCAAGTGATGATCTATCTATGGTATAGAGTAGGTTCCGAAACTCAGCAACCTTCCCTTACGAGTGGGTGAGCGAGTGGATCAACCATTACTTTCCGATTTTTTTGATATTAACGATCGCCACTCTTGATGCGCTTATCAAGAAAAAAGGTGCATACGAGATTGAGCCAAAACTTTATTCTACATAGGACCGTAGAAATTCAATTAAAATACCTGGTAAGGGGGTTTGTCCCACACCGATAGAATAGAGCCGACTGAAGAGGGCTCTATTCTATCGGTGTCTTCTAGAATAGAGCCCTCTTCAGTCTTGAACTGAATCTTGAAGTATAAAGACTGCCGAGCGAAGGAGTTGGTGGGAAGAGAAGGAGTTTGATACAACAATTCCAATGATATTGCATTGCAATGAGCACTTGAGAGAAGGAATGGCGTATATGCAAATATCTTTGAAATTGAATAGGTAAACTGCTCACGCATAGGATCACTACTGTTTGGAGGACGTCATCACTATTACCTAGTATTTCAATAAAAATCATTATCACATTTCATTGTTCGAAACAGGTTTAATTTCGAAATAGGACTCATACGTGAGTCTCTCCAGTGCTCTACTTCTTGATGGTGCCCATCGTATCCTCTCTCAGTCTTGCACCCGGTCCGGAGATTGGGGGAGGCACCTTAATTTGTTTTTGTTAATCTACAGGTTCATGCAAAGGAATTATGTTTCTGTCCCACCTAACAATAAGACACAACATCAAATGAATATTACAGGTTTTCTAGTTATAATAGTCTAGGCAAATCCATTTGAACTTAATAATGTTCAGAGGGAAAACGGTGAAAATGTAAATTAAAAAGTATATCTTACTCCCAGAGTGTCTCTCCTCACTCTCGACGCCTATCCGGAAGAGGGAATGGGCTCCTTAATTTGTTTGGGTTTATCTCTAGGCGCAAGTTCAAGCAAAGGAAGTACATTCCTGTCACACCGAGGAAAAACACATTTTCAAATATCCAATATTATCTAACTATTATCGTTCGTGCAGAAAAATCTAATAATGTAGAAAGGTGTAAACGGAAAAAAGTGTATTGTAAAATAAAATTCGTACTTCCTCATTCGTCTCCTCCTCCATCTCTTCCAACTCCTTCATCGCCTTCTTCATGGCCTCTTTCTGAAATCGATCGAGACTTTAGTGGAATGGCAGTATTCTGGGGGGGGGGGAGAGGGAGATATAAGGATTTAACAATGCCTAAACAAAGTAAGCTCTATTTTTCACATCTTTAGTTATACTCTTAATCATTTAACTGGAGATTATCTCTCACCTTCTCCCTAAAAATTAATCCATTCCGTTTTTAACTCCACTATGCCATTTCGCAAATGTGATTGAAGGGTCATCGGTCCTAGTTTTTTCCTAATCGCTTCCTAGAAGGACTTACTCAGAAAACCAGATCTTTAGGCATAATCAATAATGCGGTAGGAAATATAATGTTCCGTAATGTGTGCCAAATACCGTATTAAACAATTGAATGTTTCTTTAGTTCTCACTTTCTCGGTCGTGACGGGGGAAGTGCGCGTCTGCGCAGCTTCTGCTCCTTCGTCAAGACCTTGGGTGCGTCCATTGGTAGATGCTGAATGAATTGAAGTTTGTTGCGGATACACAATACACAACGCGTCACTTAACTCTAGAAACTAGGATAGTATCTAAGGGAAGGATATTCTCTTGGTGCTTTTATACAAAGCTTTTTGATAGTTAAATGATCTAAACGTCAGATGTTCACAAAAAAATGAGAAAAAAGTAGAGCCGACCGTTCGACGCGCGAGGGAGAGGGTGAAATGAGGGAGAGGGAAGAGAGAAAATGAGAACCAACCTGTCGAGGCGAGCGAAGAGGTGGAGAATGAGGGAGAGGGGAGAGAGTGACGACACGTCGACAATGGATTAAATTAAATTATTTGTAAATTGTGAAAATTTAATTATAAAATTGATTGGAACTGGACAAATATGTATAATTAAATGAAATTTCACTATTTCAAATCAATAATAATAGTATTAGGAATGTGAAAGAATGAATCCAATTATTTCGAAATTAACATAATTCAATTTTTTTATTAATTTAATATGAATAAATTATATAAATAAAATTTTAAAAGAGTAATATATTCAAATTGTATGGCATGAGGCCGTTTGTGCTAGAATCAACACCGTCAACTGAACTCCTCTCAGAACCTCTCAGATCAAGGCGCAAGTTACTGCGATTGAGCGTACTAATTGTAAGAAAAAGATAGGATCGTAGTCTTTCTAGTATATTTTATGACAGAATTAGCTGAGACAGAAACGGCTCTCTCCCTATTTCAGATTCTAGTTATCTCGCCTTTTCGACCCAGTGAGAAAGTTTGCTTCTCGAGATCTGCGTGGACACTTTTCCGATGCAATCTCGTCGATTTAACTGTTTTAGATCATTTCGTCACTTCTTTGCTCCATTCTCGTGTAATATCTCAGCCATTGTAAGCCGTTTTCGGTCCTGATGGAATTTGGGAAAAGTTTAAATAACATGCTGCCGCAAGGCTGAAACCACTAAGACACAAGTAACGCCGTCCAGAAGTTTGAGTGTAATCGTATTCACCGGATATCGAGCGAATTAATCGTCATTTTAGATCCAGATACTGAATGGTGAAACGAGGCCGATAATTTCATAGGTTCTATGACGTTCAGAGATTGTGCGTAATGTGAAATGTGATACTGTAGTGAGGAAAGGTAGTGGTTAAACGCGTGATCTTAATGGAAGGCTTTCGTTGTTTGTTCGGCAAATGCGCAAATGCTACGGAAAGTAGCAATTTACTTAATTTCGAAGTCCAGTTACATCATAACTTGATGCAATTCTGACAAACAAACACATTTATGGTTGTCTATATTTGGTGAACGAAGCAATCTGCGGTCATTGTATAGCACATAACTTTTGCGTTTTTTTGAATTACCAATGAATTAATGAATTAATGAATCAATTAATGAATCAATGAACGATGAATTACCAATTCTCAGAACATTTGCGTTTTTTGGAAAACAGTTCGTTCATCTCTTTTCACTTTTTGTTTTATGATATGATGCTGATCAATTTAACATTTTATCTTCACATAAGATTGTTTGTAGATGTAATCGACTCCTACGTTAGACTGTAAGTGTGTGGAAATTGGAAGATCTCTGATCTTAGGTTGAGAGTGATACAATCACAATGAATGGGGAGAGTCTGATCATTGATTTCTGATCTTAATTGCAATCCGCGGTCATTGCATAGCATGAACCGTCCTTGATGATAGAGCACACACAGGCAGTCAGAGGAATGCAGTGCATATCTGAAAAATAAAATATATTCTTTGAAAATACATATCACATTCTACAGGTCCACAGGTTTCTACAAATCTTTTGTTTTGCGATTCTACAAAGTAGGGAAATCATGTGAACGATTTTTTAAACAAAATTAAACAAACCGAGTCCGTTGAAGTCAGATTTAGGGATGCACTCAGAGCATGAGGAGAGAACGCAAGCCTCGAAGTCACTGAAGAGAGCAAAGATCAAACATCTGAGATTAGAGATCATAAATATTCACCCTGTGAGTGAGCATCGCTCGGTGATGGCTGATCTATGGCAAGTGGGATGGGTCTGACCTGAAATATATTGAATGAAATTTTGAATACAAAGAAACTAAAGCTCAATCTTTACCTGCGCTCTTTCGCACTCTGAAGTTGCTAGGCATCTGCTCTTGCTGGGGCTCATTGACGTGGTGGACAGACTTGAATTCAATCTGAAAACTCCTTTTATATAAGCCAAGAGTAAATCGCTGCTCAATGATCTTTTTTTTTTATTCATCATCGTTCACCTTGGTGGGAAACATCATAGCATCCGAAGAGTGAAGGACGAGAAGCGAGAGGAATACGAGAGAGAAAGTTATGACTGCCATGAAGGAAAGTGTTGTACCTGGAAAAAGTGTGAGTCGTGTAAATAAAAGCCCGAATTTAGATGTGTTAGACTGAATGCGACAAAAGTCAAAGGATTAGAAATGATTCGGAAAGTGAAACATATGATAGTGAAAACGCTGAGAGATTATTTCAAAAAGAGGGGCGGAGCTTGATGGCAAAGAGAAACTGGTAATCAAAGCGAAAGCGGTGTTTTGAAATTTTGGATGTCTGAAATGAGGGCGAGTGGAGAGCGTAAGCCTCGTGCGCGATAAATAACATTACAGGAATACTGACGAGAATATACTCAGGATAATTTCGCTGTGTTTTAATCGAGATTCCCAAATGCTCATTCAGACAACTCACTCCTCGTTTTTGTTCCGGCTTAATGTAGGAATTGGTGGGGGTATAAACGCATTGACAAATACTCGGAACGATCAGGTTATGATGGTACAGTATACTGCTCCCTAAGGAGATATTCAGATTCCGAGAAAAAAGCCTAGAAGACTGGAGTGAAATCGTGTTTAAGTTTGAACCAAATTGCATTCACCGGGACGCTGTTGAACGAAATTTGACATCGGAGGCAGATACTAAGTGGTAACTACACTTTCACCTATTTTCGCCTAGTTGTTGAGATATCATGGAAAATAGAGAGTCAGAAACGTGACAGCAGTGGTTAAACGCAAGCGGATAATGATAGACCTTCCGTGTTTGTCAGTTGAGACTCCAGCGAATACCGAAGTTGCAATTTGTTTCCACGTTGTCAAACTATGACGTATCTCAAACGTTTGCAATCTCAATGAAAACATGAAAGGTGAGTCAAACAAATGCGAAACCGAACGTGGCTCTTCCTACCATACTACGCAGGTTTGATTCACCCGCCATGACACCGCACATCGAAGCTCCAAAAAATTGGTAGTGACTCGATCGCGCGATAACGTAGGTCCGAAGAAGAGATTCATCACATAGACATGGGCGGGTATGCTTTTACTCGGAAAAAGTCGAGAAAACTTATGTGAATTCGTGAGAGCGTTTCTCATCTTTTATACATATTGAAGTTGTTTGTTATGATCCAAAAAATCACTGATCATAAAAGACGATGCTATTATTGCATTCAACCTCTCTCACTTGTAGTGATTCTCAAACAAAACAAGAATTCGTTTAGTAAAATCAAAAGCGAAATTCATGTTCATGAGAAGCAGTGAGAAGTTCTGAATAGTGCGAATCAACTAGTAATGTCAAAAAATGTGCTTGTAGGGGTAAAATGTGTGAACGTAATGCTAGTCTTTCAATATTTGTCGACTACGACGCAAGATGAGCGACATTGAAAATTGGAATATGACGAAATTACCGGTTTTCTTTCAACCATAAACTCTCTTAACCCAACAATATTTCAGCTAAACAGAAATGAACAAGAACACGGGGTGATATGAATGTCGCTAATAAATCAAATAGAATATGGTAATGGTCGAGCGCATTTCTCTACTCGAATTGCATGAGTTCCTTCCGAAGATCGAAAGGAAGTCTCGCAGTTGCTTCATATCTGGCCTTCTCTCGCAGCTCCTTGAAAAATACTCTTGAGAATTGACTGCAGGAGCACCCTTCGTTAGCCCAAACCCCGTCATACATTCGTCATACATACCCTATAAATAAGTGTCAGCGTGTCAGTATAAATGAATACTGACAATCGGATATTATTTTCTTGTACTAGTTTTGACATCAGCCTTCTAATTTAACTTACTTGTAAGCGCAATATATGAATCAAGTGCAGGGTAGGATAGGCGAGTTTCGAATAATTAATATCTTACCGGGAACTGGTGGATGTCGATCTTCTTGAACATCTGCGAGAAAGTCTTTTTGATTGCCTTAAATTATGATGATTTCACCGAGACATAACGAATTTAACTTACTTTGTAGTCCCTATGCATAGGATGAATGAGATCTCCATCAACGATTTCGAATATAACTGCAACGGTACCTTCCTTCGTCAGCACTTCGTTCTGTAATGAAATATATGGAGCTTTGAAATGCAATTACTGAACTAAGACATAACTCAAATATGATCACTTTCAGCTAATATTTATGTCGCAACCTAACATGTCAACATTTAAAGTCCAATTGATTTTCACTGTTCAATTCAAATTCAATTCAATTCAATATTTACATATATATTCCGTTACTGGCATGATCTCACGAGAAAATTTGACATGGTATTGGGTGTTCACACTATCCGAGTGGATGTAGTCGAATCGGTAGGGGCTGTTTTAATTCATAGCAGCAATACGTTCGATATTGATTTGCTTTGGGTCTTAGATTTCTTATGGTTACACTGTTGTAAAACTGACGGAGCGAAGTGGGAGAGTAATTGCTGTGAAATGATCGTCTCCAGTCTCTTCACCAAACCAAAGGGCTGGATCAGAAGTATCTTTCATGGCGGCAAGGCGAATTGGCACTCTGTAATGATGCTTTCAATTAACAAAAAAAATAATTACATTCCGATAACCTGCAAATTAATAAGTACAGACCTTCCTCTCGTAGCGTCCTCCACTTTCTTCTCGATAGTCTCCCATTTGAGAAGCAGATCGATAGGTCTGATGAAACCAATGGTCACGAAGATGAACTGGAAAATATTCTACTGAATCATTAAAATTTTCCCGTTTCCTTCGATGATAAATGAAAATAACTACATACTATGTATAAAGTTGTATTTGCGGTTGAATGAAAATATGAAAAAATTGCAAGAAATTAATTTATCAAGTCGGTATCATTGGCAACATGGCAAAAGAATATGGAAATTTCAAACCTGAGCTTCATCAGGGGATAGTTTGCGACCGGTGCTTGTTGAACTATCCTCATTCACGTACTTGGCTTCCTGCTCTAGAGACAATTCCTAGAGATCGAATATTTGTTGTGTAATTAATTCCATTTCCAAAATTCATGCTAGATTCTTTCATATTTGAAATATATTTTTATTTTTAATATCTCTTCGTTTTCATCAAAAATCAGTGGGCAAATTCATTTGCTAATTACTCCGAAGTTTAACCTTGAAGAAAGATGTGTTGACGTGCGAACGCCACGTAGCCACGGCGATTCCACTTGCCAGAACTAATGAGAGAACGAATATGCGAATCGAGGGCATGTTCCTGGAGCTATGATAGAATTGTGTAGGAAATAAACGGCTCTCTGTATTCCACATGCTGCTTCGCCTTTCTGTTTGTCAAGAAAGCTTGCTAACCGAGCTCTTTCTTGACTATACACTTTCCAATAATTAGACTTAATTTTCTTTTCTTTGTTCAATTCTCAAGTAATCAATCAACAATTGAAACAGCTACAACCAAAAAATTACGTAAGTGAAATTCAAGAAAACTGGATTTGAGAAACGACGACATCGCAATTTTTTACGTTTATCAGAAACGATATCAGTGGAGAACGAAATGCAATATTCAATTCAATTCAATTCAAGTCAATATTCAATATTCATATCTTTATGTTGCGATAATGGTGAAAATTCAACACTCGAAACGGAAATTCTAATGCTAAAGAATTAGGAAATTATCATGACCAGTTTCTTCAAAAGGAAAGAAATTAAAACTGATTGGGGACCAATTAGGGACAATGACGAAATGAATTTATTTGCAAATAATACAAAATTGGAGGAGATACGAAGTACAACATTGGAAATATTTTACATGGTAGACTCACTTCTGTGCGACGGATGGTTGAGGGGACGATTAGATCCGACGGGAAGAAGACTACCGAGAGGCGACACTGATTGAGAAGATCCTTACTCTTCTTCTTACTCGCTGTCTCTTCTCTGCCTACTTACTCAAGTTCCGCAGTGTATGAGCAACTGTTTGTCGAAAAGCAGAGGTTGAAACATAACGAGTCGAGGAAACTCCTTTGCCTCTCGCAACATTTGCGACCACTGACCAAAGGCCTGGGATTATTTTGATAGCACTCTCAGGGTTTCTCAAGGTTGCACTGTAAAGATTCTTCTCAGCCTTTCACTGCTGTGGCTATTCTGAATAATGTGACATGGAGTATATTCTGCATTACATTACATTTGGCCGAATATCGGAACATGCGGAAGCAACGTAAGGGATCTGATAGGGATCTTAATATTCACTAAGAAAGGATGAACGGATGACATCGCCTCTAAGTTTTGATGTTAACAGTCTTCCGCGCATACTCGCGAGATCGCGAGATGCAGTAGCTTGATGAGTGAGTGTAGCCCCTTCTCATCTACTTACTCGATGTCTCGTCTCTGGCTAAGTTCCCCAGTGTATGAACAACAGTTGGCCGAAAAGCAGAGGTTGAAACACGAGAGCAAACTCCTTCGCCTCTCGCAACATTTATGATAACTGACCAATGGCCGGAACGTAATTTTAATTTTTCTAGATTTTTCGTTGCATTGCTTTAAGATGACTTATCAAGCGTCCCCTGAGCTCTAATAATTGATCTGTAAGATTCGCCAAGGCTATCTGACAGAATAGTCTGCATTCTTATACATGGCATCTATCCTGACATCAGATACTGGTTAGCAGGAGGATTACATAAGAGATAGGGTTGGGATCTTCATTCACAGCAAATGAGCAAGCTCAGTCGGATGGTACATTATCAGAATCGTCCTTCACGCATCGTCGATAGCTCGTGATTCTCGAAGTAGATACACAATTTTGAATTTATCGATCGAAACTTGGCATGATTTTGTTCGTTACAACCATTTATCGATTATTACCGGAAACTGACAGAAAAACTGACAGAAAGCTCAAACTCTCTTTAACCGCAGTGGTGGAAATAAAGAGCACACTGGGACATCTGCATCTCTTCTCAATTAGAGCAGTTTCTTCGCAGTCGCAATGGACTCCTCCAGACTAGAGCACGGCAACTTCTCCGCCGCTTCTTTGATGTCATTGTAGAGCACGGAGGAACTACAATTACAGGTACAGTTGTGACCAAGTGTATTCTGTTCTAGTATGATGGCCTAATACTGAGAACAATGCCGACGTCAAGACATTTTTTTCGTGAATGGTTGAATGGGAGCTCTGCAAGTGAGTGAGAAGGGGAGTCTGTCCCGCCCCTCTTTTTCGTATGGACTTTTTGCCTCCAGAGAAACCACACATTGGTCGACCTAGTTCGCAGCATATAACGAAGTCGTCGATTGATGAAACGAAGTATTTCAACTCACAGGTATCTCTCTCCATTGGAGTTAATCGTAGTCACAATCAGCTTTCCCCTGTTCTCTTCCTTGGAGGCCAGCTGAATTGAACACATTTTTCACAAATAGGTCAAATAATGAGCCTTGGAGTTTGTTTGAAACATCATATTTTTCCTTCTACGTCACACGTCATTTCCTTCTCTATACAAGAGAAATCAATATATTTTTGTTCTGATATATCGAGTAGGCTCTAGATACAAAAATTAGGTTGGCTCTGACCTGCACTGCAGCAAAGACGTTGGCTCCAGAGCTGATTCCACCCATTATGGATTCTTCTTTGGCCAGTCGCTTGGCCATGGACAGGGCCTCATCAGACGTCACTCTGAAAATTACAGATCCTCCATTTGGTGTGTGTGAACGAGTGAATGAATGATTTATCAGTATCGCTTTCAAGGCGCTGATCAGGCTAGACGGTTAACCCATTCTTCATATTCGATACTTCACCAATGCTACCAATTTTCCGTTTAAACTCGTATCGGTAAATGTGGCGAATAGGTTAACGTACACACACCCACATTCTTCACTACAAATAAAAACATCGCTTTCTTACATACCTAATTATTTCGTCGATGATGGGGACATCGAGGTTCTTCGGCACAAAACCGGCGCCGATTCCTACAATGAGTAAATTTGCAACATGCAACTACGTTGTTTCGACCAGCGTTTATATTTAGAAGTTTGTATTATTTTTATTATTTTTTATTTAGATACGTTATCCTATCAAATTTGCATTTTACTCACCCTGGATCTTGTGGGGAGAGTGCTCGTGGCCGGAGATAACGGAGCTTTCGAAGGGCTCAACGGCAACCACTTGAACCTGCAAAGAATTTGAACATGTTTGATTGTAAACTTGTAATATGTTCGCCCTAAGTGAACCTGATATTATACTTAGACATCAAGGCAATACGCGATTACCTCTTTTTTCTCTTTGAGAAACCAGCCCGTTCCAGTGATCGTTCCGCCAGATCCCACACCGAAACAGACGATATCCACCTGAGTAAGAGCAATTCTCAATTTGTAATATGACGCCAAGAATCAGTAGATCTCTCATTCTATCGTAAACGGCACGTCAATATACAGTGATGCGTCCATAAAAATGAGAAGACTCCTTATCAGAATTCTTTGTTTGCGTGAGAATCGCTCGCATTTTTCTCTAGTCACATCACGCGATGCACGATACGAACTCTCTCCATCTCTTATCTCTCTTGATTTCACATACACTCTCGCTTTGTGCGACGATTTTCACAAAGATCGTCTTCATTACTGATAAAATAGTTTACACCTTTCGTAGAACGGACAGAATACAGCAATCGAGAAACCATCTGACCTTTCCTTCGGTCTGTCGCCAAATTTCGGGACCAGTTGTGTTGTAGTGTTTCTCCACATTCGCGTGGTTGTCAAACTGCAAATATACCGCATTTATGGGTAAAATATTCCTGTGTATATTCAATTGATTAAATTGTGCGGCCCAGTCACTTAAGTATCAGGTGTAACTCATTACAAAAAGATCAAGGATCACGCTACAAGAAACTCGAGGAACATTTATGGAGAAAGATCAGTGATTAATACTGAGATCATAGATGGATCACCTGGTTGAGCCAGAAGAAATCGGGATGGGAGTCGGCCAACTCTTGTGCTCTCTTGAGCATGGCGATACCCTTGACAGAAGGGTCGAGAAGAATCAGCTGGAATAATGAAGAATAAATAATCACAATTGAAATCGATGCAGATGACTGTGAAATGTCTCTGAATCTATGAGTTGGAATTATTCAATTGAAAATAGACTGAACCAAAAGATGAAAGATCAGTTAAGAGGCCGGATCTGAGAAAATTTACCATTTTGCCCCCCTCCCCGGGCGTTGCGCCAAGATTTTCGATTTGGACCTCCACACCCATAGGGCCTGGAGGGCCTTTGACCTTGTTTACAAAAATGATGACGTCATCGCCTGCATTGCGCAATGCGGCGCAAAAGCACCGGGTTCGTCGAAAATATCGAAAATTCATAATTTCTCAACCGAATAAGTTAGAACCAAAATTCCTTTTGCAATATGTTAAGCATGCCCAGAGTGTACCATATCATTATTGGGATCGAAATTTGCTCGACTCTGATATGGCTTTACCGACCCACATTTTCACATTTATCAATTTATTAGTATCTCGCTTTTTCCGCCGAGCATAATTTTCTTTATGGGGTGGTTCGTCACTGCCATGGGCATCATGCCCACCTATGGCCACTATCGGATTCCGGGTCAATCTGAAGGAAAAACGCCTTTTGTGATCGCCGCTCGATTCCAAGTCGGCCTTTTCCAGCATTTTCCATTGACTCTCTTTGGTAATCTAGCCAGATATGGGTCAAATAGTAATATTACGTCATATCTCGAATATTTATCACAAAAGGAATTGAATCCGCGATGGTCATTTTTTGGATTTTTTCGAGCCATGACCCGGGGTTCATGCCTCAAAAGTGATACATGACCATGAACCCCGGGTCATGGTCCAAAATGGACCGAAAAAGTCATGATGGAGGAACTTCAAGTACTATACGCCAATGTATGCTACAGTAGCCAAGTAATATATTGGAACCGAAATTACCGTATTACAGGTTTTGCAGAGTGGATTTTTTCGAAATTTTGATTAAAAAGCCAGTTCTCGATTACTCAGTTGCCGCAATACGGTAAATTCGGTTCCAATAAATTACTGGGCTACTGTAGCATACATTGGCGTATAATACTTGAAGTTCCTCCATCATGACTTTTTCGGTCCATTTTGGACCATGACCCGGGGTTCATGGTCATGTATCACTTTTGAGGCATGAACCCCGGGTCATGGCTCGAAAAAATCCAAAAAAATAACCATCGCGGATTCAATTCCTTTTGTGATAAATATTCGAGATATGACGTAATATTACTATTTGACCCATATCTGGCTAGATTACCATAGAGAGTCAATGGGAAATGCTGGAAAAGGCTGACTTGGAATCGAGCGGCGATCACAAAAGGCTTTTTTCCTTCAGATTGACCCGGAATCCGATAGTGGCCATAGGTGGGCATGATGCCCATGGCAGTGACGAACCACCCCATAAAGAAAATTATGCTCGGCGGAAAAAGCGAGATACTAATAAATTGATAAATGTGAAAATGTGGGTCGGTAAAGCCATATCAGAGTCGAGCAAATTTCGATCTCAATAGTGGTATGGTACACTCTGGGCATGCCTAACATATTGCAAAAGGAATTTTGGTTCTAACTTATTCGGTTGAGAAATTATGAATTTTCGATATTTTCGACGAACCCGGCGCTTTTGCGCCGCATTGCGCAATGCAGGCGATGACGTCATCATTTTTGTAAACAAGGTCAAAGGCCTTCCAGGCCCTATGGGTGTGGAGGTCCAAATCGAAAATCCTGGCGCAACGCCCGGGGGGTGCTGACTTTTCTCAGATCCGGCCTCTTAACTAACCTCGGCTCCATAGGCAAGCATCAAGGCTCTTCGTTCCAGGGAAGCAGTCGATGGCATGAGGAGAACGATCTTGTACCTGAATTTGACATTAATACTAATTGAAAAAAATTTAGTAAATGCGATTCAGAAATACACATGATAAATAAATAAAAAAATACGAACCCCTTGATTTGGGCATAGAACGCGAGCGCGATCCCCATATTGCCCGAGGTTGCCTCCACAAGAACGGTTTTTCCAGGAGTGATGAGTCCCTGTAATGAACTCTCTTTTTTCCACATACTCTTTCGCTGTGTGCGACTAAATCAAGAATCAAGAGAGAAGTAATTTATCAGTAATCCATAAGCAATAACCAAACTTCCGTTACATTTGGCGCCTTAGTGATCAGAATGATTAGTTGCTAAACATGACTAATAAATCATTACCTGCTTCTCGGCATTCTCGATCATCGCACTGGCAGCTCGATCCTTCACTGATGCAGTGGGATTCATATATTCGAGCTTCACCGCTGTAATTTTGAAATGACTGACATCAGACATGTTCTCTACATGCATTCACTTTGTGGCGGCATCAGAATGTCCTTCAATGGCTATTCACAATCACTCACCGATCTTTCCAGGGAGCCCATCCGTGATGCGATTGAGGAGGACTAGCGGCGTGTTTCCGATGGGACCGGCGGCGTTTGCATGCATCTCGGGCATTGTGATAGAAAGTTGAGAGAAGAGATGTTACCTGAAATGACAACGATTACGAAAATAGGAGAATGATGCTCAGTGATATCAGAGTTTGTCACAAATAAGAAATACCGCTAGCGTAAAAGTGATGAGGGAAACGGCCTTTCAGAAAATAGAAGCAATTGAGTGAAAAGGCCAGAATGAGGTGATTCTCTCGCTCAGATCTCGCTCGTATCTTACATCGAGTGATAAATGAGAGGGAGCAGATAAGAGCAGTTGCCCTGACAAATTGACTAAGGTCGAGAAGGAGGAAAATGATAAGAGGTGAAGAAAATGAGAGGAGGTTGATCAATATTTTGAGATTATTGGAAGACATTGTGCAATTGGTTATCACATTCAGGATTCTGAATTAATTCCCGTATGTTGTCTTCTCTCGTTATGCTTTTTTCGTTTCTAAGAAAGAAGAGAAAATGAAGAGTCGAGAGCCTCGTCGCTTAGTCCCTGTGGCCACACTACGAGTGATCTCTTCCAATGCATATTCTACACAATTTTCATTGGCCACATCTTCATGAAGGGATTGGTGAAAAGATCTGAGTGGTCTCGTGGTCAGGTCTTCCACCGCACGTTCATTACATCGAGTGATTTACGATCGAGAATCGAGGGGTGGGGCCAGGTGGCAACTGAAAAATGGACAGACCGAAGGGTTGGAATGTAAAGTGGGAAACAGGCACTCGCGTCATGCGTGGGAGCACTGATTATACAAGGCCAATTCAGTCCGGAGGGCCTACTCTCTTCTTCGGACCTACTTAATCGCGTGTTCTAGTCACTACCGAATTCATTGCCGGGAGCCTCGGTCAGACGGGGGCTGTATCACTTCTTAAAATTCTACCCAAGGGAGATGGAATACACCACATCACCCTCGTCGTCTGCCCAGATCGACCGTGGATACACCTTTAGTTTCAATGATATTTTTTCGAGAATTTTTTTTTGGAAGCACTTGCCATACACAATTTACATTAATTTTGATTACAACCCACACTTTCTATCCACTCTCGCGCTGCAAAAAATGAAACAACATATTGAATGAGACGAGCGGAATAAGACCCACTACGAATTCATCGAGAAAGCGTGTAACGAGCAAAAACGAATATTTATTTCGAGTTCATCATAGAGGCAATGAGTGTCAAGTATTCTTGTATAGTTCACCACACGAATACTTTCCGGGCGCTAATCTCCGATTGACAGTCTCCTCCTTTCCTCCCTAAGAGCAAACAATGCGTGTACAGAATGGAGTGATAGTACCCAATGCTTTCGTTATTCATATGTACGATTGCATGAAACACCTTTTGTCTTTCTTTAATGTCTCTTCGTTGCACATTCGGAAACTGAGGTTTCACCATGCGCTGTTTTGACTTTAACCGCTTAATTTAGCATACCTAACAGCAACATGCTGTTTCTACCAATCCTACTGAACAAGCACGATAAAAAAAGAGACTAGGACAAGCATGTCGAACGTTTCCATATCTAGTGATACTACTTTCACTATTTTCTTATGTGTTTTCAATTTATATTGTATTTTCAATGCCGTGCATTCCATATTGGCCTGCTTGCTTGCACTTCTGCACAGTACACCTCGAATCGGTCCATTATTCGCCAAATTAATCTCCTTTTTTGAGTATTATATTTAAGAATTCTCTATTTCAGTGACCTACATTCACTCGCTCGTCTCCTCATGAAGTTACAACGCGTAGAAGAAATTAATTCGGACAAAAAAAGTTAGTTGATTTATTAATTGTGTATATTTTTCAAATCTCGACCTCGATAAACCAAAAACTACCCGGTTGCAGATAATCCCAATAGAAGAAATATTGGACCCTCAATGACTCTCAACTCTCAATGACTCTCAATGACAATGACTCTCTATGCCACTCTCAACGAGACCATGGATCTAAAGAAGTGATCGACGATGAAAAAGGCTTGGCCTATGTGACACAGCCGAGGACATGAATGAGTTGGAAGAGATTTTATATGATACTATGAGTTTTGCAACATAAATATAAATAAAGATAAAAAAACATATATATATAAATTCGAGTCCGGTGAACGTATACGGAAATAATGTGTTTTATTCTGCAAAGCGAATTGTGAGAGGCACTACAGACCAACTTTATCAATTGTAATCTGCATTGTGCTCTCTGATGCGATAGTTCATTTGCGTAACTTTATAATATTTTTATTTTAAAGACGCTTCGACGATGTCAACAGACAGCCTGCGAGGAAGTGAATGCATTTTCCTTTTCTGAAGTTTCTGATGTTTTCTTGTGTTTCGATTCTATATGAATTTGCAGCGCTCAACAAGCGATTCAGAGATATCGGGAGAGTAGTAATCAATCAATCAATCATTTATCAGAATCATGCGGGTAGGGTGTTAGAAAGCATGCTGATCTCTTCTGTCGCGATATTCTTCCGGTGAAATAGACCACCAGTCTTCTCCGATAATCGAGTGAATTTCATCTCTCCAACGGACTCTGGGATGGCCTCTAGATCTTTGGCGGTTATAAGGAATCCAAGTAGTGAGTATTCGAGTCCATCGCGATCCTTCCATTCGTCGCACACGATCTGCCCAATCAATCTTCTTCTTTTGAGCGAGTACGACCCAATCTTTCAGTTTCGTTGCATTCCTTATTCTTTCATTCGACCAACGGTGTAGCAAGGTAACACCAAGTAATTTTCTTTCCATCTTGCGTTGCGCGGTCCCTAACTTTTCCTTGTCTGATTGACGTAAGCTCCACAATTCCGATCCGTAGAGGGCCGCGGGAGTAACGAGTGATTCAAAGGCTTTACGTTTGTGTTCGAGAGTCAGACGAGGAGAGATCATCAAATCGTGGATTTTTCCCCAGGCTCCCCATGCGCATCTGATTCTTCTATTAACTTCTTCCGAAGGGTTTAGAAGGGAGAGTAGTAAAACGTCGAGTATTCCCTTCTTATTCAGTACCGCGCCTTGATTCTGCTCGATGGATCCGTACATAAAAGTGGTAATAAAACTGTTTATTGTCAACTTATACAATCAAAAACAAAGTATGACCAAAAAAGAGAATACGGAAGATGAGTTATCGTCACTTGGATGGCTCTTGGTTTTTAGTTGACAATCTTTTTTCTTCACTAGAGCCGAATCGACTCCATCTTGGCAGTTGGTGGAGCACATTCCTTGTTATCATGTACGCTATCTTTGTGTTTGTTCCCGGTAGCCTCGGGTCTGTCAGCAGGCCGGCTCCGAACTTGGCATTGCGCATACGAGGGAGGTGGAGGGATTGTGATTGGTAAATCAGCTGGCATCGTTGTCGCCTGCACTGGGACCATTCTAAAGTTGAAGAGGATTAGGATATCAATTGGAACCTAATTTGCGTACCGGACAGTGGGCACTGCACCAATGATGATGGGCACTTGCGCCGATACATCTATGCTCGCCACTCCACTAGTGATTATTGTGACCTGATTAATTAATGAAATTAACGCTCCTTCGCTGATACCGCCTATAAAATAACGAAAAGTATAGCTCACCTTCAAGAAATACTCGACTTTGATTATTGGACAAGTGTTGAGGGATGCGGGAATCGTTGGAATTTTCACTGCACGCACAACCTTCTCAGTTGCGCCTTTTGCGATTGCCAATTTCTCAAGAGATTGCGATTAGACCGATTTGTCCAAATAGTTCTCACTTCTTCCGACTGGAATACTTCTTCCCAATATTCTCGAGTATCTGAGCCATGCAGACTATAAGCCTCATATTCAGACATTTGAAGAATGAACACTTGCATCTATAATGAAAAATACTTTTTTTCTAATAAATATTCAGTTACTCACAGTTTTGATCTTCTGTGAAGAAGCATTCACGATTTCTGCTCCAAAAGTCAACATTTCACCAGGAATGTAGCCTCTTTTGTTTAATTTGAGCTGTTAATAGGCGATCATGTTGAGAATGATCCATTTAGACTTACTGTCATGGATATTTTCCCGTTCTTGAAAATTATTCCGGCATCCTTTGTGGTGGTATTTTGAATCGGACCGCTGGTCATAGATGCAAAGTTTGGATCGGCCGGCTGGACCACTTCAAACGTCTGAAATGCATATTTTCTGCCTGCAATATTGTGTTAATATTTCATTAGGCACTTCGAGAACAGATGCGTAATAATACCGCTCACTTTCTTTGCAATTATTTCAATCTTGTTCTTGCGATCGATTCTCGCCATGCATAAGTACCGAATGAATCCATAGTAGCCCTCGAATGATCCAAGGCAGTTTGCCAGTAGCATGAATCTACAGTTTTTTAGTTCTTCGCAAACTAAGCAGTTTCTCTCCGAAGCAATAGAACAATGTGTTGAGATAAAGGGTCTCACCTGAAACGGAATCGGTTCTTGCCCGATGGAATGAGTGCTGTGGTCTGACCAGGCGGCGGCGCCCAGGCGACCACACTTCCTTCAGCATACGCAACGTCTCCGTCGTATGGAATCGTCGTCTCATCGTAGCCACTGCGAAGGACGACGAGTTACCCTAGCTTGTATTCTAACTTTCATCCCCCTCTCGTAGCCTCTAAAACGCAAAGCTCACTGCCCATGGCAGTTCGGCAGCGGGTTCTTCAAAATGTGCATATCTCTCAGAGAAAGAGAGAAAGAGAGAAAGCAATTCAACTGAGATGTGCTAGTGCCGAATGGTTAACACTAATGTTCCGCCAAGTGCCATCCTTGAAAATACGTGGATATAAAATGAATAATTCTCGCCTAATAGTACTAATATGATCGGTCCATTCGGTGTACGCACTTCCGTGAATGGAAATTGAGATGGATTTCGCGTTCACTGCTTTGCTCGATGTGAAAATGACCGACCCTTTGATCTGGAAGAATCTTTCTTCAATGAACACCACAAATCTAACTCTTATGTAAAACGATCTTACTAACCTCGTTGCCGGGCAGGAAAACCGCCTTAGCATTGTCGAACTCAATATCTAACTCCGACATATTGTGCAAATTTTGCCTTGAAGAATGGCAGGTGTGCCTATCCGATGGGCGGGAGTGTGCAAAACGGGAAGATAAATACGTCGGCTTATTGCGAGCTTATCGTTGGTTATTTTAACGGTATCATGGTTGTTTGCACAGTACAACGAGCAATGATGCAATCGTGCTGAAATATAGAGAATTTATCTCTTTATTCGCTGTGATGCATGTTGGAGAGCTGCGGTACAAATCAAATGATCGTTTGTATCGATGCAAAAATAATGAACTCTACGTATAAATATTCTGTAACAGAGAGTTATAAATGTTTGAATATACTGTCACAAAAAATTCGAACAATTCAGGCGCAACCAAAAAGTTCGAATCGATGCGTGCAATTGTACCGATAGGCTTCAAATTTTTATTGCATTTCCCAGCGCTGATTTTGTCTGAATTCATTACAATACTTCACCGATCAATCAGCACACATAATGAACCATCTCATAAAAAGGACACTCACATTGATGAACAATGTTGACCTTCCTTCTTCTCAGCTTCCTTTCGCCGGCATCAATCGCATGACTTAAGTTTCAATGTGTTTTTTCCACGTACTTACATCGAGAAAGCCTATGTATACGGAGCATTCAATAATATTGCTTTCTAGAGTTCGTAAGTCAACTGGAATCAAATATTGTTGTATTGCTATATATACTAGCTGGTCACTAATCAAAGAGACTGATTTCTGATTGATACCACATTGTCTCCTCCTTTCCTCCCTAAGAGCAAACAATGAAAGGACAGAGGCGAGCGATAGTACCCAATGCTTTCGCGATTCGTATGTACGATTGGAGTATACAATTCCATTCTTTGTCGCTCGACCTTGATTTGTGCTGGCTGTAATTATTTCCCCTATTTATTAGTATTGAAGAATTATTTTTTACTGTTTATGTTTACAAAGACCCCGATTTTTGTGAACAGTCCACGTCACGTCATAGTGCTTTTGAAGTGGTCTGAGTGGTATCATTGCAGTATGTAGATCAATTATTTTTTATAACACGTTTTTTGTAGTGGCCTACATCCACTCACTCTGCACAGGAAGAAGTAACGAATTGGATGAACAATTTCGAAAAGACGAAATGACGCTGATACTAACTTTAAAACGCATTCTCTGTAAGAAGTAGGGCCATATGTATGTCATCTGGAGCCTTTCAAGTCTAGGCATTCGATATTAATATGCATATCTTTATCAAAGCTATCGATATGTCGAAACCATATCGATATGTAAAAATGTAATTCGAGGTATACAACAGAGCGAGTATGATGACTATGCGGGAATACACTTCTCTATAGTCTAAGTGAGAGTTTCTTTTATATTTTTCAAAAAATTTCTTAAACTCAAACTCAAATAATTAAAAACCGTGCAATAAACCAAACGGCTAAAATGAAATCAGACCTTAGGAGCAGAAAAAATGTTAAAATATCTAAATTGGATTTCTCATTGCACATAACTTATTTCAGGAGGAAAATTTAGAAGCTGAAACTTACAATACAAGCGAGAAAGTGCATGTAATCAAAAATAGTCACTGCCTCATTTCATGGATTCGGAGGTTTGTTGACTTGTACCTTTCATTTGCTTTCTTTGACTTAATGGACTTTCAGATTAAGAATGTTTTCTTAGCGAACACTGTTTGATCAAATTAAGTTGATTTAATTCTCACTTGTTCAGAGGACGACCATCAATACGTATAATCGACTAGAGCCTGTTGGCTCATAAGGTGAGCTTGGCGCATGCATTTTGTCGAATTATCAAAAAACAGAAAAAATCGCTCGTTTTAACTTTATCATTATCAATAATATACCATTATTTTTAAAAAAATCATATTTACTGTTTCAGAAGTGACTGGTGGCCGAAGTGGAAATTCCTGTCCACATTGATTGAGGTCTTCATTGATTGGGAACAGTCTATCTAGTTAGGGATTTGCAGATTTAATTAATATTTTAAAAATTTAGTTGTTTTTATATAGAATTAATGTTTCTCACGAATGAAATTTCTCGAATAAAAGAATTTTTTATCATGCGAAAGACGAATAGAATAGATCTGTGGAAATACAAGTGAACAAAGAAAATTTCTACGAATATAAATTGAAGAACCTAATTTAACTTGAAATAAGAGTAGATTCAGTTTCGACAACAACAATGAATGCGTTCATATCAACTTTGAACTGAATACGAATGAATACTTTGCGATTCTTGCCATCCATTTTTAAAACTCTTCTTATGTTGTAATAGTTTGAAATTTCGACCTAAAACTTTTATTTTCAAAAATAAAACAATACACAAAAAATATGCTCACTTCATAATCATTAGCACGGTCAATGGCATTCTTGATTTCAAACTCATCATTTGATAGTGAAACTCTCCATTTGATAGGACCAATGTGGATTCGTCTCTGAAACTGACCAGAATTAACGCACTAAATAGTTGTGTTATGTACTTCGACAGCTTTGAACAAGTCGCCAATGCTCACAACAGATTTTCTCGAGTTGAAAATATAAATGTGGTCGAAATTCTCCATCGAAATAGGAGTTCTCTGGAAGGCAGGAAAGTTTTTTCTCAATTAATATAACTCACTAATATTCCAGACTCATAAGAATCTGCGAGTAATTTCAGTTTCATATCAGACGTAGCTCCTTCAGTCCATATTTTCAAGAATGTCGATGTTATGAAGCGTGTGGGAATAGAGATGATATTGCAGAATTGTGATGCAAGTCTGAACAATCTCATGCCATCCATAGTTCTCAATGACTTCCCACCTTCCGATTGTATAGTCATCGATGTCGTCAGTGAATTCAGTTCTGATAGAACGATCAGTGTACGTCTGAAAGTCAAGACAGCGAAAACGAGGTCGACCGTTCAAAATTTCGATAAGTGATGAAACGAATGATCTATTCAAAATGACCTGGAAAAGAATGATGTAGACAGACAAAAATGCAACTCACGTTGGTGAAATTTATAGTCTCTGGATTCACGGTTCCAATAAGGAATTCGAATTCGTTGAAGAAATCTGCTGAAGCTTGACTAGAACGGTCCATCACTGTTTTGTGAAACGGCTGAAATCTTGAAAGGTAATTAGACTGAAAAAAAAGAATCACATACCCATTGTTCATTACAGGTCGTAGTGGCTGGGAATGATTTGAGTATTCTTTTATAGCTTAATCTTGAGAATCCAAGAACTATGAGGGCGAATGCAGAACCATCCTAAAAAATTCGCATGAAATTTTATCATCGGTGAATTGAATCATGAATCACACCTGTCCTATAGTGATCTCGTGTACAGCCATACGAATTCGTTCCAAACTTCTTAGATTCTTTGGATTACTGAAGACTCGAGCGAATCGAGGGCATACTCGGCTCAGTCGTGACATCATACATACACTGAATGGAGAATATCGAATTTTGGAAAAGAAGTGTAGACTCACCCCTCTCTTTCTCCATCCAACACAATGTTATTGAGGATAATTAGTAATAGTACTTCAGGAATATCCAGAATGGATGGAGGCATCTCCGAACAGGGGGAAGATCTGAAATATACGAACGATCACTGTAAATTTCACATGCACAGTCGTAGAAAAGAGTTTGGAAATATGAGAGAAGGAGAGAGTAAAGAAGGGGAAGAGCTATTGATGTATCATAAACAATGAGACGCAGGGCATGCTCCTGAAGCACATTGAATAAGAGGATACCAAAGATGGCAATTCGAAAGCCTCTATAATTCCGAATGCACTTTCGCCAGTTAGACTCTTACCGAGTGTATCCATGACAATTTCAAGACAAATCAGTCTCTACCTCTCCCGGATAATCCCTCAGTACTAATGAGCATGAGGGTGTGTAGGAAAGAGAGAGGAAGATTAACGGATTCGAGGGGAGGAAGCTTTTGCCGTTGAAGTGTTGCTCACTTACTAAAATAGAGAAAGGGACTTACTTTTGGGAGAGATTTGCAGCAACATCAAACCAAATTAAGCCAGAGAAAGGTGATCGGGCATTGTTCCACTTCGTTAGTGAGGAAAACAGAACAGATGCAATACTTTTGAGTCAGCAGAATACATTTATGGAAGGATGCAAAAGCGGCTCGTAGTTGGATTCAAAGTAGTTCAAAGCGACAAATATTGTTGACATGTGCTCTTTGAAAGTCCAACCATCCAGTTTCAGAAAAGAACGCATTTTGCCATATTTCAGAGGATATGAGAAAGTGAGAAAGAGGATGATTCCAGAGGAGAAATACGAGAAGTAAGATAGGAAGATTCTCTTAAATTGGGAGGTCTTATAGATATATTACGTGTTCAGTTCTTGATTGATAAATAATATCATTTCGATGAATTCTATTCCTATCGAAGTTTGTTTCCTGAAAAAATTAATAAGACGCATACGATTGAAAACGATGAATGTGAAGGATTAGATATTACTTCACCTCTCTGGAAAAGGAGATTCACTTCATCTCTCCTTCTTCTTTCATACAACACCTCCTTCTCTGCCTAATTGTTTGAGTCATCAAGTTGCTTTCAACTGGCGCTTCTAACGAAGACTGCTTGTAAGTTATTTTGGTTTCCTCCTTCACGGCTTGATATTTTTATGAGAATGAAATCAACAATCGTTAGTTTGAATTATCAGCAAACCTTATGGTTGGCGAGCACTCGATTCTTCGTGATTAGCCCGGGTCACTAGCATCCTTCCGGCCTATTATTCACTGCTCTCCCGCGAACTTTCGTCAAAAGTCAGCTACGTGTGTTACGAACGCGTTCTGCTTTGCATTTCACATATGCAATGGATGAGATCCAAATGAAAAAAATATCATTACTTCATTGAAGTGATAGCGAGGTTCTTTTCCTTAGAGGTAGGATGAAATCTCTCGATGATTATTGACAGTCCGCTGAAAACTGAAAAATAAATCCCTAGCGGAATGAACTCAGACTAATACATCGAAAAGATGTAAGTCCCTTTCTCTCACTGTCTCCACATTACTACTTTGATCTCCTATTGAGGTTCACATTCAGACGACAAACTTAAAGGCAAACGTTAAGACCTATCATTACTGTCAAGAATTTCGCCAAAATTTCCGAGAATGCCTCCAAATTTCGCACATTCCTTCACGGTGAGAGCAAGCAGAGAACTTATGAAATTACTTGTTCCTTCTCAGTACTTAGAATCCGCCCCTGATATCTGTGACGCTTGAGACCCGATGAATACATTTAGTCTCAAAGTTCTACCACGATTTTACTTCTTTGAGGTTTTACAGCCTGACTCAATGCAACTGATTATCTCGAATGATGATTCTGAAACTGAAAGATTCTTGAATACGGTAAATTTGTGAGATAAGTCCAGAAAACGAAAACCAGAAAACAAATTGTTATTGCGAGGAGCCTCAACTTGCAAACACGGAAGGTACCTTATAACATTGCTACGTATCATCTAGCCCGAATGATATGTCAAGAAGACCTAGGTAAAATCTGAGAAAATTGTAATCGTCAATCGGTCTCTTGCACAAGTAGGCTTATCATCAGATTCCGGATAATTATTGTATTCACATTTAAATGCATTCGCGTCCCGCAAAACAGGATAAAATGGTATTGAGAAGATCGGACTGTAATTTCATTATCAAGCAGTATCAAAAAGTAATTCTTTTTTATTGTCAGTTTAATTGCTGAAATTGAGTAATGCTCTTTAACTTCTGCTTCAGTTCAACATTTTTTTATTATCCTTAGCCGACCACTTGATTTTATAACGAAATTTTCAATTTTCAGGGATTTTGCAAATAAAAAATCCAAGGCAAGCATTTCTTTTTGATTGTATTACTTTTAACTTCAACTTCTCGTTCTTTCTATAATACTTCCATGTATACGCCCGTCACAACTCCGGTAATGTCAATTATCGGGTACGCATGAGACTTACTCTCTTATCCATCCTTCCACTCTGACATTCCCAAATTCAAACACCGCTTTCGCCTTGATTACGGGCTTCTCTCCGCCATCAAACTCCGCCCCTGTTTTCGAAATTTTCTCTCAGCGTTTGGATTCGCGTATGTTTTACTTTCTGTTCTGTATTGCTGCTACCTGAAAGTATTCATCCACTCAAGCAAATATTTCTCCTTCCTTTCTTTCCTTAATTCGGTTTAGTATAATTGTGTTGTTACACACTTCTAGCCAACATATCCATCTATTATCGCCTCATGTCCATCTTGACTCACAGGCTTTCATTCTCGAGAATAGCATCTTTTCCAGGTAAACCACTTTCCTTCATGTCAGTCATGACCACCACTCTCATATTCCTCTCGCTCCTCGCCATTCACTCATCGGATGCTATGATGTTCCCAATCAAGGCAAATTATTTATTATAAAATGTTCATTGAGCAGTGATTTATTCTACCGAATATCACAGACTATCACAGACTGAATTCAAGGCTTTTCGCCACGTCAATGAGCCCATGCCAGATCAGTTGCCCATCGACATAAGAGTGAGAAAGAGCAGAGGTAAACTTTGCTGTAGGAAATATACTGAAGTTCCTAAATTCAAAATTGCATTCATTTACAGGCCCAACCCAACCTATTTGCCACCGGTCAGCAATCACTGAGCGATGCTCACTCACGGGGTGAGACGGATCCTGATCTTTGATCTTTAGTCACAAATCTTTGTGTCTCTTCAGTGACTTCAACGCATGTGTTCACTCATCGTGCTCTGATTGCATTCTTCTATCTCGCACATTCAACGGCTTCGGTTTGTTTGTTATTTCAATAAATTACATGAATTCGTTAATTCTTAATTTTCATGCATAGATTATTTTCAGACATGTATTGCATGCGTCTGACCGCCTGTGTGTGCTCAATCATCAAGGACGGTTCCTGCTACACAATGACCGCAGATTGCAATTAAGATCAGAGATCAAATATCAGATAGTCACCAAATACAGATCACCAAATACCCATACATTGTGAATGTATCACTGTCAACTTGAGATCAGAGATCTTTTCATTTCACGAAACGCTCGTTTATGCTAACGTAGGAGTCGACTCCAACTTCAAATAATTTCATCTTATGTGAAGATAAAAAGTTAAGTTAATCATATGCATAAACATCATAAAACAAATAAAAAAATTAATTGAAAATGCCTGTCTCTATCCGTCTCTGCCTGTCTCTGTGTCTCTATGTCTCTATCCGAAAATGTTTCTGTCTGCAGCGAACAGCGTTATTATCACAGTACGCTTTTCAATAATGCGATTCACCGCATAATCTGTTTCACCATCGAAATTGAGTTATGTCCTCGGAATATATATCGAACACAAAATATACAACTGAGAATGATTTGATGATTTGTTAATTCTCGGCATGCCAAATATATATAACGATGATTATACAGATGTTAAAGCTTCTCAGAATTACACAGCAGGTTATGATGTAACTCGTTCCTCGAAAATGCCAAAACTGCTGAGCAAATTGCTACTTTTCTCACCGTTTGCCTTACAGCCGACAAACAAGTAAAGCCTACCATTAAGCTCACGCGTTTAATCACTACTTCACCCACTACAGTATCTTACTTTTCACTCGCACAATCTCTCAGTGTACCTATGAAATTACCGGCTTCGCTTCGTCAAGGACTGATCTGGCCCCTGTTATCAAATGACGCTTGATTCCCTCGAGCCCCGCTGAATACGTTTAGACTCAAACCCCGGCGGCTTTACATGTAGAGGTTTATGTGATTAACTTGTTCACAATCAAATACGAAGAGTTCAAAATACGAAATCAGAATTAGCAGACATATGTGCATTTTTTGTTATTAGCTGATAATTTTATTATAAAATTAATAAAATGTTAACACCCCATAGGTTGTATTGAAAGGGGGTGCAGCTAGGGGTCAGCCTCCACGGTGGGAGCCATTTCATTTCAAATCTCAACATCAAAACATGATTGGATTCTGCAGTTTGACGATCTTGGCGGTAACAGGGCTAACGGTGGAAAGTGATGTAACTCATTCTTCGATGCTGGTAAAATTATTACTTTGATATTCTCTTGCGTCTCAGCCGACAAACAAGTGAGATCTATCATTAAGCTCACGCGTTTTACTACTGCTTTCCCATTTTGAATCATCCTTCCGCGTATTCTGACGCAAAATAAAATATTAAATTACTATCTGCGTTTCTTCCCGCGATAACGAATGACGATTCTCGCCTGATTCCCGTTGAATACGATTTGTCACTAACTTCTAGTACAACTTAACTTCTGTCTTCGAGGTTTGAACGCGGAACTTGAGTTGTTATTTCGCAAAAATTGAATCAAAATTGAAGATATTTTTGAACCTCCATCGACCGTAATTCAAATTCTTACGTCATGAAACAGATGAACGTATTCCTTTAGATTTAGAATGGTCTATCATCAGCAAAATTTTCTGTGAAAAGTGTAGCTGCATTTAGTGACTGCTCCCTATATTAAACAATGTTGAATCACTCGACTTCCGGTGAATACGATTAGGTCCAAACTTCTAGTTTTTCAATCTTCGAGGTATTTTTATATCTGAATGTTTTAAGAACTTTAAGAGTTCAAAATAAACTCGTGATTTCGATTGAAGTTTATATTTAGCGAATCCCTTTTTATGTGGATTATTAAGCAAAAATCGTGCTAAATCACAAAAGGTTTTGCATGAACAGACAGCTGCAACTTTCGCACCACATCTTGAAACTTTGAGACCTGACAAAAAAGTTATCAAAGATTGGCAATAATTATTTTCTATACTGGTTTTGTATGCACAAAAAATCAATTTCCAAGTAAGCTTCAAGCTTTCGTCAGAGCCTCCGATAACGAAATACGCGTCCGAGACTCCGCCTTTCACTGACACTCTGCACTCTCTGACATTCTTTCAAACATTCCTTAATCTAACGAGTCTCAAGTCTTCTCTGGTTCGAAATAATCTAGAAAAGAGTATTAGCGTCCCCTTTCCTGTTTCTCTCGCATTTCCAAGTCTTTTGTTTGAATCACTTCTATCTACTTTAGCATCAATCTTTGTCAACCTTCGCCTCATTTTCCTCTGCTAAAAGCTTCATTTTTTTCTCAAATCGTTACAATTTTCATTGCCGGCTTATTCTAATATTTTTACATATAAAACTTTAGACTACTCGGATATCCCGCCTACCTTCTCCTTCAATCATGACCTTCATCTCTCTCGTATTCATCTCGCTTCTAGGTATTCATTCGTCTCAAGCCATGATATTCCCCACTCAGGTAAGTTATTAGATTACTTGAAACGTGTACACTTACAAGACATACAGCTCTTAGCTCAAGAACTGGCAAATATTGTGAAATAGACCAACTTCCAGGTGGTCGAGGCAGCCAATGAGCCTCTTGAACAGAACATGCAGATGGCCAACAACATTGGGCCGAAAAATATAGGAGGTACCTTACGATTCGAAGATCATCAGTAATCTACTAATATAAATTCCAGGACTGAAGCACTCCTCTTGCCACTGGTCAGCTATCTCCGAGCGATGCGCGCTCACGGGGTGAGCATTTTGTTGATCTCTGATTCCACATTTCTGATATTTGATATGTTCAGTGACTTCGCATCGTGTGTTCACACCTCGTGTGCAGGATGCATCACCAAATCCACCAACAGCCAATTCGGTAAGTATTGTATGATCATGAAAAATATATTAAAATAATTTCTAGATATGTACTGCATGCGACTGACGGCGTGTGTGTGCTCTGTCATCAAGGACTCTTCGTGCTACGAAATGGAGTGCTATTAATATCGAAATAACAAGATCAGAGACCAGAGATCAAAGATCACCATGTTCCTTAAAGTACGACGCCCATAAATATTCCATGTATTACATAATTAACTTTCCCCCGTTTCTGTGCGAAAGATCAGAGATCAACTCTCTTTTTCCTGAACAATTTATCGTGCCTCATTCGATGCAAACCAAAGAAAAGCTTAAATTCGAAAAGTGAAATAAAACTAGATTGTGCAAATACAACACGAAGGAAATAGCCGGATTCAAATAGGTCAGCTCGAAGCTCAGATTCATTGTAAGAAATTATCGATCCTCTCTGTCAGGTATTGTCAGTCAGAATTAGACAAAAATATATAGCCAAGTATTTGATGGCGTGTGCGGCTAACGATATTTTGTACCAGCCGACTTCGCCACCGCATTCGTTTTTTTATTATATTCTATCTAAATGAAATAAAACGGAACTAGTTTAAACGAATTTTACAAAAAATATTAGCAAAATATGACTGAAATGCGAGGAACGATGATTGTAAATTAGAGTTTTTAGTTCGCGTAGTAAATGCAAATTTACCAAATCTATACACATGTCATTCAGATAATTGGCTCAAAGAACGGCTCGATTGATCGCTTTATTCATATTATATTTATTTCAACAATGTTATAGTCAAAACAAATTTTAAGTAGCAGAAGAATTCAAAATCTGAAAACACGATGACAGAAAAAACAGGAATATAAAGACTTACAGTTGGTAGGTACAGTATTCTCGTATGTTTTCTTTGATAAGGTGATTACTATTACTATTCGACATCTATATTAATTTGAAGAATGAGAAAGATGGGCCGAGAAGATGTATGATTCTGTAAGAGATGAAACGAAGAATTTATTGTTAGAAAAAAATGGAATCGAAAAAAGTGAATTTCAAGTGGCCAGCGAATTTGGCTCTGTTAAATCATATTAATTAAGGTAAGTAATATATATTGCGATAAAATGGTATGAATCTTGATGTGAAGTACAACTGAAGATTCCCATCTCAGAGATGTTATTAAGCCACGCCCTCTTATGTTATTCAAAGGAATGTCCTTTATCAATATGCAGACTGATGTTTATCGTCCTCTCTCTCGTCAATCTGAGTCATATCTTGTCTGTCTAGACAGGAAAGCATAATATTCTTTTTTTTATTGTGTTTTCTTGATTTTTTTCATTTCGCCGTAACCGACTGGAATGGATTAACAGTGAATTTGATAGATATTTATTTCAAAACACGAACCAAAGTCTTTTATTTAGGTCATCAACGACAATAACAATGTACGATGAGATGATATCGACTCAGCTGCAGAGTGATGCAAATATTATCATACTTTTTGATGTGATCATAATCTTATTTAGCGACGAATGCACTCCAATTTTTATCATGATACTCAGATACTCGAAATCCAATGATTGCAATAAACCGAAGGAATGCAAGTGTCCTGCGACCACAATAGAGCAATAGAGGGAGATATTCTACTGATGAAGAAATTAGCGAGGATCGTAGATGTTCTGGTTCATGAAGTTACCACTGTAAAGTAAAGCTATTATTTCGCAAGCTCCCGATATTCTCAGCCTATTGATTGATGATCCTTTTAAAACGAGAATAGAAAACTTTTAAAAAAACATACGCGTCTCTGTATTGGCACACAACGAGAACTTTCTTATCTCCATCGCACAATTTCATTCCACAGCCAAGTTTGGTCGACTTAGCCCAAGCCATCTGTGATATCACTTCGGTGAGGAAAAACATGTGTAAAGTCAGCTCAAGTGTAATTTTATTCGTACCTGAGTAGCATGACCAATTCCAGAGCTAAAACCAGCAGGAGTCAGCTTCACATCAGGCCATCCAAACTGTTGGAACTCATTCTCCCAAGAGTTCGACGCCTTGGTTCCCATACCAGTGAAGGACATCTGAGATAGATTAGAGAGCAATTGAGCGTTTACAAAAGCCTTTTGATTATGGTAGACCATAAATAAAGCGTCGTACCTTGTTGGAAGACCACATTGTGTACAAATTCTCTCCGAGGTTCTGTCTATTCTTGGAATGAGCGAACACGCAAGTGTTAGCTACTGCCTGAGCACTCTTCTCGATAGCACAGTCCCAGGTCTGGAAATTATGATCTCAGCTACCGTCTGTTAATCTTATCATTCATTTGATCCTTCCGTACTCATATCAACTAACCATGGGAGCGATGGGAGTCTTTGCAGCAGGCATTCGCTTTCCCTTGGCCACGTAAGAACCAGAAGAGATGGCAGCACGAAGTTTGTTGTGAGCGGCGAGGAAAGCAGAGGCCTCCGAGGAAGGAATCCCACAGGATTGAGCCCAAGACACTGATTATTTGAGAGTGAGACTCATTTGCCGTTCAGGAATAAATCATACCTACAGTAAAGACAGCAAGAGCAATGCAGAGGCGAAGCATTCTGAAAAAAATTATACTGTTTTGACAAAGGAGGGAACAGAATGGAAAGTATGTGATTTGTGTCATTCGTGAAATTGCATGGGTTTTTATAGTGGAATTGCGATGGAATTTCGTTTATTCACCTGCATGTAACCCCGTTAGTTTTGAGGAATTCTGTAATTTTCCAATCGGAAAATCTGTCTGAAAAGCTGATCAAACTGCGAATGTGACCTTGTCAAGTAAATATTCAGAAGCTGTGGACAATTCTGAATTTTTTTTGTATTTGTGCTCCGTGTGTTCAGGTCATGTGAACTGCGAAAATAAGAATCTTTACTATGAAAGTTATATCGTTTGAAACGCTGAAACACCTATACAGATCTTAAAAATGTAATTCTACTTCATTCCAGGAGTCAAATAAACAAATAAACAATTTATTTGTAATCTACTGCATTCTTTTTTGAAGTAGTTGACATTATGTAATATTGTAAGCTTCAGAACGTTGAACCGATTTGTTTTCGATACGTTTGGAGCAAGTTTTCTGGATTCGGAGAATTGCTCGAAACGAACAGCATTACATGCAGGTGAATAAACGAAATTCCATCGCAATTCCACTATAAAAACCCATGCAATTTCACGAATGACACAAATCACATACTTTCCATTCTGTTCCCTCCTTTGTCAAAACAGTATAATTTTTTTCAGAATGCTTCGCCTCTGCATTGCTCTTGCTGTCTTTACTGTAGGTATGATTTATTCCTGAACGGCAAATGAGTCTCACTCTCAAATAATCAGTGTCTTGGGCTCAATCCTGTGGGATTCCTTCCTCGGAGGCCTCTGCTTTCCTCGCCGCTCACAACAAACTTCGTGCTGCCATCTCTTCTGGTTCTTACGTGGCCAAGGGAAAGCGAATGCCTGCTGCAAAGACTCCCATCGCTCCCATGGTTAGTTGATATGAGTACGGAAGGATCAAATGAATGATAAGATTAACAGACGGTAGCTGAGATCATAATTTCCAGACCTGGGACTGTGCTATCGAGAAGAGTGCTCAGGCAGTAGCTAACACTTGCGTGTTCGCTCATTCCAAGAATAGACAGAACCTCGGAGAGAATTTGTACACAATGTGGTCTTCCAACAAGGTACGACGCTTTATTTATGGTCTACCATAATCAAAAGGCTTTTGTAAACGCTCAATTGCTCTCTAATCTATCTCAGATGTCCTTCACTGGTATGGGAACCAAGGCGTCGAACTCTTGGGAGAATGAGTTCCAACAGTTTGGATGGCCTGATGTGAAGCTGACTCCTGCTGGTTTTAGCTCTGGAATTGGTCATGCTACTCAGGTACGAATAAAATTACACTTGAGCTGACTTTACACATGTTTTTCCTCACCGAAGTGATATCTCAGATGGCTTGGGCTAAGTCGACCAAACTTGGCTGTGGAATGAAATTGTGCGATGGAGATAAGAAAGTTCTCGTTGTGTGCCAATACAGAGACGCGTATGTTTTTCCTATGATTGTTAATTGTTTATTTATATAAGAGAAAATATATTTCAAAATGTTCGAATTCATAGGTTGACAGTTTCCGGATTTCGCGAAATAATAACTTTACTTTACAGTGGTAACTTCATGAACGAGAACATCTACGATCCTCTCTAATTTCATCACACATTTAAATTATCGTTGAATAAATAACTCGACTGCATTTGTTATTGTTGTTAATACATGCAACTTGAGGGCTGTCGCAATTACAACGTTTGGTTTGTATTTTCTCAAAGAGGAAAAAATGTCTGATTAACGGGGATGAAATTATCAACCATTATCAATCCCATTAATCAGTGGCATGTCCTGGCTCTTTATCGATCAATATTTTTGTCTAATCTTGTTCTCGGTGAATATTATAAATTGAATTAGTTATAAACATGATTGTAAAGGAAAAGAATCTTGATTTTTCTTCAGCTCGTCATACACGTTGCCGAGCATCCGCATCATCTCACTCACAATGTCCTTATCAATAGTGCGAGTACTCTTGCGTATGGAAATAGGCACCTCGGAATGATACTGAATAATCTCCTTATTTTGTAATGCTGTTGTGAGAAATGTATATTTTTTATTTATGAGTTTCTTTTGCACTTTTTGTGTTTCAGAGCGAAGTAGCAGCGAAGCAGAACATTCAAGAAACCACCTTTCTGACCACCTGATTGAGACTGCATGCATACACTACGACTTCGCTTTCCCGAACATTCCCAGTTCGATGTTTGTATATGATCTATAAATATAATGTATTCTGATATTTTCATCCACACTCTTCACATTTCAAATATTTTTATTATTCTGAGTTGACAATAAATGAGCACACTTGTGTTATTATTGCACACAATTGTCAATCGGTGAAACAGCTACAATAAATCTCTGAAATGTACAGACTAAGAATCGCGAATTGGGAAGAAAAAACTACACACAACTTGAGATTTGAGGCGAACAATTCGTTTAGAGGAAATGAGGAAATCGTGAGCAAATCGATGCATAATCAAAACGGTGACAATGACAAATTGGCGACTGTCTTATTAGGGAGAAGAGGATATGTAGAAAAGAGGAAGGCACACTCGAAGGAAAATTATTAGAGGCGTCTGGTCAGGTACCTAGTATGCTGCAGGGTGATTAGAGCTCAAATTACGGGCTGCCTTGATTCTGCACATTACCTCATTAGTTTATGGGTAATATTAAGAAGAAAGACGATCAGTAATCTGAGTTCTAGGATGGAGAGATCGTCTAGCAAAGGGAAGCGGCTTGAGAGACTTCTCCCTCTGATCGGACCATCTCAATATCGTCAATGGCACACGCTCCCTGGTTCGTACGTGTGTTCTCGCACACGAAAATGACCTGCAATAGAAAAGTTTTATCTCAAATCCACTTTTCCTTTTTTTCTATGATTCAAAAATTAGAAATTGTAAGTACTACTACATGAATTAGAAAGTAAAAATCAGAGGAAGGCGATCAATAGTAACAAACTGACCTTCTCAGTTCCAGCGGGGCACACGAGACTGCCAGTCTTCCATACTCTATCGTGCACTGACACGAATTTATCCGATTGGAAGGAGCACTCGTCAACGGAACCGCAGCAAGCCTGAAAGAAAAGAATTAAATCGAATAGAAAGATCAATTTAATTTCTTCGTTGAAGTCGCTTGCCAGTGAATGCATTTTTCTCTTATTATGCGTTGTTTTGGGCACAACTAAATATTATATGTGCATGTACATGGGGTACAGAGCATTGTGAGACGTTTGACAGGGCATTGTTTACTCATTCAAACGAGGAACTATTTTGCGGAAGAGGGGACAGTCAGCATTGCACATACCTTGAGCTGCACTCCGTGGGTGCTTTCGTAGTAGTGGAATCTGATGCGAGAAGACTTCTTGAAGGGCTCAGAAACGGCTTCGAGACCAGCCATCTCACGAGGGTAGAGGAACGTAGCGGCGTAGTATTCCCCGACTGGAAATAATTTTTTTAAAATGTTAGAGAGAAAGTGAGATAGCATCCGAAAACTGGAGAGCGAATACATCTTTCTCAAGAAAGACCAAGTCTTATATAGTGTATAGTGCAGGAAGTCAAGAAAGAAAAGCCACGAAAGATATTGCATTATTCTTCACTACATCGTATAGCAATATTGGTTGTTCACTCACCGATTCCACTCTTCACTCCAGTGATCTTGTTCATGAATTGACCAGTAACAACTTGGAACTTCGAGGTGAGACCACGAATGGATTGAGTCTGATGGGCATCCTGGTAGTTGCAAGTGTTGCCTGAAACAAGATTGATTATCATCACTTTACTTTATGGGACTTTATGAGACAGATAGATTATATCAAATCAGTAATTCCCTAGTTTCCGAATGCCACCAATGCATTAGAGATACTGTAATCAATCCCCTTTAGATCCTTAGATCCCATTGATCTGGCAATCCACCACGTTGATTTCCGGTCCAATCAAGTTTGCTCTCCGAACCACTCTCGCTTTCATTTCTCCCTTCGTGTTAACCGACCCTCCTCCTTAATTTAAAGGGAATGGGCCGATCGAACGCCTCGCGCGGCCCGTTAAGTGTGTCAACTATGATGATTGAATATACAGTTCGCATCCCTCCCCAGGTTCCCACTCTTATCTTCCCCCACTTTCCTTCTCAAAGCACTTTCCTCTATCCATGGGTGCGATCTACAAAACTTTCCATTCTTCTTCCCAGCTGGATCCCTCCCTAACTGCCTCTTGCTCTCGTGACTGGATCTCTCCCTCCTTTCTCAGCAGCTTCTCTCTCGTAACTCAATGGGACAGATCGAGGCATTCGATCCCACTTTCGCTCTCGACCAAAGGAAAGGGGAGAGGGACAGTCGTAAACAAGAGACTGTTAACATTCCGAGAAGAGATCCGAGTCACTCTCACTTTCAGGCGGAAATAACACCACCCGCTCAGAGAGAAAGGAAAGTTTACACAGGAGTCAATGAACCAGATATAACCACGATATAGCCACATGATAGCCATTTTCGAAACAGTCTTTAATGGGCGATAAACTGAGAATTTATGAAGAAATAAAAGTCCAAAGATTGACCCGTCGTCCAAAAACGGCAGAAGGAGCCAAAATCCTTTCCCAACCCATCCCACACCCACAATCTGTGGGGATAAATGTAATATTATTCATTCTTAAAAGTGTAATGAATATGTACTCACCATCCTCGAAAGTGCAAGAAGTCGCGGGGCATGCGGGCTTGGCGAGATTCATCTTCACGGGTTCTTCATCGTCAATTGATGGCACCTACAAGACGATTGTTTCACTAACGAATAAAAGGCACTAATGATATAACTTGAAGAAAATACAGTGCTTCTGATTCTGGACGACATTGAAAATCCTACCTTCAGTTTTCCAGTATCGGTCTTGACGCTCTCCTTGAAGATGGCCTTGCCTTGGGCACGAGCTGCGGGCTGCACTTGCTCGGCCGTTTCCTAAACGGAATTTTCATTTAGATATTCACATGTCCCCTGACAGCCAAGTGAAGTTAGTACATTGAATGCAGGTTCTTGGTTGAATATCGTCATATTTGATGATCATCATTTCCCTGAAATGCTTACCTCCAGTTCTCCAATCTCGTGAGACACTCCAGTAGATGCCCGTGCGAACTGTTGTCCTCCTCTGGCCGCACCTGCTCCCTGTTGCTGTCCGGAGAACTGCTCTCCATTGCCTCCGAAGACTTCTGCGACTTCCTCAGTCTTGGCTGCTGAGGGCACCTCTGCGACCTCGGGTTCAGTGACTGAAAAGGGAAAATGAACTCATTTGCAAACGTTTCTGACCGAATTTCGACAGATTGTGATGCGAAGTTAAAGTAGAAGTATGAGTGGGGATGATTCTAACCGTGCTTGAGGTTCTCGAATCGTCCCTTGGCTGCCTTAGTGCCCTCCAGTGTCGCAGTCTCAGACTTGGCGTTGTTCGTCTCGAGAGTGAGACGGTGAGCGCCCTCAAATACATTTTTCAAATATTGTTTTTCAAATATTTTTTTAAATATCGTGCAACCAGATTGCACTGTTCTAGTTTACTAGAATCGGTGAAAACGTAAAATTCATTGTGTTGTTTCTGACGATAAGCATTTTTTCGACAACAACAATGTAATCTGAATTACCTGAGTCTTCTCCTCTCCGCTTTCTTCGATGGAATTAAGGGCGGAGTTCTGCTCAGCCTCGGTGATCTTCTCGTTCAACTCGTTTTGCTGCTTAAATTCAATGAATTTATATAAAAAAATTCAAAACTTCGAACCACTCTGCTCTTTCATTTCTCAATCCTAATTTTCCTTTCGCTTTCACTATACTTTGATGAATCACGCGCATTCCTTCACTCCTAGCCGTTTTCAAATGCAAATGCGCCCTCTGGCTCTTCCCTTTTCTGTCCTGGAAACTCTCTTGGAACAATCTCACATTCTCATTGACAGTGCTCGTAAACGGTAAGAGAGTGCTATAGATGGATGGATAGGGATGGGGATTGAAATTGAGAGAGAGAGGAAAAAGGGGCAAACCTGAATGCACTCGTCTCCATTTCTGTCGTAACTGAGCTCGATGTCGTAAAGAATGGCCATGTCACCGTTCTCTCCGACGAAGTTTGAGGCGACGAATACGATCTACAATGAGGGTTTGATGGAATATAAGAGTAGTTCAGTAGTTCATCGTTTTTAAACTTGAAGGTTTTAGAAAGGAATTGATAAATTAAAACAATCAAGAGCGATTATCCATCTTAATATATGAAATGTTTTCCTCAGCTAATCTGCTTTAGAATACAGAAGGGATTTTGAATGACGGAATGACTCACATCAATAAGCGATGCCTTGGGCAAGACGACTTCCGTCGTGGCGAGACCCTGGACGAGAGGGAATTCCTGACAGTTGAGAAGAGGGTTGAAGTTGACCGACTGAGGGAACGACTCGCGCTGGCACACTTGGAGAAGGACGTTCTCAGACTGCCAGTGCCTGAAAATTATGGTGATATTCTGTATCTGAAGAACGATTTTCTTACTCTCTCCAGGTTCTACTCGTACCTATTCCTGTTTCGCTTATCTTAGAGAAGAGAACTCATTCGGCGATATTCGGCATGCATCAATAGATAAAAACAACGATAAATAACAACTCACTTAGCTCTGACGGTGATAGGGGAAGAAGCGCATGCAATGGAGCAAGAAGCAAACTGGGCCTCATCCGACGGAGCGGCACCTCTTGCGTATGCAACCAAGTAGCTGCCCTCTGAAAGGGAGATCTTGAAATATCAGATGTTACTTCGCGACGCATGCAAATGTATACTCTATCTACCAAATAACCACAATGAATGATCGCAATAGTCAATTCTCTACTTTCGATCCCTCCAAATCTCATCTTGTGGATTCTTTGCCCTCCCTTGATCTTTCTTCGATTGTTCCAACTTATCCTTCTCCACAATCCATCTCACGTTCCCTCGAAATCAGGCCGACAGATCGGTCGGTGATTGGGATACGAGAGGGAGGAATGATAGTCTATCCCCTCTCTTCTCAATCGAGATCCGTTCTCGCGAGAGGAAGAGGAATCGACTCGGGAGGGTCAAGAGAAAGGGAAGCGAAAGGAAATCGAGTTTTAATCGCGGCTGCTTTCACCCTCGCCCAAATACGAAATGTCCTTCCCTTTCTGCCATTTCATCACTAATGGTCACTAATCAAAGTTGATTCATATCAGAGAAGAAACTAATTGTGACCGAATAGCAGTAAAAGAATCCAGAATTGTTTTATTAGCCCATGAAACGAAAGTTATTGACAACCGGATGCACTCTTTACAGCACCCGCTGCGACAAAATTTCTGGCCTAGTTGAGAAACCTTGGAAATCAGAGTAAATTTCGTCGTATAATATTTTGTAGTGGTTTGTTCCTGGCCTAGTCCATATATTGCCTAGTGCCTAGTGTCTAATTAATAGTGAACCAACTCCTCCATTCTTACTCACCTGGCACGGGAACGTTCTGGAAGTGGGGGAGGTTGGTGTCGGGTGCGCCAGTAGCAATCTGCCAGTCGAGTTGGTCATCGGGAGGAGGAACGTTAGCCCAGCAGCACGGAGTACCGTCCACTCGGCACGAGAGGGCAGCGCCTGGAATGAGCGGTTTCACATGTGATACTCACTTTATTTCCATGATCTCACGCGTTTCACCTGCTAGGGCAGGATTCACGTTTAATTCAGATACCGCTTTTATATTTTACAGCATACTAAATACTCAATATTATGGACAACTGAATCACTTTACTTCGATTCAAATCCCATAGTGGAGGTAGTACTGGATACTGTGTAGAAGAGAAAGCACCTCGGAATCTAGGTAACTATCGCCGGTTCGGATCTTTTCGTATCCCCGTTCGCTTGGATTGATGTGCTGTTTTCGCAGGCCGTGCAAGCGAGAGCCCATTGAGTGTTTCGCTCTCACTTTCTCGAGTCGCCTCGAGTTGGATATGTATATTGCTTTCGCCCATTGTGAACCGTCTCTTGCGTGTATATGGAGGGGTAATTATCGAGAAGGTAAGGAGCGGGGGAAGAAAGGAGGGGTCGAGTTCTAGTTATTCCGTCATCCCTGAGAAGCGGGCACTCACTCATTTCACAGAGTCGGATAAAGGGGGAAGAGATGGGTATGGGTTTGGCCTTGGGTCAAAGCGGCCCTTTGTCTATCGCTCATTCGGATGGTGAAACAGGATGGGCAGCGATGGCCAAGTTGCATGGCGAGATTTTGAGGGCGATAAGGGCTTGGGACATGGGAATGGATAGACAAGGGAATGGGGAATCACCTGAGTTGACTGGTCCTCCTCCTTCTGCGTTGTATCCATCAGCGGAGAACTCGGAGAGCGTAATTCGATGACCGAGAAGCTCTGAAAAGGATCTTTTCATCTTGAGTCCTTTCAAATCATAGATCGGCCTGTGCAAAGTCTGCACAAAGTTCAGTGCTCAAAACCAATCAAACGGACGTTCCATAACTGAGTGGGTCATTCATTCATTTGAATGGATCGCTTTCAGCTTTTCTATCCCCCTCCCGCTTTTCTGTGCTAATTGTGAGAATGTTCCCTTCGGCTCTGAGCCTACTTTTCCCTCTTTCTCTGAATTTCTATCCGTGTGCTCGATTGCACTCTCAATTGAGAGCTTGATAAGGATGAGATCTACCCCCCGTTCGGGGAGGGCGCTTACCCAGTCTCAGGAATGATTCATCCCGATTGATTGGGAAGAGGGCAGCTAACTACGAGTGGTCTTTCTCCTTACTAGCTAAGCACAATGAGCCAATCAATGCGCCAGTTCTTCTTCCAAAAGGGACATCTGCTTCGGTGGTAATGCACAAACTATACTCTCTAACTCCATTGTGGCCGAAACTAATGCAAATATCTGTGTAAATATCGTTGAAAAGGTGGACCACCATGATTACGACGGCTATTGAGGAGCAAGTCGAGTGAATATACGCTAACGATGTGAAGAAAAAAAGGGTCAAACAATGGGAAATGAACTGACGCTCGAGCACGGACGGTTGTCTGGAGATTCCTCCGGCTCCGATAGGTTGGAGTGCGGGTTCAACGACGGATCCGGCAGCGACTGGTCGAGGAGCGAAGGCTGCACCAGCACCGGCGGCAGGAGGAGGAGGAGCAACGGCAACCTACAATTCACGTTCTCTTTATTATTTGAACTACTGCCTTGAGAAAACGTATGAAAAGCAGCTAGAAACAGCTAAAACTATGATCACCGTGTGGAATTGGTTATTCCTCTAGAAATATTGAAGATCAACTACATGGCCATTGTTCAGTGCAAGAGAGCAGATGAGTGTCAAGTTACCTGCTGGAATGGCACACCGACCGGCTGTCCAAACTGCACGGAAGGAGCGGAGAAGGTTCGTGGTGCGGTGGAGATGCATGATGAAGCGCCTGGAAATGGTTATATATTTAGCTTTCATAGCGGATTTTGAACTCTTGATCCTTTTCCCACAGACGCTGTTCTTTTCACTACGTGCCACTAATTAGTTGCTCTTTGATTTCATTCCCTCGCATTCCTTTGCTGACTCATCACTCCTCTCTGGATATGGTGCTGAGAAAGTGCCCGCTGGGTGTAATAGGAAAGGAGGCAGACTGGACCCTCCGTTCTGTCTCATTCCTCACTCTAACGAGCGCTTTTTCCTACTCGCCCTTCACACTTTTGGGTGGGAAAGAAATATGAAGGTGATGGCGGCCAAGCTAGCCAATGTTTTCTTTCGCCGATTAAGGATCTTCAGACCACAAGGGAGTTATGACCCCGAACACTGCCTTGAGACAATAGTGACAGCTCATTACACTAGATTAGTCATCCCTGCCAGAGGCTAACCTGCCCAAGGCTCTCTGTAGATTAATATGTTCTTATTGTGATCCCTCATGGGTAAGAAGGGATAAGCTCGAATCAAGAGTGGCGGCGCCTTGCCTCAAACGAGTTACTTCCCCTCTCCTCCTTCCTCTCTCCTAATCATTCTCGACCAATCAATCCAACCTGTTCCGAGAGAGACTTGCCGAGGGCGATTGGCGAGAGTAATGCGTGCATAAAGTGACCAATTGACCAAATACAATTAAAGACAGTGCGAAAGCGCATTTTACAACGCCCGTTTACGGTTTCGGCCGAATTGTTTCCAGAATGGATCGGTTTAGAATGGGACGAGATTAGCTAAAATCAAGCACTTTCGAAGTAGTACGTTTCAAAGAGAGATTTCCTGATCAAATCCGGGGGAGTCAGTTTGCCAGCGAGAATTTTTTTAAATTCGCGATCAAACCCGAGGAGTTTCTGTCAGCAGAGAAAGCGCTATTTTCCAAACGTAATCCCAGATGAAACGCAAAGTATACAGACAAAGGAAGAGATCCTATCGTTTTCTGGATCGCGCTCGCACACAAAAAGCATGGATAATCCGTAAGAAGCGAAAAAGAAGTGAGCAGCCACCGGATCATAATTATGCATAGAGCAAGTAGAGGAGATTGAGAGGAGAAACGGGGAGGGAAAGATGGAACATACCTTGGACGAGTAAGAGCAGTGACGTTACGTGCCACAACATCGTGTGTCCAATCGGATCGAAGAGAGGAATGAAGAAAGAGTTGGGAAGTGAATGAGGGGAGGGGCCGATCTTCCCTTTCCCTAAGGCGGTTTCGCTCTTTATCCCTCCTCTCTCTCTCGCTCTCAGTGGGCGATCTTCACCCTGCCTTGGAGATAAGGAGGATGAAAGGGAAGGAAGGAGAGGGAAAGGAGAGGGGATAGGTTGGACAGTCGGAGAAGATTGAAAAGTGAACGAGACCAGAGGGGAAATGAGGATCGAGAGAGAAAGTGGGAGGACCCTCTCCTCTCTCTCTCTCTCTCTCATTGAATGGATGAGAGTTTGAGAAATGAGAGTGACTTGTCCACTAGAGAGAGTTCAATCGAGGAGACTACTCGGACTGTAATAAATAATGAGTGAGAAAGAGAGTTGTTTTCCAGTACAAAAGATCAAGAAGCGGAAGAGAGTATAACCGTGCAATTCAATTCAATTCAATATTTATTCCGTTGGGGCTACTGTATCACTTCCTTTCGTTCAGTTTCGCAGTTTATCTGCAGTAGATTAAGGATGACTTCACAAAAAAGGAAATCCTCGTATCGGGCGATCTCTCTTCTTCCTTGCGAGATAGTGTGAAGCTATACAGAAGGAAAACTTCAACTAAAGGAAAACTAACATAAGGAAAACTACGCAAGATCTGCGACCATTAGGATGGGAGGCACTAGTTCGGACCTTCTGGATGAGAAATAAAATATTTTTTGAGCTTTGTAGATTTTTGTCAGTAGCTTCTCCATCCCAAATATTAAAAAAAATGTGGTTCTCATCCAGTTGGTTATCATGCGAATGTTGTCATCCGACGTAGTGCAGGATCAGATGACCGAGAAGCAGAAGACGCGGCCAGTTCAATCACCCGCCAAGGTAGACCATCCTCAATCGCCCAGGTAAAATATTCCATAAAAAACATTATTAAGGAACATCTACAGCTGTCACTACATTATATTTCAACGTGCTGTTTATCTTCACTCCACCCCATTCTTGAATAAGAGAAGTATTTGCAGGGCCGGTGCAAACTATCCGGTGATATGCAGATGTGTACCTGGTTTGTGTTTATGTGAACTTCTCTCTTCGAACGTTTCGTCAAGCCGGTGAAAACCAGATGCGACTGAGCAAACTTCGCGATATTCGTACGGATTCTGTTTGGATTTCATCTTGCTTTTTGCCATGCTGCCTTGCATGGTTCCTTTTCCTTCTCTGTAACTTATTTCACTCCATCTAAAGCTCATTTTCAGGTAATCTTTACATGAGATAGAATGCTGCCCATCATACGTCGAGTGTTTCTTGCTATTCTGGTTAGTTCGTTCATAAATTCGGTTTCTGCTCTAGTTATCTTTTTTGATATGGGATGTGATCAAAGTGCCTAATAGAGATGTAAAGGAAGATCATGAGGTTTAAGTGATATTGGGTTTTCGAATTAATATTCCCCGACTATGAAAGCGCAGCTTGAGCAAGCGACGATAGCATTGCCTGAGTTCGCTTGTACCAAACGTTTCCCTTTCCGTAAGAAGTAGTATAAACTAAGAAAAATCGTCGAAGGCTTCGCGCTCAGACCCATCTTGAACTTGCGACTGCAGGTATTACAAAAGCAAAGAAGAAAAAGGATAGAAAGGAAAAAAGTAACTTCGGTAAAAATAAGATTTCCCCGTGAACTTTTTTAGACGATACTTGGTTTAGCAATAGTAACGCATCAATGATTCTTTCATTTTTTGTCATCTTTTCTGAAAAGTGAAAGTGTGCATAAATAATCTCATTTATTTGTGCTTCGAGAAAGGGTCTGCAAGAACCATATTCTCGGTTCATGAACTATTTGCACAGCTCGGGTGTGGAGATTATCAGTTCGAATATAGCCACACTTATTTTAATGAGCGAATTATTTATTTAGTGTAATGCGCATCAACATATTTTTTGCATTTCAAATAGCATAATACAGTCCACTTTGAGCCAACTGACATGAATAAAATTCATTGATTTCTGAAAATACTGAATAAACATTTTTGAATTTTTATTTCCGGATGTTGAGTGCTCTCTCATCTAGTATGAAAGCTCGATAGTGCAAAGAAAATAGCGTCTTAATCATGCAATATCGGAATTATTTGTATTTGGTGTGTATTTTGTGTGGGGTAAAATACACCTCTTCAATTTCAACGTACGGTAAACGATGCACGTGTCATTGAACAAAATTCATTCACCATGCGGTAGAACTTTTGCAACGATCTCTACATACATCTCGATACAATATACACATGTTAGTTTAGCTGCGTTCTAAATCATTGATCATGAAACGATCAGTTACCATGTTGAACAAATACTTACACGCGTCCTATCGAACTCACGGGAAGTCATTACCCTCAGATATTGTATATTACAGATATTAAACTACTCGGAATGTAATGCCCAGAACTCTCAAGAAGTTACTGGTGACAAGGATTTTCAAGCGCAACTGTGGGAATACTATGACAAGCTGATACAAGGTAGGGCTTACAACTCAATTTATTGAATTTTTATTGAATTGCACATCGCAAGGCTGTCAATATTGACGGAAAAATAGCGAACATTTCTTTTTTCATACATTGCGAAATTCAAGTACTAAATGATTCTTCTTTCGCCTTCCCAAAACAGTAGACAATCAATGGATAAGTACAGGACAAAAATGATCATAAATTGATACATTGATATCTTTTATAAGGAGGGGATTGAGGAATGTATGTCCTCGATTACATAGCAACAGTAGAAATTTTGATAAATTCTTTGGGTTTTTTCAACAATGAGATAAATATGTTCAGGTACTCAACATGTCGCCCTCACGGTGCGTCGATCTATCATAGGAGAGGAAGTACCCTCGGAAATGTAAGCTATCATTGTTTCATGAAAAAATAATTCAAGCCACTTAAAAAAGGAAAGGATACAAGTATCATTAATTATTTTTGGTGTTTCCGGTTTTGGCAATGCCCATTGATCGATCCTTACGCCTCTATAATGCGATCTATGGGAAACATATATAGAATCAAGGGTAAAGAAAAGCGCATACGAAAAATCGCATCGTTTCCGAGTAACGATTAGTTCGGATATTAGATAAGAATTTAATCCAATCCTGTATATGAAGTCTTAATCTTATAGTAACATTCGCAACCGACGAGCTCCGGGCGATACGACAACAACAGCGGACCCCTCGACCACCACGACGGTGCCTTCAACCACAACCACTGCACCATCGACTACGACTACAGCTCC
>LS488740.1:160040-187656 GCA_900490705.1 Pristionchus arcanus | reverse complement strand
ACCTTCCAGTCGCCCTCTCCTAACCGAGGACTACTACTCTGACGACGAATATCTCGACGCAAGGAGTCGAGCAGAGTCAGCGATGGAGGATTCGAGGGATGAAAGAAATGAGAAGGAAGAGGATGAGGAGAAGGATTCAGATAGGACGTTGACACTGACGTCATCGTAGTTCAATCCACGATTTTCCCCAACAGGGTAAAATTTGCTTATTGTAGTGCACAAAATTACTTCCACTCCGTTTAGCCTTCCCAGTACTATTGTTTTACACGGTCATCATCAGTTCACCCCTAAATTAAGTTTGCTTATTTGTTCGAATTTATCCCGTCTGTTTTCCTGAATTTTCCGACATTGTTCGATACTCAGATTAAGCACGATTACTTCCATTTGTGAGATAAATCATGAGAGTTGGCGACAGTAAAGTGCATTTTTGTGAATCGGAATGAGATATATATCGAGTTTGTCAAACTACTCAAAAGATAACCAACATGTGAAACACATTCCAATTCACGCACCACGATTCGATCCTTCTGCACTCCCAATTCACTATAGGCTATAGCTCGATGTCCCTATTGTGTTCCAAAAGAGAACTCTCTCAATCCCACGCACTGTTGCAGAAAGGTCTCCCCTTCTCTTCTTTTGTCAGTCAGAGAAACAAGAGAGCACGCTAAACGAGGAGGGTCAGGCTAATGTTTGCTCTCATCCGTTTCCAATCGAGCAAAGGTGAGAAATCCGCAGGCTATTCATCCTGTAAATTGAGAGCCTTCGAGGGTGAGAGGAGTGGACGATCAAAGAGCTATCTCCCACTTGCATCGCCTATCTTGTGCAACGATTCCCACGTATGATTATAACTGTTTCCTCCTTATTCTTGTCAATCCTCTCGTCCCAGAAAGTAAATCAGTCAAAAAATGGTCGTTTATAATTTTTCATCACCTCGATTCGTACGCGCGAGCGTTTTCTATTTCCATTTTCCACTTCAATCGCTTAAGTTAATTTTGAAACGTATTATGTGAGCATTAAGCGCCTTGACTTTCCGAATGCGCTTTGTTTTGGTGATCAAGCGGAAACATGAGAACCTTCAACCAAAGAGCACTCTTGATCCACTCCCCGCGATCTTTCAAGAGCCGAATCTGAGCAAAGATTTGCACGTATATGTAGCTTTCTCTCACCTTTGACCGGCTCCTCCACCATCCCTGATCTTTGCAAACGAGACACTTCTCTGTTTTTCGCGACGCATTTTCTCGCAGAGCATTTCTCCTACCAGTCCCATTCGCCACCCCTCCACATTCCGAGCTGTGGTTGTTGGTTGGGCAATAAAGAGATGTTCAAAAAAAATTGTTTTCTCGTATGACGTTTTCGCGTCGAAATCGTACCTAATCTTCGCACAACTGTATACGCAACTTGACCGGAAACACCGCCACCGCCGGCCTGTTTTGGCAGCAATTTTCGGCTTTGCACAGACTGCTTTTGACCGTGAAATGACAGGGCTAGAGCAGACTCTCCTTTCGAAGTGCTCCCTTTTCGGTTGGACAGGGCGAAATAGCATGGGTTTTATGGAGACTCTGACCAAATTCGTTTGCTGTAAACCGAAGAACTCTCACTGCCCCTGCGTACTTTCACTATACAACAGCCGTAGATAGTACGCGCAAGGGCGCCGTATTATAGTCGTAAAGGGAAGGAAGGTGAAGCCGAGAGATTTGCACAGAGTTTGGTGCTGCTGTATGATCTTTGCTACTTCTTTTTGTATTTCCTTGACTGATATTGAGCAGATCATTTCTGCTAGAAGACAGTTCTATCAGATCGCTTGGTTCCTATTTTTTTTCCTTCCAGAATAATGGGTAATATTTCCTCTCTTTAACATTCGCTCTTCCTGATCCGCTCGTGAGGAATTCATTTGTATGATTTCTCTATTTTCTACAGAACTTCGTGTGGTTTTTGTTCGTAAATAGGCCACTAAACAGTCCATCCAGCGATTTCCACTCTTTACCAATCGCTCTTCCTGATTCTCATACACTTATTTCATTTTTCAGACTTATTTTCTAAAACAGCTTTCGAATTTCGCTGAGACCAAACGATTTTCGGTCCACAAACCCCCTTCAGGTGTTATTTCCTCTTTTCCTTCCCGTTCCACTTATACACTATGGGATCCATTGTGCTGGCGTGACTCCATTCAGAGCAACTCTCACTCTCTCCATTTGGCTCAATCTCTCCCCAGACCATCATTTTCGCACCACACAAAGGAGCGATACAGCCTATAGGGTCAATCGACAGGTCCCCCCTGACTGACTACCCCACTTTCTTCCCCTCCTCGTATTTTCCCATCCGTGAACAATTTACCACACGCATTAGGGAACACCTAACTCTCCTCATTTTAATTTTCTCTGAGCGGTCCGAGAAGAGAATTTTCAGCGTTCCTGAAACACTTGGCTAAGTGCCCGGGCCCTTGACTCGCATTCGCCTATTTCACGCATCGCAAAAGTGGCCTGCTTAGAGTGGCCTAATGCCCTCACCCATCATCAAGTCTACTTACTTTACTCGTTGCCCCTTCTCCCCAGTTGATCGAGAAGGGAGCAATTTGTCTGGTCAGATAGAGACCATTAAGAATCAAGAGAGTCTGTGAGCATCACTCAAGATTGTGGTGGAGAGGCGCGGTCTAACTCTCTTACTTCCCCTGCTCTCTCGCTTCTCTGACCGGCAAGAGGCCATTCGGCATCAAGATAGCAAGAGCATTACTCAAGTGTGAGGGCGGAACTTGATTCACGCTGCGAGCCATAAGTAGGTGTAATGGGCCGGGCGGCGCCTGCTGTTGTTGACTGGGGTCTCGCGGGGAACATTGGGGGATTACGGTAGTGATTACTTTTGTCGCCATTTTCGAAGCGATAATCCGAAAAATACTCGGAACTTTTGAGAGTTCTTGTTGCGATTCTTGTCGAGTTTTCGACGGCGAAGATAGGGAGTTCGGCTTTTTTCGGGAACTTGGGCGAAGATCGAAAGTGCCTGTCAAATTGATTAATGTTGCCTGCTTGACATGAAGCGGTCACTCAACTCTTTCGGTCAATGCAAACATTGTAATGAGTGTAATAATTGCATCACAAGTAGCGAGCCGGAAAAGGTCAGTATCACTAATATGTTGTATTTTCATGTTTTTCTTTGCATTACTGTCTTCCAATTGTATTCGCATGTAAGCTCTCGACGCACTACATTCCATCATGCAATCCCATTCCATTACCCATCACACCATTAGGGCTGCAAGTACTGATCCGGAATGGGGTCTACTAACTGCTGCTTCATTCATCACTATGCTCAGTATGGATGATGGCCTGACTCTCTTCATTCCGCGTACTCTCTCGCCTTTCTCTAACCTCGCAAACTAGGCTCAGTATGGTATGCCCTCAACCTGCCAGAGGGGCTTTGTGTTGCAGTAGTTTGCGCACTATAGTCTGCCGATTGAAGAAAGAGCCTCTCCATTTCGAATGATCTCTTGATGATCAGCCTAACTATAGAGCAGGCAGAAAGAAGTCTCTTGTGTGGCATTCTCCTACTCTACAAGGACTCGCATAGTAAAGAGCGAAACACCCTTTCTTCTTGCCTGAATTGTCAGTCAGAGAAAGCGAGAGGGAATGCGGATAGAAGAGTGTCAGACATTTCGAAGCACCATTTTTCTTGCTGCCACTGAATTGCTTTCACGTAAACAACTCTGACCTTCAGCGCAGGTGGTTATTTTGTCTGCCTGGGAGGGGGAGTTCCTGTAGGATTTCTATCGCGGAAAATAGATCGCGACCCCGGAAAAGTTCCTCTGCGCAACTTGTTTCCCACTACGATTAATGCACTTCGATTTCCGTGTTCGATCATCTATACAAAGTGTGAAAAAACATACAGTATTAACATCCCCAGTGTAATGTACCATCGTTTTTACGTACGTGTGAACGCTGGTTGAAATGTCATATCACAGGGCAGATCAACGGTAAACGTGCGAAATTAGGTGTTTTCTCGTAAGCGAACAATCGGAAAGTTGAGGTCGTTCACTTGCGCACTTTGACCATAATAGATGGGCATCGGTGGTTCGATTCGAGTTCGAAGTACGAGACTCCCCATTCAGCCCACTATCTCGCATCAAGGACCGGCGAGTGAGTGTGTTAAATGAGGAGAGTGCGACCCGCAGTTCGACCTCTAGTGCTTCGACCATAATAGATGGCCCGCCATAATAAACAGCCCGGCAAGTTCTCACTAATAGGAGGAAGAAGTAGGTCAAAAAGTTCGTTGGGAGTAGGTATCAAGAACTCCTCTCTGCAATATTTTTTGTTTCTTAAGGAAGCTGAAAGGCTCCCGGCTCATGAAACTCATCCCTATGAGGGAATCATAAAGTTGAGGCGCAATTTGAAGTATTAGATGGCCCACAATAACAAACAACCGGGAATGTTCTCACTAATAAGTGGGCGAAGTAGGTCAGAGGGCGAATATACTTTTTTTTAGGTCAGATGTCTTACAAATACTGTCCTTTAATTAGATTGGTTTTCTTGAATTGTCCTCGAAACATATCACGCGTGTCACCTAAGAATCAAATAAACTCGGTCACATCGGAAAAATCGAAAATGTCCTGAATGCAGTTTTGGATAGCCCTCAGGGTCCCTAAGAAGATAGCTTCGAGCTTTGTTCGAAATTTTCGATTTTGAAGGCATGAGACGTCTTCAAACTTTTCAAAAACAGAAAAGTTCCAACTTTGAAGCCCTGTATCTCAGTCCAAAGTGGTCGACGTCCTTAGCCATGGAGATATGAAAACTGCTCCAAATTTTGCGGAGAATTCGCCTGAGCTTACGGCCCATTGATATCTTTGATAACATTTGCATAAAACGAATTAATTGTTTCCTGCTCACCACAGTTTCGGGCCGTGAGTTTTGAAAGTTCTATTGAATAGAGCTCGTCAAGACGAATCGAATGATATGCTGAACATATAGAAAATAAATATGCGGAACGAAGATATTCTCATTCAAAGCTTCTTTTTCGACATTCATTTCACCAGAAACGACGCGAAATGAGCCATTTCTCCCTATCATTTCACGTCTCTCCTCTCATTCGCGCGGCCTCCGCGTGTCATTTGTTGACCATCTGTGTTTCAGGATCACTCTAAATCAGTGACTCATGTTTCACGACACTTTCCTTTCATTTATGAGCCCGTTTGCGTAAGAGTCGGAAAATGTTGTGTAAAAATTGAGAGCCGATGTAAGAGTGGATTTCCGTAGTGTTCGAGGTGCCTAATACGATGGGCCATATCACATTGCTTGCAAATGCATGCATCATTAGATACGGTCGGTCAAAGATGGTGATATTTTTACATTTTGAGCTGTAACTCTTCAACCAATGTCTAAAATCGAAAACTTTCAAAAGAGATGCGGGTTATTTTTGAAGGCTTTCCGGTGGTAATTTTTAATTTTTACACAACATTTTCCGACTCTTACGCAAACGGGCTCATAAATGAAAGGAACGTGTCGTGAAACATGAGTCACTGATTTAGAGTGATCCTGAAACACAGATGGTCAACAAATGACACGCGGAGGCCGCGCGAATGAGAGGAGAGACGTGAAATGATAGGGAGAAATGGCTCATTTCGCGTCGTTTCTGGTGAAATGAATGTCGAAAAAGAAGCTTTGAATGAGAATATCTTCGTTCCGCATATTTATTTTCTATATGTTCAGCATATCATTCGATTCGTCTTGACGAGCTCTATTCAATAGAACTTTCAAAACTCACGGCCCGAAACTGTGGTGAGCAGGAAACAATTAATTCGTTTTATGCAAATGTTATCGAAGATATCAATGGGCCGTAAGCTCAGGCGAATTCTCCGCAAAATTTGGAGCAGTTTTCATATCTCCATGGCTAAGGACGTCGACCACTTTGGACTGAGATACAGGGCTTCAAAGTTGGAACTTTTCTGTTTTTGAAAAGTTTGAAGACGTCTCATGCCTTCAAAATCGAAAATTTCGAACAAAGCTCGAAGCTATCTTCTTAGGGACCCTGAGGGCTATCGAAAACTGTAAAGAAAGTAGGGGGTCAAAATATGTGACCAGCACTCTAGGTTTTTATCTGATTCTTAGGTGACACGCGTGATATATAATTTTCATGGCAATCTGCCACCGTACTAGGGATGGCAAAAATTGTCCATTGCGTTGTCTCAGACAATTTCATTCCGAACTTTTCGGACCGGTCGTTGTCTCAGACAATGAATTGTCTCAAATTTCGGACAACAAATTGTCTCAGACAATTTGTTGTCCCAACTTCAAAATGGAGATAAAAAGGTGGTTCAAAGTGGATTTTTGGAAAAATTTTCATTATATTATGAACAATAAGGTGCTGCCGTTTGAAATGAATATTGTTTGACTTTCATTGAGTGTCGTTTGCATTTTTTATGCGATTTGTCGATTGACTTACTCGCATTGAGAATGTAAATACCTTTAAATTTCATTTAAAATTCAATCTGACTAATAACTCACGTTTGAGACCACTATATAACCCTGTCTCTTCTCGTTTCTTTCCATTCTGTCATGTCTCAAACTTTAGAAAACGATCAACGCATTGGAACCACCCCTTTGTTCGAACGATATTAAACTAATATAATGTAATTGTCTTAATTTTGCACCTGATTTCCGCTCGAAAATAGTGATAGAATGTTTGAGACAATTTGTTGTCTCAACGTTTTTTCTCAAAGCACAGCATTTTACACCGACAGAAAAGGGTTGAGTCGAACTGCAAACTTTGACAATGAAATGTTTCTGAAACTTATCTCGATTCTCATTTTGCATCTGCCTGAGCGGTTGAAATCCGGATACGTTTCAGAAACTTTTTATATTCTGATTTTGTTTTGCAGTTCGATTACGGTGCGCGGGAAAATTCAAATCTTAATCCCCTTGTTCACCCTTTTCTGGAGAGAACAAAGGGCGTCAGAATGCTGTGAAAGACAATTTGTTGTCCGAGAACACAGCGTGTCAGTGAGAGAAAATCGCGGCAAACGAGTCCTTTTCCCGCTCAATTATTCTTCCCTTTCCGGAGAGAATAGTGCGGTCGGAACAAAGTGAGAGGGGCGATTTATAGAGAGTGAAATCGAATTTGAAATATATGTTACAGTGAAACATACTCGAATTCCACAATTGGAATTCGAAAAAGTTCAAGAAAGTGTTAATAGACATTGAAGTTTTCCCGAATGTTCGTTCATGGGGACCCCCACACCCGCATTATTTTTGAAACCCTGTATGAATTATCTAACTCGTCGTTAGCGCAGTTTTTCAGCGTTAATGGAATTTTTTCGAGAAATTTGATTTACTAACTCTAATTATCAAATTTCTCGAAAAAAATCCAACTATCGTTGAAAACTGCGCTAACGACGAGTTAGATAATTCATCCAGGGTTTCAAAAATAATGCGGGTGTGGGGGTTCCCATGAACGTGCTTCCGGGAAAACTTTCAAACACATATTGATTTTATCATACACTTTTAAAATATGCAAATTTAACAGTTCAGAATTTTGGCGGCAGGGCGAGACTATATTCCCTAGACATGAAACCCCTCATAATCAAAATCTTGAAATTTCGTCTTATCAGTGAGATATGGGATAGGTTTCACTGGTTTTATTTGAACATTGTCTTCGAGCGACCATGGAAAGTGATTTGCCGTCGAGAACAAAGGATTTTTTCTCGACGACACGCTGTGGAGAACGCTCGAGCATTCCATTCTCAGACTCATTCTTGTCTCGCGGCGCACGCGTGGTGCGGTCTCCTCAGACAATTTTTGCCATCCCTACACCGTACTCTCGGTTTGCCGGTAATTTGCGACACTTTGTTCATATTAGGACGGGCCACCAAGCGGCGAGTTCTCACTAATAAGTGGGATAAGTAGGTCAGAGGACGATGTTCAAGTGTACACGAGTTCAATAATGTATTTTACTTTGGGCAAGTGAGCTGATCTTACTGTCCATTGTTGCCGATATCTAGAGTAGCACGTGAACCATGATATAACAAAACATGTAAGCATTTCTTCTGTTCGAGATGGGGTTCAAATGCCACAAATAAATGGAAGAAGTAGGTCAGAGGCCGGCTGTGCTCTTGCAATAGAACAGTTCGCAATGTAAAATGTCTTTGATTTTTTTAAATCGTAGTCGATGAGGTACTGACGTTTTTTGTAGAGCAATTCCCTTGAACGCGCCATGAATCATATCCTATTTCTTGAACAGCAGATGTGCTATTTTTTGTTCTGTGCACGCATATCCCGATGTTCTTTTCAACAGTAATTCAGTACTCATTTACATTAGATTTAGAGCAAACAGTTCTCTATTTTTCGGGACGATTTCTACTTCACTTCATTACAATTTTTCAAAAATTCTACGGCAAGAAAGTACTATTTTGCAATGTAGATCGATTGATTTGAACAGCGCTTGAAACTCATCTCGCTACCTAGTACTTATTGTAATATTTGACCTCTGCAAAAAGCAATGTTCCATGAAAGTAGCTAGTGAAGTGAATCCCAGGGATGTCTTGGCATGCACTCTCTACATTTCCCTTGATCTTTCTTCTCTCTAGTAAAAGCTGGTCGAATGGCTATAGCCATTGTTGTCAAGGTCACCTGCTAGTAGTTCTCTTTTCGGCCCTCACTCTCGACCCCCATTGCTTTTCTCAATAGTTGCTGCTCTCAAATGCCTATAACTTACAAAAGTAATTGCTCTGCTCTCCTCGTTTCGCGTGCTCTCTCGCCGATGTCTGACAAGCGAATAGTCGGAGTGGGCGATAACTTGTGCATAAATGATGAATTGGCCGCGAGTGGCGTCATGACAAGAGGGCCATTTTCGCTTTCGATGCAACTGTGCTTTTGGTGAGGTGAAAGCTGACACTTTCCCTGGTTTTTAGTTGGGATTTTTCTTTGGTCGGGCAGTTCCTACGGTATTTTTTTTGTTTTTTTTCCTCAGTGACCCTTTGATACTGACTTGCACTGTCGACCGATTGATTTGAGTAGATATTGAAACTTAACTGGAAATTATCGGTGACCTAGACGAGCACCCTTTGATGAAGTCATAATCTTTCTCGACGATCCCTAAAATCCCCTAGCCTATTTACCATTTTCTTGCAACCTCCCCACTCTCCAATCAATCGTTGTTCATGTTTTCGATGGAAGAGAACTCTCACTATAAAATGTCTCCGCACTCCCCATCTCATCCCTTCTTCTTCTCCTCTCTCCTTATTTTGCCGCCGTCCACTAATACTCGTATTTTCCTGATTACTTGAGAGAATTCACTTGCCGACGATTTACAAGATAGAACATCGCCATAAACACCCGATTTGCGCAGAAGAACTGTGTAATAGATAGAGTACCGTAATCGGTTGCGGAGTGTGGAAAGATATCAAGGTTTGCAATCGATTTCGCTAAGTTTAGATACGGGAAGTGCGTTCAAAGTGTTCGATCTTCAATTCGATCTTGCTCTCTTGATGAGTTTGGATAGGCGCACAAAGTTCAGTGCTTAGAAAATGGATTCGATCTTTAGATTGCTCTAAGTGTATCCAAAGTAGGTGACCGAATGGAAACTTCCTACATCTTCTTCTGACAATCTTTCCATCCCACCTGCTCCCTCATTCCATCTGGACCGAGCAGACGCATTTGAAATGGAGATTGTTTGGAGATGGGAAATGCTTGTTCCGTGTTTTGTGCAGGTTCCCTCCCGCCCAGCTCTAGTTCCCTATCCATTCTAATCAATCCAGTATTTCTTTCGCCGGCTCACCCGGCTCACCCACATTGATTGAATCCATCAAGTATAGGTAGGCCCCACAAGCTCCGCCCACTTTGTGCGGACACGATTTCGCCAAAAAGCGAGAAAACAAAAACACAAAGCTCATTCTAAACCAAATCACTCATTCTAAACTGCGTTGGATAGCTACTGTCAACACCTTTCAATCGAGATCTGTTCAAAAGTTGAAAATTGACACTAAGCAGGTCAAAATTGGTAATAAGAGAAGGGAATAGGCCGTTTTACTGGTTTCGCGGGTGAAAACTTAGTTCGAACAGGAATTTTCTGATTAATTCGATTTTTTTAGGATTTTTAGAGAAAAAATCAGAATTTTAGCATTCTTCCCTGGCTTGTGTTTTTTTGTTGGTAGAAGCGCGGGGGGAGGCGAGCTAGAGGGCGGGGGGAGGGAGAGAGACACACGCAAATGAGGCTCCGCCCCCTTCCCTTCTCGTCTCACCTTTCCCCCCTCTTCCACAGTGCTTGCGCGCGTACTTATCGGGCTCTAGCGCGGCTCAGAGACAAGATATCGACAAACGGTAAAAAGTATGATGTTATTGGGACCACGAGGGATAGTTTGCATACACTTTTGGGCTCATGGTGAGAAATCGGCTACCTGAGTTGTGGCCCCTAAGTATAGGCGGAATACGCGTCCACTCTAGTGGCCGAATTGGCCCATCTCTCACTTTTTTGACAGCACTGCGCTGTAATGCACTACCCCCGCCGCTATAATTATGTGCTGGTGCCGGTGACCGGTCTCTCCCTTCCGCATGGTCTCTAGCTGGTTAGAGTGAGCGAGAGAGCATGGCAATCGGAGAGAGTTAGGCACTCCCATATTGATGGTGACCGGTAGCACTTCGCTCGTTCCACTGCGGGCAAAGCAGCGGGGTGATTACTACTGCGTCCTTTCGTCACTGGCTGTCAGCTCGTTTTTTCCTCCGAGTTGATCTTAGCGTCATTACATGAAAAATCAGTCTTGGTCTGATTATCATAGCTCTTCATTCAACTCTCTTCTCTCTCCATCCACATTCATGCATAGAGACGCCCCGTTTTAACCCTCGTATATTATGCGAAAACACACCCGCCTTCACGCTCTACTTGCGTTCAAGATTTGTATGTGGAACTGATCCACATCCTTCCCTAATCGCTCCATTGATCCCCCACCCATTCATCCTGACTCTATAGTCGGTAAGCTCTCTCGTTTCTCCGTGCTATCTCGTCGGTCAGAGAAGCGATAGATCATGAACTAAAGACTTATCCTGTCTCTACTTTCACTGAACGGCCCCTCATGAATCTATTTCCTTCCTCTTCACTATAGAACATCATCATTTGATCTCGATATCTTGAAATATCATCATGTATAGACTACGCGCATCATTACCAGATCCGAAAATGTGCAAAACAGAGATGTCTGCTCGTATTTTCCACTCCAAATCGGATAATAACTCCATCAACTGGTGATATGGTCGATCTTGTGGTCTGCAGTCTGTGACTTCCTGGATCTTCTGATCATTAAAACACTTTCAATACAGGGCATCACCTGCCTGTTTTCACCCACTCTTGCGGGCAGTTTTCTCGCTAAATCGCAGCCAATTTCCGCATTCAAGTTGTCAAAGTGACCAACGAGTTCACTTCCCGCTCGTGCCTTGTGGTTACCGTAATGGAATTGCCGTGCTCTTCTTATCATGTTCTTAGCTTATCACACCTAACAATCAATCAATATAATTTCGTCCTGCTCTCGAGCTCTCGATAAACGGGTGTACCGGATCGCGTACGAACAGCATCAACGGGGATAGGGAGATGGAGAGGAAGGAGAGGAGGATCGGACTGGTATAGTGCTGCTAGTCTCTGCGTCTCATCACACTGCAAACTCTATCATAGGCCATGATGCTCTAGAGATCGAGCGCATTGGAGAGAAAGTATTTCTGAGTGCGCAAGATAGTATAGGAATAGGAGAGACCAAGAGCTCCTCTGCTTGAGGAAAGAAAGGGAGATTTGAGCAACGGCCGCTTGCGAAGAGCTGGCTATGAGCAAGCCCTCCTGCCTGAGCAAACATTGTTTTGATCCGGATCTCGGGCCTTGGGCCTAAGGCCAGCATCCAAGCCCCCCCCCCTATGATCCGGCAGTCTTTAGCCTCGGCCGTATGTTCGCAAATTACACGACAAATTCCGGCTTTTGCGATGGTTATCGGCACTTGCGCACTGCCTTTCTCTGTCTTTCTTTGGTTCATTGAGCATGAACTAGCGAATGCTCAGCACGTAGATTCTTCGTGAAATTGTTTCTTTTCTTAGCGGTTCAGAGGCTTGATAATTGTTCACTTTTAGCTACTTTGTGCCAAAGCGAACATGAACCAATCGATTCCGTGCGATTGTTTGATTTCGCCCCCATCAATACCTATTGGTTTCATTCAATCGTCCCCTTTTTCATTGTCGTGCAATCTTGCGTATCACCTGCATTACCCTTTCGAGAAACGCTCCTACCCTCCCCATTTCGTGTAGTTTATCGCCTTGCCTGACCGCATAGGTATCATGCGGTATGATGATGATCACTTCCCCAACCTTGAGAGCGTTCATGTCCCCCCTGATGTTCTGATAGTCCCTGATGATTCAGCCGCCTACAGTGTCCCTTATCCAATCAGCGACGGGGAGAAAATGTTCCCTTCTTTTCCCTGGTCGTTACCCTATTTTCCCCTTCTTTGCTCGACCCAATCGAACATTGAATCTATCGCCTTCCTTTCCACGATTGAACACAACATTTGTTGATTACATTAGGTTGGTTTGCAGGAAATGTTTTCCAATTGTTGCGATCAATAACATTGTTTTGTGAAGAACAACGCATTTCACATGTCCATTGTACCTAGAAAGCATTCATCTTCCAATATGGAATGAAGAGTAGTGCACACTCGAAAGCTTTGGGGAGCTTAGCGATGCTAACACTAATTTGATGGGATTACCTCCTGCTAACAGCGAAACAACTTATCAAGTCAACGTTCCACTTTTCTCGACAAGAATGATGGAATAGGTTGATCAAGATCAAATCGTCCTGTTATTACCCGCCAGACTTTGCCCGCCGTATCAGATCGCTGTGTGTAACATCGTAAAGTTGTTCTAAATTAGTACTGGCGTAACTTGATCGCCAATTCGGGAAAGTTCTCAAGTGAAATTATATCAGCGTCACATCAAGGTTTCCTTTTCTAAAAGTTGTGATAACTCCCGAAAGCGAAAGCAAACTCGTTCAGTTATCTTGTCTACGTGTAAGTTATGGAGTCATTACACCCCCGTAAATGGACGGCAGTTTTCTCCTCCCAACTTTCTTCCCCTATCCTTTTTGCTGACGTGTCCTAATGTCTAAGAGTTAGATCTAAGAGTCTAAGTAAGAGTAAGAGATTTAAGAGTGAATAATGTGGTCGCGATCAATGAGTTATAGTTGTTATTGAGACAGTCAGAAATTACAACGGTATCTTTAACACCGGCACCAGTGATCTATCGCAATTAGTCTGTACTTGATCAATAGTCTCGGCTGTTCTCAAAACCTCGACCATTCAGAGGCTAAAGTTTTCGTATATCTTAAATCCCTTCTCTCAAATTAATATCTTGTGCCGTTACTCCATTACTTCAGTAAGTATCGAAAAGATTGATCTGTATTTGAAAGATTTCTATGAAAGTTCTAAAAAACAGTTATTGTGGTTTCCAGCGCCTTCATAATTGCATAGTATCAGAATATGTGGTCGATTGGTCTGCGCTCGATCAGCCGCCTTTCTAAGAAAAATAGAAAAAATCAAGTGTTCTCGTAACTTCCTTTCCTCTCCTCCACTCATCACATGATCATCCTCCTCTTCTCAATCTCGTTCCCCCTATTTTCGCCCATTCCCCCCTCCTATCCTCCCCCTTCTTTACTCCATTCGACCAATTCTTCTGCCCACTCTAACCATTCTTCGGTGAAGGTCACTACTTCGCGCATATATCGGTGACCTATCCGATAACAGTTTAGGCTCGTAGACTTGAACTTATAACTTAGTATCGAGAACTCACTCGCAATCGATTCGCAAGATTTCGCATTGTCAAGGCCGTTTGTTACGTATCGACTATTGCTCGTGATGACTAATTTGGGAAATTAATTAATTAATTAATTATATTTTAGATGACAAAATTAGGCGTACAGGGCGGGCCCGAAGAGGAGGTCAAGCAGGACGTCGCCAAGGACCCCAAGGTATGATTGATCTTTGATCTTTGCGGACTTACCATTCGACAATGGGTCTATGAAAAACCATAGATGCACTATAGTGTCGATGGTTGATCTTCTGTAGGTGGGGGGTGCAGACTCGATCTTTGATCTTTGATCTCTAATCTTTGATCTTTCACAGGTCTTCACCGTCGTCCAGCCGACCTTCGTGCCCATCCCTATCCAGACCACAGAGCCCATGCGAAAAGTGAGTGAGAATGATCAAAGATCAAAGATCAACTTAGATTTAGATTCAGTGCCAACAACAATTGTTGTGTAGAACGATGTTTTCATCACGCGTAAATAGTCTTGCAATACATTTGCGATCTGTGTCTAGTGAACAAAACAATAAGAATATCATTTCAGTAAACTTGGTATCTAATGGTCATTTTTGCTCAATTCCTGGCTATTCTTGAGTGGGATCCTTAATAACCGAATTTTGGTTATCTCAGTCCATTCCCTTGATGTTGTGCATAGCGATCATTTTGGATACAATTCCAGACTGTTATGGAGTGGGATGAAGCAAGACTTTTTTTAAATATAATTTTTTTATTTGCTATTATTACAGTCCGTTCCCTCAACTTGGTGCCTGATGGCCCGACTACTGGCGATAGTGCTCGTCGGATCCCTGCTCTTTTCCCTTCTGGTGTTCGCAGTCTGGAATAAGGACGAAGTGGCGAGAGCGATCACTGTGAGTTAAAATTTGTCACTTCTACAATGGGTTTCTAACAGACCCGAAAATGCAATTAAGGAATCGCCCAGAAACTACCTTCACAAATTGCCTGAAACTTAATCCGTCGCTCACTAAAATTGAATTTTTCGAATTTTATACAGCACTGAAACATTGATTAATTACAGAAAACAAAAAAACTTCCCTGATTAGGCCACAATTCGACGAATTCTCTCCGGTGCACGAGTAATTCACGTGATCAACTTGACGTTGTTCCTACCGTAGCCGGCGCACCTAACGTTGTCAACATGTTTCTTCCACTTAGAGTTCGAAATACGGAAATTGTCTCTTTGTATTTTACGCACTCTATCGCCAATCTTACCTGTCGATCCTAAAAACGGCAACTTCATTCGTAATTCAAGTTGGAATTGCGAGACAGTGTGTTAAATGAAGAAACTAATGTAACTATTTTGATTTTGACAATTAGACAGCGCCAGACAGATAAATTATCCCATTGTGGCCTTTTGCCCCCACGCACTTTGCCGATGATCACCAAAGATCGCCATCAAATCTCAATCTGTTATCGAGACTGGTCGAGGACTATTGCCAACTGGTTTCTTGACACGGTCACTTGATTGGATGATGTTATGCGTCTTTTTGGTGGTTTCGTTCTGTGTTATTCGGCCAACGGCCCTAGCATAGCCATGTGATTCGAGGTTAGCTCGTAATTGAGCCGTGATCTCTTGGTCTTTGGGGCTGATGAATCACTCATTGATTATTTGGTCAAGGAAAAGTGTTCCCTCTGTGATGGCCTACAGTTGACGAAAAATGTGAATGCAAATCGAAGAGAAATTGTCATCACTAGTGCCCAAAAATCGATGATCACATGACATGGTAAAATGATGATGCCGCCGGTACATGAAAGTAGCTGAAATCACTAGTTGACCGTTAATGTTTGGGCAGCGATGACATGATAGTAAAATAAGTGAAAGTGTTAGAAAGTAATAGTCGAATACAGCGATGACAACATCGATTGATATAGCATAAAACATGGAGCGAATGATAGTGCGCGTATTATGGAAGCATCAATATAGCATCTAGCAATATAGAAATACAGCATTTAGCATCATAGTCGTAATTTTTTTAAACTAGAGCGTGAAAAGGAATTGCTTTTTGAAAGGTCAATTCAATCTAGGGAACCGATGAAACATATCTGGACAAAATTATAGGACGTTCAACAAAGAGTAGTCAAACATTTGAAAAAAATTAGGGTTTGACGAAAATAAAATAAAGATCTTTAAATAATTTCCAGGGTGAAAAGTCGACCATCCGCACACTTTCCGAGCCGCAATTCGCCGCACTCAACAGCCAAGTGCACGCGGGAGAAGTGGTGAAGGCTGAAGAACCCAAGGATGATGGGGTAAGATCAAAATTCACTGTTTGTCCTATTTTAATTCCGGCAAAAACTCCTGCACAAAAGTCTCAATGGGCACTATGGTAGTTCGTACAATTCTACAGTATGCTATCCCTTACGGTATCCCGTACGATTACGGTAGTTTATGCAATCACAGGCGCAGATCACGATCAATAGTTATAATTGATTACGGTGGCCACTGATTACTCTAACAGACAATAGAAATATTTAGCGTAGACCGATGCGCATCATCGAAATCTTTGTAATCTAAATATTTTATTGTCGTCTTTTGCAGGCGCAGATCACGATCAAGCAGACGGGCGAGGGCACGCAGATGATCATCCAGATGCCCAAGGTGCGCTAATTAGGGCCATGCTTATTTTTATACATATTTTTAGTATACCCGTCGAAGCCAGAATCAATTTGCTAGAGTCTGATGTCTTTTGCTGAGTAGGTGAAACACAACCCATTTCCCTCTCATCTACATATTCTCGCTTTTTTATGCATTTTGCAATTTTTTATTACACAACATGCAAAATCGTTCCTTTTCAACTGTTCTCATCACTCAATCAAGCTTACATTGTTATCTGGTTTGATGTCATTTCATGTTCCTTTACTCAGTCCGACGAGACGAAGGACGGCGCTAAGACCGCCGAGGACACGCCCGCCATCCCGATGCTCCAACTCGTTCCTGCCAGAGAGAGATCCGAGGAGGGCAGCGAGCAGCAGGATGACAGTCAGGAGGTGCGGTAGTTCAGTTACTTTGGTTACGGTAGGTGTGGGATAGGGTACTGTAGTTCGGTAGCTAAGTGAGGTACAGAAAGATTGTACTGTAATCAGAAGCCGAATAGACATACGGTAGGATCCAGTAGGATAGTGTATGATAGAGGCTACATCAGGATAGTGATTACATTGCAACCAAGCTTTAGATGAAGTGCTACAGTTCTGAACGCATAATACATAAAAGGGAGTACTGTAGAATGGTAGCAAGGTGCTAAGATGGTGCTAGCAAGAAAAGATCAGAGGAGGGCAGCAGGATGACTGACAGGAGGTACCTTAGAAAACGATATCCTGAGTATTGGTCACGGGATCAGGGTAGGATTGCAATTATAGATGTATTTTGACAAAGTCCATAAACTGATACTAATGGTGAACGGGGTTTCAATGCATAAAAAAAGGCTCCTGAAACATATCTGAGATGTGAGCAATGTGTAGTTGAGTGTTGTGTCTGCCCTAACACGAGATGGAGTTATCGGTGCAAATAGTCTAACCTAGTCTCCTCTGTCTAGATGGACGGCCATCGTCGTCCGATGCATCCCTACGAGATGGAGGGACCGTCGCCCGACGCCCTCAACTTCGGCATGCACCCCATGATGGTACGGTAGTCTACTTTAGCATAGCTCTAGGTCCCCAGAATGTGTGATAGGCAATCACAAAACCGTGTCTGTTTAATGGTGGCAGTAGTTTTATTGTTAGTAGGAAGTCCTCAACTGCGGAATTCACTCCATGATGATACGGTAGACTTCACAGTACCTTCATGAGAAAGTGTGTAGCGACATAGGATTACAATTTGTCCGTTGCAAGGTGACCGTCTCCTGTAGACCACAGATGGTCAAACTATTTTGGCGTGTCTTCTTTATGATGAAGTGAAGTGTTGCGTGTTCACGAGGTGGCGTAAATTCAAATACCAAACTCTGATCTGTAACTGGCCTCTTCAATATCTAGATGATGATCTTTCAGGCACTCCAGGCCGCTCGCGCCGCTCAGTACGAAAATGAGATGCGCGCGTGGAGAATGAGAAGACTCCAACAGGTGATTAATACAATCAGTTATCGATTGGTTGTTCGGGTACTGAATTGGATCACCCATAAAGTTCCTTTGGAGCCTGTCCCTTTACACTCTGATGTTTGGCGAAGAGAGTTTTAGCGCTCTGCTATTTTTGTCAACAGTAAATGATTGGGAACACTGTGGTAATCACAGAACTTGGCGAAGGATGATTAGACGATCACAACATCTTTTTTCTCTTTTTTATGACTATTCTCACCCTAATTAGGCGGTTGTTATCACCTTTTGTACTAGGAACATCCTTTCAACACTTGTGACACATTCCGCAGAGTGCGAAAGAGCTTGTTATTGAAGAAAGTGTAATTTTGTGCCACTTGAAATCTTTCACAGATCGGAGAACACAATTGTGAACTCTCACCTAGGATGCAGTAAGAAGGAACATCAACAAAATGATGCAATAATAACGGAAATTGCGAAGATATTTGTGGAATACAAGGACTTTCTTGCAAACAACGAAATATCAAACATTTGCATTAGTTTATCTCTGCGTTCACAAATCAGTTTAGCCAAAATATGGCGTATTATTATACTTATTACGTCAACAATCATGATCAATGTCTTCCAGATGCTCGTCCTTGCCGCAGTTCAGCAGGCACAGCAGCGCGAGGCCGCCATGCGATACGCATTCTTCCAGCGACAGCAGTGGGCAGCACAGCAGATGGCCATGCAACAGGTGAGACTTTATATTAAGGTTACCCTTAGGCTAAGTGTCTTAACCATATGTCTTAACCTTAAGTATATTGGAAATAAGGTTTAGGTACTAAGTCATAGTAGGGTTAAATAAATGTCAGCAGACGGGCATGCAGCAGGTGAGATTGACCACTCGAAATATTCTTCGAAATCGATCATTATATGGGTTGAGTTTCATGCATACTTCTTCTTTAGTTGCTACAAGTTTCCTACGATTAGTATCTGGGGTATACACCAATAAAAAATTATTTAAAAAAAACACGGATGTACGTAGGGCCCTGTTAGTTTTGACTAGTGTATGCTTCCCCCCGATCATTTCTGATCACTCTTCAGGCAATGGAGGCTCGTCGTCAGGCGGAGTGGCAGGAGTACTGGCGTCGTGCTGCGATTGCTCGCATGATGCAGCAGCAGCAGGCCATGCAGCAGATGCAGCAGCAGCAGCCCGTGGCCTCATCCTGGCAGGCAGCCGAGCAGCCTAGACCCTGGTGAGGATGGCACTTGATCGTTAGCTTGTAGCAGGAGTACCGTCATGGAGATCCACCTTTTGCATGTCGCGTATCGTGCGTTTGAAATGCTCAGCAAACTCAATGTGCTGGTTAGCGAGCTACTGATTGTCTGGGAGAAGGGGGAAGGAAGGGAGGAGGAGGACAGTTGATCTACCGCCTCCTCCCTTCCTTTCTCTGCCCCCCCCCTCGAACGTTCGTCAAAGGTCAGATACGACTGGAATGGAAAACAATCTCACGATAATGTGAGGAAACGTACAGCATCTTAACTGGACGAACTCCTCATGCATGAACTATAGATTGATTCCATGACCTCCCCTTCCTCCAGGTTCACTCAGCAGCAGCAGCCCATGATGCAGTGGCCGCAGCAGCAGTTCGTGCAACAGCAGCAGTGGCAGGTGGGGATGCGGGATCCACATTTCCAATTTATCGACAAATCCCAATAAGGCACAAACATGATGCAGTTACATGAATTCATTCTGCTGGTTGCGAACATCATTCACCACCCAACATGTCAACCTTGTTATAGCTACCTCTATTGTAGAGCCAAGAAAAAGAACGATTATTTTGACCTTTGTCATGTGGCAGGCCCAGCAGCAGCAGCAGCCCATGATGCCGCAGCATCCCTTCTGGATGCAGCAGCAGCAGCAGCAGCAGCCCCAGCCCGCGTTCGAGCCTCAGGGAGCCGCCCAGGTGCGTACTCCCGCTACTCCTCCAACTCCCTGGTGGCGCTATCTGCAGCCTGTGAGTGGTCTCATCGCAAGAAGAGTGACCAAATAGGGAACGAGAACGGTCCAGATGGAAGCATCACTACGGCTCGTAGTGTGCAGCATAGTGCAACCACATCTACAGCGACATCACAATGTAGAAATCACATGGTCTAGAGCGAGGGTGGTAGTGGTGTGGTGGAGCAGCATTATAGTATCTTAGAAGAGATTGTTCAGATACTTAGCACAAGAGACAGGACTTGAGTACATAGACATCACAAGCATGGTTCTGTAGACTTGTGGCAGTAGTAGTGCAGTCACTACATGAACAGCTAGAACACGGCTAGAACAATAGACTGGTGGTAGTGCATGCACCCTCCTTCCAGGTCCCGCAATCGCAGCCGCTCTTCCTCTTCCAGCAGGCCCTTCAAGCGCGTCTTCGTGAGCGCATGCAGATGCAGCATATGCAGCAGCTGCGACAGGAGGCCGCGCAGCACGATATGCGGATGCATCAGCTGCAGCAGCATCAGGAGGTGCGCATCCTCGGCAACGGTCCCCGCATCGTAATTGCCTCGCAGTCAATCCACGCTAATTAGCCACTAATTACCGTAGTTGCTCCTTCACCTATTGTAGTTTAGTTGGCACTAAAGTTCAGACATCGAGCTATCATTGCACTTTCGCTACTCAGTGAAATGGTGCAATCATTGACGGTATCCGGTATTTGAACTTTAGTAGGTACTGGAATGGATCCTTCTCGGTTTAGATATCGAGAAAGTTCCTCCCAGTCGGCACGATAGTGCACCCCGCACACCGGCACCCCTTTTGTTGTATACAGTGATGAATAACCTCATGAATAAGCCGATAAAGTTGTGCCTGCCATCCGCCTCGATATCAACTAGGGTCTTGCAGATGCCTCAAATGCAGCAGCAGTCTGACGAGGAGTCTCAGGAGCAGCCCCAGCAGCCTCCCCAGCCCCACGCATTCATCTTCATCCGCAGATTCTTCCCCATCCCTCAGGTTCGTCTGCTTCTAGAATAAGTTCTGTTTCACAGCTGTTGTAAAGCCATCATTCGTATTCGACAATAGTGGGAGGTGTGTTGCGATTTGAAAACAAAAAAAATATTTTGTTTGGTCCACACACTTCCCTTACTCTTTAATCTAGCCGCCAATTATAATTTCCGTGCTGGACGAGCTAAACAAGCACTATTGTGTATCGTAAATTGGGAAGACATCTGGAGAGAAAATCCAACTGAGCGCAAGAACGGCATTGCTCACCAGGCCCTTGCCTTTACTTGCAAATAAATTATTATGGTTAGTGACTATGTGTCGTTATTGCAGGACAGTCGCGAGCAGCAGCCCCCTCAGCCCGCCGGCTCCTCCTCATCTTCATCATCTGAGGAGAGCAGCAACGAGAAGAACATTCCGCTTAGGTACCATTACACTTTTATGATTGGCCTCCATTTGAACCATATTCTTTTCGCGGCTCTAAGCAAATCCTTGTATTTTTTCAACATTTCTGAAGTTCTGGTAGAAGGATCTAACTCTAAAAAACAAACAATTAGGCACTTCTTCGATTTTTGGCCCAGCCGTTTCTCGCAGAGTATTCCCTCCCTGCCATTCTCTTTCCCCATCCCTTTTTCACATTCGTAGCCAAAAATCGAAGAATTTCTAAAAAGTTAACTCACAGATCATTCAGACCCCACGACGCCTCTGCCCAGCAGATTGTCGAGCAGATGAGAGGAGGACCCAATTCCCTTCCTGACGCGCCCCTCCCAGGAATTCATGATAGAATCTTCCAGCACTTCCAGGTACTGTTCACTATTGTGAATCAGCAGCTAGTTTGCTAAGAAAAAAACTACATGCTAGCTATTCTAAACTTCTTAAATTCAAGTATGTTTCAAAGTCAGGTCAAGATGTGAATGAAAATTGATTGTCAATACCAGTCAGTCAGGTCGTGAAAAACCCAAATATTAAAAGAAAACAAAAATAAATCTTCTCATTGCAGACGCTCTCGCAGCAGATGCAGGACCGCTCGGGCCAGTCTCAAGCACAGTCGCAGCCTCCTCTCTTCGCCTCTATCCCTAACTCGGTACTGCAAGAGACTGAAGACCATAGCTGGAGATCTGCCGCCGGCCGAGTGCATTGATTGACTGATAACTCGTTTTGCATCACTAATAAAATAGATAGACTAGGCGCACAAGCAGGCTTAGTGGTAGAGCTTGATAGGCTGAAGGGAACTCTCCGTTTTTTTGGCCCCGGCAACAACCGCTTTAAATGCGTAGAGAGTGGGTTGCTGGGCAAAAAAACAGAGACGATCTGGCCGTAGCTTGGGTCCTGGTTCATGATCTCCAATGAGGTGATTATATTGCAGGTAGAGCAGCAGACCGACTCGCAGCCGCAGTCGCAGGAGTCGCACAATTACGATCAGGTGAGAGATCATGGTTTTTATTTTATTTCTCAAGGAAACCCAAGCTCAATTATTTAGCGTTATCGCGATAAAGTTTTACGCTCATCCTGAAACACATTTGGATATGCATATTTTCGTGAGTCCTTCAAAAAACGATGCATATTTTACAATTATAATTTATATTTTCAGGACGCAATCTACGAGAAGCTGCAGCGTCAGTCCATGCAGCTGCAGCACGACGGACCGGCTGCGTCCGTGCAGACGTCTGAGTCGACCTCTGCATCGCATTCCAAGGAGGTAAGGATCACAATTTATAGACCGTTATTGCCTAATCAGCTAGTCCTAGTCACGTACACATGTTTAGTAATTAGTTCTGGTATTTCTTTGTAGAATGGTGGTAGTGGCTTGTGAATGACTAAATAATAGCTTAGTAGTGAAAAGAAAGCAATAATGTATTTCACTCAAAGGAGGTCAAGCACACGGGTCTATCGTGGAGCTATGAAACAGTGGGCTTTTTTGGTAACTGCGGTGGTGGAGATATAGAGTCGACTCTAGATGTAGGATGTCAGGAGCTCGGTATATTCAGTGTGCAACAACTTTAGTGAAGGCCTATACCAGTATATCAGTGTGATTCGTGCAAGTTAACCGTATTGCTTTCATTTTTCTAACTGCTCTAATACTTACCCGTTTGATTTACGTATCTCACCCTTGCATACCCTAACTCTTCCTTGTGTTCCTCAGGACGACTCCTCGATGGTCGTTGATGATGACCACGACATCAGAAGAGGCGACGCTGTGCTCGGAGCATTCGACAGAACCGCTCAGGTGGACTCGGTAAGATATGGCTGCCATAAAAGCGTCCTGTAACCCATGAACTTTTTGTTGTTTATTTGTCGATTCGGAGACCATAACCCCGTCCTGTAACCACGGAAATTGTGATGCTGTTAAAATATTTTGTTTCTAACGTGACGAGTTGGCCAACGATCAACACATTGCAATCCAACATGTTATTCAAAGAATTGTGAAACTCAATCCATCTCTGTTCGTGACATAATTTTCTTAACCCATCGTTTCTTGTGGTTGGTTCTATCGTGTCAAACATCATCAACGTTATATCTCCAAACTAAATACCGTAATTCCACCATAGCCCAAGCAATCCCTTCAGGACCTCAAAACCACCACTGAGCCAGTGATGATCGAGAACTTTGTTCGTGCTCAGTCCCAGGAGGAGAAGGACGATGAGGACAAGCTTACTCCCGAGGAGAAGAGAAAGGTCGCACAGGTGAGGAAACACGATAGAATTCGTTAGCAAGACAAAATCTCGGTTTATTTTTATTAATTTCACTGGCCACGTTAATGCAATTATCTCATGCTCTGGACAGTGCATACTTTGTTATTGGAAAATAACGGTGATGATAATCATGAACATTTCAGCTCGACTCGGCCGAGCTGAAGGAGGCCGCTGCCCTCGAGGCATCTCTTGAGAGAGAGGCCAACGAGCAGAACGATGCCAAGAAGGAGGCCGCGTTGGTTAAGGTGAGCACTTGTTTGACTGAACCACCTTGCGACCTCAGTACTTGTTGATGCTTGCTGATTAGGGAGTTTTCTTGTAAGTTAAAATCGGCGTAGAGAGTAGAATTTGACCAAGAAGGAGGCCGCCTTGGTCAAGGTGAGAGTTTGCTTGTCTTAAATACCTTAGTGTGACCCCAATAGTGCAATGATAAGGGGGTTCAGAGAATACATGCCAATCGGTATAGAAAGTAGAATTTGTACCTGAAGGCGGCCGCGTTGGTTAAGGTGAGCACTTGGTTGTCTGAACCACCTTGCGAGCCCAGTTCTTGTTGATGCTTGCTGATTAGGCGATGCTTTTTGTTAGAGAATACATATTAATCGGTAAAGAGAGTAAAATTTGTCTAAGATACCGCACAGATCAAGGTGCTATTTTTGCGATAAATTTATCCGTTTTCTAAATCAAAGGTCACAACATTAGCGGAAATCGTTATTCTTTCCTAGTTCAACACAGCGTGAAACACATCCGGGTGATTGGAAATATCGACGCTTTCCCAGGTCGAGGAGGAAATCGTCCATGACGCCAACAAGGACTCCTCCTCTTCATCGGAGGAGAAGAAGGAGAGCGAGGTAATTAGCTTGATCTTTGATCTGCATTTCCCCCCCTCAAGCCCCCAACCGAATCGACTACATCGACGGACCTACGTAGCCTTTACTCATCGTCTAATTGTTTGTGATACCCAAAACGGAATAAATATTGAATCGAATTAAGGAGAAGGAGGACGAGCCGGTTACCATTGCATCCACCACTCTTGACCCCCTCAGCGAGTTCTTCAGGTAAGCATTAGCATTTTATCAGGTCAGTTCGTAATACGGGGAATCTTATCGAAGTGATGATTACCCGTATTTCGAGCTTTAGGTAAAAAGTATTCGGCACTCATTCGGCATTTCAGCCGGATGCACTCGAAGTAAGCATCCCCTGTTGACGATGGACATGGCATATACTAGTAGATAGACGCTCAATTATGGGGGTGGTGTTGGACGGGTAGTAGATGTATAGATGTAGATGAAGTTCCATGGGAAATTCTCGGGGTGGTGAAAGTAGCTAGATAGCCGTAGCTATAGGCCTAGCTAGGTCTTAGCTAGGTCTTAGTCTTAGTCTTAGCTAGAGCCGGTGAACTAATCTGCTAACCGCCCATTCCTCTCAGTCTCAGATTCTTCGAGAAGGAGGCCGTGAAGCTGAGCGCACAGGACAAACAGGCGGAGCGAGTGGTTGTCGACTCCGAGACGGGAACTCATTCGGTAAATGATAATTGTATGATAACCTTGATCTACGTCAACCGGAAATGTGATGGAAAACCACTTATATCGTTATGTCGGAGATACAAGTTTTGCAAATAGAAGTTAGTCATGAGAGTTGAATGGCATTCATTAAATGGATTATTCCATTCTACAGGATCAAAAACTTGATCACAGTCTAGTACACATCAGAAGATTGTTTTGATAAGGGATTTGATGAACATGATGAAATTCGGAACATTTTCAGTCGCCCGTCATCGACGAACTGAACGATGAGGAGAACTCGTCCGAGCACGAGACCAAGGTAAAACACCCTTCAATAAATGCTAAACGTTAATAACCGTGCTATGGACTCACCAAAATCACTAGACCACGTTTACGAGGCAATGGATTAGATATACATGATAACTTTCACAGCTAATACAAAGGAATAGTTCTAAGTCGTTCCATGGATATGAATAAATCCCCCTCTTTAGCCCGACGAGATGCCCGAGGAGCTTCCCTCCGTGGACTCGTCCAAGGACAGCGAGGAGGTCGCAGCCTCCATCGATACTACGCCCGTGTCCAATGAAGCCGAGATCAAGGTGTCCCAGGTATGGACCAGCTCAGTCACCACACATTAGGCAACATAGGATATGGTAGGACACAGAGTAGATTATGGTGAAAAAAAAAGGAAAGTTTTTAGGCAAAGGGGCTCTGTTCGAACAATTACAACGTGAAAGAACAAGACAATTTGCAGACTTGGCGAAACACAACTAATCCAATCCCTCTGCAGGTCGCCACCTCTCACGAGGTTCCTCCGATTACCATCGCCGCCGCGGCATAAATAACTATCTAAGTAGAAGTACATCAACAACGCAAAATAACTACTAACTACTAATGAACCCCCATCCCTCTCAACACTCGTAGAAATCTCATATCACCTCCCACACGATTGGTCAAACTGTTATGGGCATTTACCTTGTTAGTTTCCTTCCCCTTAATTCAACTCCCATCATTGTGTACATTCAGCTCTCCTGTGATTTACCAACATCTCAAACTTGCAAGAATTAAAAATCCCCCGATTGCTCGTAACATCTCTATGTTCATCCACCTGTACGAATGAGCAACGACTTGAATAAAGTTGATGTAAATGTTATCGGCATCTTGGTATCATAGCAAAACCCGAGAATGCAAAAAGGTTCATAAGAATGGAAGAAGGATTTGGCACAAAAATAATCATAAGGAAGGATAAGGCCAAGCAACAATAGAATTATAGGGATGAGAGAAGGCTATACAACTAGGGAATCTCTGAGACTTGGAACGACATAAGACAGTAAGATCAATGTGACAGGCAGATCTCATGACGGGGTAGACTAGAAGTTCCGATGCGTATGCATATTGCCCTCATCTACCCCATCCTGTCGCCTGAGCCTCCTCTCATCCCACGATAGTCACAAGCCCGCCTCCATTCTTCTTAGAATCCCCGTGAGTGACTGTGTGGAGGTCGCCTTGACCGGCTCGAGGGCGTGTACGTGCACTTGACCGTTGGAGAGACCGATGGCCTGGAACATGAGTGTATTTCATGAGTGTAAGGGATTGTTCAATCATGGGGGCTCTTAGTGATGGGAGTGGACGTTTTCCTGGAAACTCCCAGAACACATGTGTTATGCATCAATGTCTTCCATGTCAGAAATGTCGGCTTCTAGATTCTGGTATCCCCTTGTTGCCACTAAGGTCATCATGTAGGATTTGTGATGTACAATCAGGCAAATAATGTGGCTGATTGAGCCTTAAAAACAATCTTCGGCGATTGAAAGCTCACCATGTAGCCAATTCCCGATGACTCCCTCGCCGATGCCTTCTCGTGCCACGCAAACGAGCACACTGCTCGGCCAATCTGTGAATAATTGTTATTTTTTTCAGTATCGAGAGCCTCGTCATGATCGAAAACTCAGAACCCTCATCTGTTCATAGGCTTTGTGAAACATAACTGATAACTTTGCTATCTACAGATTGAAATACGTAAATCTTCGGGCGAAAATCGTATCTGCTTTGGTTTTATTTGAACAGACTATTCTTTTCATTCTAGAGTAGGTTCAATATCCACTTTCGAGTTAAAATCTAACCCTCTCCGCGCTCAGATCATTTATCGCCTGAGGTGTCTTGCCGATGCTCAGATTCCACGTGAGCACGTGGCCAGATTCGTGCATTGTGTAGAAAACGGTAGGGCATCTGACGGTGATTTTCATGATTAGCATCGCTTAAATTTTGAATATATTTTTACTCATTCGCCACCCTCGTTTCACTGGTTCTCCCATTTCCATTGCCCTTTCAATATGCAAGTGAAACACATTTCAGAAGAATCGAATCACAGACTGGATCACAAAGAAAAGCATTCAAAACAAAATAGATTTTTTGGAAAATAAAACGGCTCTGGTCCGTTTTGGGTGTCCCATCAAAGTTTCCTGGACCCGGCAAAGTTTTCCGGTCCCATGAAAGTTGTCCGGTCCCAGTGATATTTTCCTGGACCCGAAAATAGTTTTCCGGACCCGAAAATAGTTTTCTGGACCCGGAGAAAGTTTTCTGGACCCGGAAATAGTTTTCTGGACCCGA
>LS488740.1:129931-156204 GCA_900490705.1 Pristionchus arcanus | reverse complement strand
GAGAACTGAAGCAGTGATGCAGCTCTCAAAGAGTCGTCTCCTGGTCTTCATGGGGGGGGGTATAAAATGTAAAGTAAAGTACTGAGTCTGTTACTAACGTGTAACGCTTCGTCGACTACCCCACGTCTGCACTGTAACTGGGACCTAACCCGTGATTACAGTGGCCTGTTGCTACAAACTAACCGGCGTGTTGTATGCACGCTAGCGGGGAATTTGGATCGCGTTTAATAGGCGCTACCAGTATTTCTTAGCTCCCTTGGTTGGGTGGATCTAAAAAGCCTAAAAAGTATCGCATGAGGAACACCCTATAAAGAGGCACTCACATAATTAATCCGATTCGAAATCAATAAATCGCACTGGCAAGAAAGATGAATACCTTGAATCAATTCTGAAACACAAATGGGATTATGTGTGTTTAACGTTCGCACGTATCCAATTGGTGAAAGAGTGATGAAGGGATAAATTGAAAGGGCCGAACTTTCAGCAATAATGTGATAAATTATTATTGTTACTAGCTACAAGAAACTATCGGAATCAATGACATTTATCCGGGTAAAAAGTTAAAGACAGGGTGAAACATATTCAAGATTCGAAAGCTCTCTTCCTTCTCAATTTGTTTATCTTTTCCTAGTGTTGTTCAGAATACCAAGTTGTGCCTATTACTAATTATACGAAGTAATATAAAAAAATTAAGTCTGTCTGTCCGTATGTCTGCCTGTTTGTCTGTTTGTCTGTATGTTTGTCTGTGAAATTATGCTTGGATCCAACTTGGATACCCGAGGCCGGGGTACTGTACTTGGATCCAACTTGGAAAACCCTTTTTACTTGGATCCAAGTTGGGTGCGCACACCAGAGAAAGTATAGTGATTGGATCTCTCTACATCCTGTCCCTTTCAGCCTGGATCAAAATATATCTATCCGTCTTTTCAATGTGCTATTCTTCCTTTCATCTTTCATTCTTTCTGTTGTCTGCGGTAACGTCATCAAATCATATCTAATGAAAATTTAGAAAACAGACAAATTCAAAGCTTTTAAAAAATAATTGTCATAGGAATTCTTATTGGTATTGAAGATACCATCCCTTCCTCTTGAAACAATCACTCCATTTTTAAAAATATTTTTACTGTCCGATGACTACAGACTATTGAAAATTAAGTCCGTTACTCTTGAAACAGTCACTGTGAAACTCAATCAAAATCTACCTTCATTTCTAGTTATTCAATGACTCTTAATAGGTTGCATTCTATCAGTGAGCGCTGAGTTCAATCCCCCCTCCAGGCCAACCAAGCCTGCTATTCCCCCGATGTCGGTGAATTGGTAGTGAATTCGGTTGCGAAAGGTAACCTATCTTAGAAGCGTTGGACCGCGGGGTATTGTAGTCTGTCTAACAGATGGCCTTACCGGCTGGTCCCTCCTAGCGTTATCTTATCACATTGGAATTCTACTTGGATCCAACGTGGAATCCCGAGGCTAGGGTACTGTACTTGGATCAAACTTGGAAACCCCTTTTTGCTTGGATCCAAGTTGGGTGAGCACACCAGAGTCCATATTCGAACATCGAGTCTTCTGTTGAAGGAAGCTGATAAATACCATCTTAAATTATTATACCCTTTCTCTCAATAAAATTGGAATACAATTCATGATGAACGCTTGCGAATCAACTCAGTGGATGAAATTTCGAAGGTGTAAATGGGATGAGGCATATTTATTTAATTTCATTCCCCTTCTCGTTTCGACATCTTTCGAGTTTTCATTCATATATTATTGCCTTTATCATTGAGAAGTCGTTGAGCTAATGAGGATGTATTAGTATTCTTCAGATCTTGCGTCAAGATGGGGAAGGAAATTCGAATATTGATTATGTTTCACTCACCTTTCAACTTTGAAGGTTCTTCCAGTTGATAGTAGAAATTCCTCACATTTCTTAGTCACACAATATGTATTTCAATACCACTGAGAAAGGATCTTTGATCTCCACCCATCGCCCAACCACCACTTTCCCTCTTATACCCTTGCTGCACCCCCCCCACCCCCAACCGATTCGACTACATCGACGGACCTCCGTATCTATGCTCACCCATTATATCGATTCTCTCATGATTATATTATTTGTAACGGAATAAACAATGAATGAATGAATGAATGACTCCGTATTCCAGGAACACAAATCCCTGCGAGACCCCATTGCTGGATCACTGCTGAGCATAATCGTTACATTCCACTCTTGTCGTTTATCTGTCTAGAGCATACCGTGACTTGTTTGAGAAATCGCAGAAACTCCGTAAAATCGATTTTTTAACCAAGCGAAACGAATAGCTAAAGAGAATACAATCGAGAAGCTAACCGCGAGTATCTTCGGCTCAAACGGCGAGAATCGCATGCAGAGCACCTCGCCGTAGACGTCTGAAGGAATTGTTTTGATTTGGAAAAGCGAAATGAGGCTCTAGCGGGACCAGTTATTCCCAAACCCAATAGAAGATTTGCGGAAACATATGTATTTATGTTCAATTGTTCTTTGCAAAATTGTTCTCTTTTTACGGAGAATTAGAAGTTAGAAAAAAACTAACGCATGGGTGACTTGTACAGTCTCGGGCCGTTGTGTGCGGCTCCCTTGCCCCGAGACATGCTCGCGATGAAGCCCACATCCGTTCCTTCAAAAAGTAAGGTGTTCGAAATCAAATATCAGACGATATGGTTGTTTAATACGCACATTTTGATTGTTAACAACACGCTTATTTTAGTTCGACTGCTGTCTTGCAGGAGAGCGTTTTTAGACCAAAGGTGGGCGTCGAATTGTCAATATTCTTCGTTACCAATGAGCAGTTGCATCTGATCTTCAGGAAGAGCAGCCATGCAATTTGCCATGACGTATCCTGAATGCACAAAATTCATCAACGGCATGTGATTCTCCGAGTTACTTGGCGTTTCTCTCAAATAGAAAGGCAATGAGGGATTGTTCCATTTCCTAAACAAATTCAACTATGCCTGACCCGATGGCGACTGTCTCATGATCGACGAGTCGGGTCGAACAATGGACGAGAGTGTGAGCAGCAGACGAGAGCCAGGACGACAACCTTGAGCGCCGGAAGGCTGGAAGGGGTGACTGTGATTGGATTCTTTTATAGCCGTAATTGGCACTTAATTGATATCAAGTGATCTCAACCATATTAGCACATTCGCTGAAACATATTTGAATTGTAGGATATGCATTTTATTAAATTAATTTTTTAAAAGTACCTTCGCCTGCCTCTCAACCGTCCACGTGGAGATGGTGCCGCACTCGTCCAGGGCGCACAGTTGGAAGACACTGAAGACAAAACTGTGTCCGCATGTCCCACATGACACGGGCTGTTTCAGCTTCCAGGTAAAGGTAAAGGTGTATCCACGTCAAGCGATTTTACGTCGTAAGACAACGCTGGGTGTTGATAGATCTGTTTGGTCAAATTAGGCGTTGTCAAATCTGAAGAGACTTACCTCCCTCCTCCACTTCCAACCACATGCACCGCAACGATCTCCAGCGTGCGATCGTCGTGAATGATCGAGGACATGAAGGACGTGTCGAAGGAGGGCTCTCTTGAAATATAAATTGCTAAAATTTGGAAGCACCTGTTTGAGGCAATGACTGCTCTGAATCAGAATAGGCTGGGTCAAAAATTAGAGTAGCAGTTTGCTCGGATTGCTTTTTTCAACGATTCTAGCGAACTATCAAAACTTCTGCCTTCTGCCAACTTTCGTAATAGTCGTGAAACATATAGGAACTTCCGATGACTATGTCAAAGAGAACAATGGGAAGAAGAGAATATGCATACCTCAACGCTATTCCCGTCTTGCTATCCAACCACGGGCAGCGATGATCAAAAGCAGCAGCGGATTCGTAGAGATCCCACGCGACGATGCTGCCGTCTTGCTGAAGAGGATTCATTTTATTCCGTTGCTTTACAATTTTTAAGAAATGGAATGAGATAGAAGAAACGGAAAAACTCTTCACCTCACCAGCTCTTTTGCATATCCTGTACAGAAGATTTAAGATACAAGTGAGTTTCAACGAACAGATTTCTGGCTTTGGGATTGAGGTTCAGTAATAGTTTTTCTCTTTCATTTTTTAGAAAATCTCACCAATCCCGCGAACAACATCGTTCCATCGTCCGAGTACGAGGCGGAGTTGACCACGCTCTGGGCGAGGTACAGCCTGAATCAGATACGATATCTCGGTGCTACTTTGGATATTTGTGCATTGATTTTGACACCACCAAGGCAACAAACATACAGCCACTACGGCCGTCTGAAGTACGTTCATGGGCTGATAGTCATGGGCACATGACAGCTGACCTCTGCGGCGGCGCATTCCTATCCAGCGGATACTCCACTAGGAGACTCCGTTTACTATGTTGGTCACCATTCCTATCATTTATTCCACTCCATTGTATTCGTCTATACTAAGACCAAACCACCGCATCTATGCTCCTTTTTATGACTGCGTGCTAAAGAAATAAAAAATATATATCTTACCTTTGAGGAGGCGCATTCCTGTCCAGCGGATACTCCACTAGGAGACTCCTCTTGATGATGGCGGGCAGATTGGACTGAAGGACGTGGAAAGCGCACAGGAAGGAGTACTCGTCGGTTTTGGATCGGGCAATGGCGGTGATCTTGGATTCTAAAGCATGCAACTTAGCAAATCCAACTTATGCCAAAAGGCAAGCCCAACTTATGCCATAAGTTCATGACATGCGACTGAATTGCGCGCCTACCTCCCCCTACTCCATACATAATCCTGCGCTTCTATCTTCATAGATCTAGCGTGTGCCCAAAATGATGCGAGTAATACAGATACTGACCATTAGCAGTCGGCACAAGCTGGAAGTTGTTGTACCCGGCGGAAAAGGAGAACTTGGACTTGCTCTCCATCGAGAAGTACTCGCCACTGTGACGAGTGGACGCGAGCAAGTCGAACATTACCTAAGCAGCTGAAGATAGTTCCGCCTGGGCTTATTTAGATCTTCCATCTACGTTTTTAACGAATATTCTGTGTGAAGCTAGAGGTACAAAAATATTTAGCATGATTTTCTTTCTTTTTATTAATGTTTTTTTTTTATTATTTTCTATTGCCACTGTTCGGCTCATTAACACCTGCGCCGAAACCATTCCTTTTCACCAACTGCTGAAACATTTCTCACTAACCTATATTCTACCTCTATCATGCCCGCCTCATGTAATCGATAGGATGCTTATCTAGCAGTACGGAACAGATACCATACCCTCGCAGCCACATCCATGAACCGATGGAGCGCTTCTGCGCTGCACCCGGGCATCCCTCTACGTTCTCATTCTTTCATTCCCGCCTGATCTTCTGTGCTTACTCAGCAGCACGGAATACATCCTAACAGCCGACCTTACCTGTGGGACCCGCCTAGCATTGTCGTACGACTGTAAAATAGCTTGGATACACCTTTACCTTTACCTTTTACGGTCTATAAAAAACTAACCCCCGCCGCCACATCCATGAACCTATGGAGCGCCTCGGACTGCGCCGCACTCGGTCCCCTGAACAACTGAAGGTCGTCATCGTCGTGGCCGTACTTGACGGAGGCGCCGCCGCCCTCCGCGCCCCAGCCGACGTCGTCCTGGAAGAAGAAAACAGTTGATTTATTACTGAAGAACAGGCTAAATACGCGTTCACCGAGCGTGCACATTTTCTCATTAGCCCGGTTAATTTTAGTATGAATTTCCTCGGCAAACACAGTGGAATCCGCGCTAGAGTCGAACGACTATTTTGGGGCACGATTGAAACATATTCCGCACTTTTCCAAGAGTACTCCCTTTGATCGTCAAGTTGAATGAGTTTCACAAATTGTTCAAAGGTCCCGCGATAATGGAATGCCCAATGAGATGGAACCTTTCTATCATATATAAAAAAGTCGAATCAAGCAAAGACATACTACTTTCCATGCTGATTCTTTAGATAAAATGAGTAGTTCAAATTACATTTTATTCAGTTAGCAAGCCTTTTCATGTCGAGGGATCATGGAGAAACAAGAGGAATTTAATATTTTATATAGCGAGAATAAGCGCTAAAATCCTTGCGCAATCTGTGACTCATCAAATCGCTCTCGTCGTCTTGCTGTTTGTTCCCTCGCAATACTCTTTCCCGGCACGGCTAGAGTGCGCTCTATCTACTCCCTATGTAACCACGCTCTTTCCCTCTCGCTCTCGAGTTGGTCCGGACCTCTTTGGGTTACCTTTCAGTCACTCCCCCCATCGAGACCAACACGACCGCTCACTTTTGCTGGAATTCATGTAATCCTACTATAGTGTAATGCCTTTTTGGAATACTTTTTACTTGCTATTACCCCGTTAAGCGTAGCGTAGCGATAACTTTTACCCCGCACCTCCCCACGTTTTATCGGAAAAAGAAATTTTGATGGCACCTGAGCCGGCTGCTGAGTCCACTTGGTGATCATCTCCTCCTGCTCTGTTTGGCACTCCTCCGTGACGTTGTCCTCGCCTCAAGGACAAAAGATTTTCATATTGTGAAATTATTTGTTTCAGCTCTGCAATGGCAATTAGAAACGATCGCGAATTCATCTTTCTTTCGATTCCTTCACAACAGGAAAAAAATTCAGCGCCTTCAGTGAAAAGGTAAAGGTGTACCCACGTCGAGCGATTTTACAGTAGTAAGACAACGCTAGGTGGGACCCACTGGTAAGGCCAGCTTATAGACTTAGACATAGACCATAATATACTTTTTTAAAGTTTACTTAGGCCCAACAAGCTCCGCCCACTTTCGTCTGACATGATATTGCGAAAAAGCGAGAAAACAAAGTCACAAGGTTCATTCTAAACCAAATCACTCACTTTAAATTGCCATGGATAGCTATTACCATCACCTATCGAACGGGCACTGTTCAAAAGATGAAAATTTACATTGAGTGTATCAAAATTGGGATTTAAAGAAGGGAATAGCCTGTTTCAGTGGGTTCCAAGGTGAAAATTTCTTTCGAACAGTAATTTTCTGACTAATTCGAATATTTTAGGATTTTTAGAGAAAAAATCAGATTTTTACCATGCTTCAAAAGTTTGTGACTTTTGTTAGAAGAAGCGCGGGGAGAGGCGAGCGAGAGGGCGGGGGGAGGGAGAGAGACACACGCAAATGAGGCTCCGCCCCCTTCCCTCTCGTCTCGCCTTTCCCTCCTCTTCCCCAGAGAGTTGCGCGCGTGCTTCTCGGGCTCTAGAGCGGCGCAGAGTCAAGATATCAACAAACGGCAAAAACATGATGTTATTGGGTCCATGAGGAATTACTTGAACATACTTTTGACCCCTTGGTTTGAAATCGGCCATCTACGTTGTGGTCCCTAAGTTTACTCACCAGTCTGCGTGAACGTCTGCGCCTTGCCACTATTTCCGAACATCTCAATGTAGAAGTCGTAGTCTTTGACGGGTGGGTGAGCGAAAAGCACGGTAGACTTGCGCTCGAGACCGCCTGAACAGAACTATTTAGAATTATTAAGAATTATTATGATTTGTATAATATATACGATAAATAAGATCATCTACCCTTCTCTCAATCATCCTCTGGTCACACTCAGTAAACAGAAGTTAATCAACCATTATGCCGAAGATTACGCAGTATTCTACTATTGTGATTTGTTTGATTCAGTTTTGAATCTGCTTCAAAATGTTTGGAAAAGCTCAACCAATCTTACCGAATCGTTATTGATCCATCTTCCTCGTGAAAAATATACGAATCAGAATATCTAGCTTTCATTTCGGCATGCATGTTGATCAAATAACATGGTATTACCGATCAGGTTCTTCAACATCCGATATCGATCATTCGACTCGGACACAGCTACGGTGTTCATTTCGTTGGTTAGCATTCGATTTTGATCGATCGACTACTCGAAAATTTCAATTTTTGACATCCCTGTTGCTCAAATACCATGGTGCTTACCGATCAAATTCCTTAACATCCGATATCTATCGTTCGACTCCGACACTGCTACCGTGCTCACTGTAGTCGTGTTACTGAAGGAGATTTTGCGCTCGGTGGCGGAGAGCACACGCTGAATCAGGGTGTTCAATATATTTTTTTTCTAACACATCTCCTTCTCAGAATGCTGCTGAAAGCAACTTTCGCTATCATAGTAATATTGAAGCATATCTCATTTCGAAAAATATTGCCTGACCTGCTCAACTTAACGTTCTGAGCGCTTTGAGAATGAGTTGAGAAGACAACTAACCACATTCTGTGCCACCTTCTTCACTTCCTCTACTCGCCGACCGCCCTGCCTACTCTGGAGTCGGCGCATCATTGGCGTTTCATCCTGAAAATATCATTCAGCTCCGTTCTTACTTTAATGTTTTTTGAAAGATCGCATGTGTTAACGGTCGGCAGAATCTGTTTGCATTTTGTCATAACAATGAGTTAATGCCAGGAGCAAGACTGCCTCATACCTCCTCCTTCTTGGCCACCTCAATCCGCTCCTCCTCCACCTCCCCGTAGTCCTCCTTGGGCGATGATCTCCTCTCCTCTCTGGGAGGGCTCTTTCTCTCTTCTTCCTTACTGGGAGGATCACCACGGTTCTCCTTCGCGCTATCGGGCGGACTCAAAATATTTTTTATTATTGATTTTACAAGAATTAAAAGGAGCAGGAATCAGAATCAACTCTCTCCAAAGAATCTTGTACAGCATGTGAAACTCAACTGAATCTCTGACAATGAATCCCCATCATTTAGTGTCAATCGAGAAGCACATTTGTTCTCAGTGTCAATAGCATGCACAGTTCTCCAAGAAGGATTATATTGAAATAGATGCGCACAATTAGACCCCAGCACCAACCTCCGCGCCGACTCCTCCGTCTCCGAGTTCGCTGCTTCCGCCGGTTGCTGCTGCGAGCGAGGTGGTGATGGCTTGGCGGCTGGTTCTGGAATTTTTTCATCTTCTTTTTCTCCACAAAATCAAATGTATCGACATCAGAAAGCACTCCCAGGATGGAAAAATCCGACTCTAAGAGAGAGAGAGCACACGAAATGGAGAGGCACCCTCCTCCTCGCGCTCCAGTCAATGCTTCACTAACCTCCCCCCCCCACAAATCAATAAGTTATTAAGTCAATATGTAATAAGTAATAATTATTGATAATTAATAATTGTGTAACTAATGTAATAATTAAGTAATAAGTCAATAAGTCTATAAGTTATCAATATTGACAATAACCAATCATCTCACCCTCCTCCCTCTCATCCTCTCCCTCCCCATCATCCTCAAAATCATCGTCGTAGTCCTCGAAGTCGTCCGCGTAGTCGTCCTCGGGCGGCTGAAATATACATAAAGTTTTTCATCACAGTTTCTTTCCGCGAGCGGCGAGGATATTAGTAAAACCCGAGAATCAGATCAGTTTCACCGTATAGAGTTCCCGTTATTGCCTCAAATGTAATGAATTATTGTACTCTTGTTCCATTCTAATACTATTTTTTCTTTGTTTCACCGTTATTTCATCGAAATAGCATAAATATTATTATTAAAGTAAAAGGTAAAGTCATTCAGTCCGGGCGGCTGAAACTGTTTTCAATATTTTTGAAATTCGAAACTTGGATTCGCTACTATTGAAATTAATCACGGAAAGTTCATTGAATTGTAAGCCTGAAACTCATTTGGCATTCGGATTAGCTCGATGATCTCGTTGTCATTGTTGGATATATCACATTGGCGAGTTTTGAACTTGTTCTGTCTGTTCAACTTTCCAAATCTCAAATTTCTGTCTGTCAAAATGTCCAAATCTCAAATTTCTATCTGTCAAAATGTCCAAATCTCAAATTTCTGTCTGTAAGAATGTCCAAATCTCAAATTTCTGTCTGTCCAAATGCCCAAATCTCAAATATCTGTCTGTCCAAATGCCCAAATCTCAAATTCTGTTGACCCTGGACGCGTTTCATTTCGCATGAAGTATTTCATCTGATCAAATGAGTTTCAGGTTTAGTACACAACTAATTTACAGTGTATATTTCCAATGGTATAATCGTTCTGGTTCCAAACAACAAAAAATCAGATAATTTTCGCTCACCTCAGGAGGCGGTGGTGTGGGAGCCTTTGAAGGCGCTTCTCGCTTCGATTTTGCCCTCAACATTAGCGATTAGGTACATCAGCTCCATCAGGCGAAGAGCATCATTGAAGATTTTTTTCCCATTCACAATCAGTTGTCAGGAATCCGAATATTATTCAAACTTTTTAATTAGTCGAAAAACTTTTCTTATTTTAAATAATATGAATCGGGAGGGATGAAATTATTGTTTATGAGTGATTTTATAGAGGATGAAACGATGAGATATCAAAATCAACAATCCACGAAGTATTTCAAATAAGTGTGAAACTCATCAGAAACTCCACATTCAATGTTAGACTCACTTCTCCTTCTCCTTCGTAGAAGATCGATCCTTGGATACGGAAGGGATCAGTGACTTCCTCCTCTCTTTATCCTTATCTTTCTCTTTCGTCTTCTCTCTCGAGTCTCTTGACCGATCCTTCGATGAGCTTCTCTCCCTCTCCTTCTTCGGTACTCGCGATTTACTGCGGGAATCCTTGCTCTGGAATGTTTTTAATTTCCTACTCTATTGTCTTGTGATCAGAATAAAAGTTTTGATTAGTATTAAATTAGCAACGTTTCTCTAAAGTAGTGATGGAGTGTTGAGTTTCACTTGCAATACAACCAATCATTCGTAAATGTGCGTTAGTGTGTGGTATAATTCGAGTTCAAAAATATTTTTAATGAAGTTCATTGGGCTAGGTGTCACCGTTGGTGAAGAGAAAACTCACCTCTTTCTTCTCCTTCACCTTCTCCGCCGGTTTATCCTTGGAACTGCTCCTCTTCGAAGAGGATTTCACTGGTTCGGGCAGTTTGGAGCGCTTGGACGACATCTTTTTAAAAAATTCATTGAAACACTCAACGTGCAGCAGAAGAGGAACAAATCAAAGAAGACGAGATATCTGTTTTAAAACTGCAAAGTAAGCGATAATCCAACAAATGTAGTGGAACTCTTGAGCAGTGTGAACCGACACGATGACGTATATTATACAATTGATAATTAGCGATAGAAGTCTCTAAAACCTCCTTAAACGGAGCGAAACAGCAGTTGAAATGACACTTCTCCCTCTCTCCCACTTGCGTACACACTCTCGTTGCCAAGACTACCCTATTGCCCCCTCCTGCCAGACTCTCTCCACTTCGCATGCTCTCTCGCCTGCCAGAAAGAATGGAAGTGCTTACCTTCTCACAAAATCAAAAGACATTTTCTGGATGGCACTTGCGTATCATTCTTGTGGAAAAGGAGCGAAATTTTGAAAACATTGCAGAAATGATTAAGAATTCGCTTCTTCATTCGTTATTGTCCCTCATCGGTGAGAACAACGAGAGAATAATCTTCATTACGATTTGTAATCAATTACTCAAATTTACTAATATTTGGTTTCCCCTCTAATATTCCAGCTGATCCATATGAAACATTCTCTATCTGCTCTTCCTCTTTGTTGATCGTAAATCCTTTGTTGATTGTAAATTTCGGCATAAAAGGAAGTTTTACATTGTATTGTGGACAAATATTGCGTTGTATTGATCGTAAATTTCAGCGCAAAGGGATTAGCAGGAAGATAGATGGATCCCTGCCTTGACAATCAATCTTAGTTGTTCCGCACACAGCGGGTCAGAGAGGCGCCACGGCGAACAAAAGAGGACTCCCTCTCTGACATCCAGTAAGGGCTAAATAATCAACGGTTTTTTAATGTCGCATTGTCAATGATATTAACTGAGTTCAACCAGATGAGATGTGAAGATTAGATAAACTCGATACTTGGAATTTCCGATTTTCTTCAGTATAGGTTCCAACAATACGCGTTTGTATTTCGTTATGTGTGGTACCGCTAGCATTAATTGATCACCGCTTTTTAACCCTCAAAGCCCTCTCCATCCTCTCATTTATCATTGGCGTCGTGGCACATGCCACCTTCTACACTCTGCCCTCACTCCCGCGCTTTTTTTGGCCGGCTCACAGATGTGATGTTAGCAGCTTCTTTTCTCTGTTTACAATTGATCGATCTTTGCTGGAATTTATTGTGATCAGATTGCATGGAGACTGAAGAAATTCTAGCTAAACTAGGTGAAGATCTTATCCACGAACAGATCTTTCCCGTCTTTCTCTCCTTCACTTTCGATCGGGATCCAATTCACATTTCGAACTGCTCAAATCATTTGGGTGTCCCATCTCCTTGGCGTATATTGTGCCGTACATTTGAAAGGATTGGTGCCACAGGGGGCAACTATCCAAAAGGATTGATGGGTCAGTGACGAGGCAGTGAGGAGAAGTGAGAGAGTCCAGGCAGAGAGAGAGGACGAGAGAGTGTGGGGAAGTGAGATATCGGAGACCAATAGACTGAGCGACGGTCATTACAAACGTAACCAGGGGAAGCTATGCCAGCGGGTCTAATATGGCACATTTGATTTTCACGATTTATTCAAAAACACCTGCTACAATATTGATTTTTTTGTGTATTTTCATATTTTTTCGTGTTTATTGGCAATTAAATTACTTTGGATATTATAATTAGAGTTTGAAGGCTCTACACAAGCTGCTCTACTGAACGTTTTCCCGAGCAAAGGTACAATTTGTGTTTTCTATCAGCTAGAACCCCGGAATATTAAGATAACGCGAATAATTTGAATAATATGAACTTCCATGAACTGCATTTCTCGTTCCGCGCGTTGCGCTCGCTTCCACTTTGGCGCTACACTACGCCGAGGCAACACCAGCTAAACCAGTTCTAAGAGTGGCTAAAACATTAACTGTTTGAATTTGTTGAACAATTTTAAATATTTTTATTGCTCATTGCATAAATTGACAATCGTACTAAGGTATCTGCAGCTAACTAAGCAAAATTGCTCGTTTCAACTAGAAAAATAGCAGCTGTTCAGTCAATAATCAAGCTTTTGTCGATAATTTCCAGTAATTAATCAACTTATTCCTGTTTTCCTTTTCAGATGGAGTGCCCGCTCTGTCCGGCGGCAAGTGCGACAGGTTTAGGCAGCTTCAAAGAGCTCAGAGTGAGTATATTTTCATTTTTGCAGTCTGAATTAGATGAAACATTGTTACAATCCAAATTCAAATAACATAAATAAGGCTAATTATCGCAGAGTCATCTCCATCGAGCTCACTCGCCTGCTGTAGTGCACGTATACGCTTGCTCTGCCTGCCCGAGGGCATTCAAGTGGGTCTAGTTTTAATAATAATATTAATAATGTTTTAAATTCTGGACTAAAAAAACTACAATTTGTGGCGCTGGATAGACATGAATGAAATTCAAAGAACTAGAGAACTTTTTTAAAAGGTTTCATCATTTACCGACTTATTTGCAGGGAAAAGAAAGCTTTGAACCGCCATCTCTTGCGTACACATGACGACATATTGGACGTGGTAAGATAATCAATTATTGTGGTTCCTATTTTGAAATACGATGTTACTTCCTCTCTAAATTTTGTTATTTCAGTTCAAGAAAAAGTACTACGGCTTTATTTGCTCCGATTGTGGTCTGTATCTGCGCATCGAGCCGGACTCAAATGCGCAAGAATGGGAAGCATTCGTCGAGCTGATGGTCAGTCTTTCTTTGGCTTTGTTTGAACGAAACCTTTTTGAACACCCATTTATAGTGAAAAAATATGTTTCATACATACAATTCAAGCAATCTGCATTACGCGGTTCAATAGAGTATTGGCGGATAATGATAATAATAATAATAATGATAATATATTCAGAGATTCTTAAAATCGCAGTGTTTTTGATTTAAAACTTCCTTCAACGTAGAAGATGTTTTCACATGCACGTTCGGTGCATGGCGTCGAGAAATTATCAATCCACTCTCTATCAATAAATTGCAGGATAAACACTCGCCGACGCACCTCGTTCCTACGGTCGTTCACGCGAGAGAGCGTCTTCCGATGAATCCCAAGGTATGACGGTTGAATGTCGATTTGGGGCTGTTTGAGCGACAATCTTTTCAGTCGTGCTGAAGCACAAAAATGCTCCGAAAATAGGAATAGATGTCACCACTATTTTCGTTTATTGGGATCTCGGGGTATGCTAGGTACGATAAGCCAAAATGCTACGTATTTAACACTAACAAGGGAAGGTTGCGATGTCGATATGGAGTTACGAAACGAGACCTAGCCAGTTCGAAAGAGGAGAAAATTCTAAGAATGTCTATGTCGTTCAAAACTGCTAAAGACATCTGTGTACGCCTGGGCTGTTGTATTGTTTTAGGCATTTCTGGGACATAGCCGCAGAAATCGCTGCTCCCATACAAGGGCCCAGATATTATAATAAGCCTTTAGCAGTTTTGAACGGCATAGAAATTCTTAGAATTTCCTCCTCTTTCGAACTGGCTAGGTCTCGTTTGGTAACTCCATATCGACATCGCAACCTTCCCTTGTAAGAAGATCGAGCCTATCGAGCTCATTCATCTCCTAGCATGGATGATATTCCCCAACAATTCTGACATAATATCTCTACTTGCAGATTTCCCTCGAGTTCGCAAGGTTGATGAAGAGGGCGAAGGCGGATAGCATCGAGTGCCCTCACTGCCGCGAGTCCTTTGACGGAAGAGAGCGAGTGAAGTGAGATACTCTTCTGAAAATTAAAAGTTCAAAGCATACTTTCTTATGAATATATGAAGTATAGTTCTCTCCCGTCCGACCAAGACGCCCGACAGGAAATTTGGTAGCTACTAGATCTCGCGGCTAAGGAGATCCGAGGAAAAGACCTTCTGGACAAAATTGGGGAGATTAGGCCTAGCTGATCTTCGCTTTTCAGGATACATTTGCTGCAAGGGAAGTGCGCAGCTCGACAGCCAGTCTCCGGCCTCGCGCTCCTGGTAAACAAGGTAAGGAGCACGTGAGGTTAATAGTGAAGCTATCAAATTAAGAAAATATTCAGATCATGCTTCGAGCATGATAAACGTTCAGAATTAGGGGATCTCTCGTCCTAGTTAAGCCCTAGTTGAGGGTGAAGCTGCCAGATTGAAGAAAACCTTTGAACTCTTCACTTTGTTTTGACGTGTTCATCTACGAGATTTCCTAATAGAATAACCGAACCGAAAAATCAAAACAAGGGATCTAATCGGGGATACACCACATGCTGACTAAACCTTTGCAGATGCCTTCGAAGGATGTCACTATTGGACTAGACGACAAGGACAGGTAATAACAAATGCCCGACTTTCATCACTTAACTCTGCGTAAATTAAGGATTGCCATACGAGGAAATGAGATGGTTACAACGAGGTTCCTACGTAGTGCTATGGTTTGTTATTTTACTTACGTCGTCACACAAGTGATCGCTCAGAAGAACGGGATGAAACTTAACGAACGAATTGTATGACGTGAGAAACGCCAAGTAATGAAAAAAAGTGCAAGATCGACCAGATCGACTATTTTGTGTATTATAGCAATAATATCCCCCATTCGTGTGATTGCAGATAGGGCTGGCAATGACCGTAGAGATTCCTGTCCTTCGGAAGTCATCAAAGACAACGATTCCCTTCACGCCGAAGGGCACGCCCCGAAAGTGAGTTTGGCTCACTGCAGAGCTATTGTCGATGAATAACGATTTCAATCGAATCTTATCCCATCAGATCCTACCAAACGTTGCGTTTCGGGTAGGGGTATATCCAAAATAGCGTAAAATTGCCTATACATCACTCGTTGCAGCCTGATATCCTGCGGCCAGTGCAAGACGCTCCTGCCCGGTTCTTCCATGTTCAATCACGTCTGCGGGAACGGAGAGCATGGACTCCCGGTAAGTGCCGAGAATTTTAAGTTTGAGCACATTCCGATCATTTTGCCGTTCCCTGCGTTCTTGCAGAGACTGCGTTTTAAGGGGAAGGCTAGATATATTATATAAACAGGAATTGTCAAAGCATGATCTTTGTTTAGCACCGTTGCTAGAACGCAGGGTATGAGCGTATCTTGATGTGGGGAAGGTTGGCCTTAGAGGCGGTAATTTTCGAATTCCAACAAACCCTTTCATACAGCTCAATAGAGTTCGAAATACGGGTAATCGTCTCTTCATTCTTCACATTCTCTCATCAGTCAGAGATGCTAGAGAGTGTGAAAAATGAAGAGACGATTACCCGTATTTCGAACTCTACAGCTCAAACCCATCTACGATCATCGCCACACGTTGGACGGGACGAAATCGCGCATTCCGTGCTTTGTCTGTCCCGATTACTCCGCGTGTTCGGTGGCCGGACTGCAGGTGAGCGTAACACATGAGAAATTGTTTTATTGAGTGAATTTTTAATCCTCTTGCTTGTTTTGGTTCAAACCCTCCGATTATTATTATTTCTTTCTTTTTTTATAGGGATCATGCACAAAACCATTTTCTTAGTTAATATTATTAATTAATAAAACTTGCTCGATTAAGGTGCACCTCACGCTTGACCACGATTTCGACTACACTATTGACAAGGGCGTGGAAACAGGTACGACTTTTTGATATTTGTAAAATCTTATCTTTGAACTTTTGCCTAATTCCATGCATTCCGCTCCGTTTTCCTATTCTTTTAAAAATAGAGTGAACTGAGCTTGGAACAGGGAGAGGTAACATTTCAGCAGCCGTAGTTCGACGGGGCGAGAGAGTTGGAGGTAGGCTATACGGCTGATTGTATACTTGTGGCCTGTGGATTGACATTTTTATTGATTTTCGCGCACCCCATGCTATTGTTCGATGTGCACCCACAGAACACTCCACCGCTGCATTTTTAGAATGCATGATTATATTTTCAGAGCTTGAAAAGTTTTGGCCATCGAGTTTTCAAAACAAGCTCATTCGATTTACCAAAAAAATCAATATCCTGGCAACGTGCCCAAAATTGTAATTGTCGGGTCGGGACCATTGCAGCTAAATGCCTATGACAATCGCGGACGACGCGTTGCGGCTGCGACGCGGTCGCGTCGCGTGTATGAGAGCTAGAGAGAGTAGAAGGGGAGAGTTCTCTAGCCTCTCCAGCAGCCTCGCGCACCCTTTGTCTGCTTTGTCTGGCCGAGTCACGAGTGTAAAGCAACAGCTGCCATTTGGCACGGCGAAGGAATTGAACATGTATGAACACGCACTGACACACATTCGCTCCTCTCCACAGTTTTCACGATCTCTCGTCCGTTTGACCGACGAGAGAACAAAAACATGTCAAAGCGTCACAATGTCAACACTATGCCAATCTCTTGCTCGCCCCTTCCAAACTCGTCAAGCGAATCGGCTCTGTAGGGTTATCACTGACCTGATAATCTGTAAGGTCCATTATATCCGTACAGAGTCGCAACACTTGAGTATTGATTCCATCTCTTCATTTCGTGTGCTCTCTCGTCGATCATACATAGAGAGAGCATGGAAAATGAAGAGAGTCAGCTCCATCCCTTGGTTGCTCCCGGTCTTGTGAAAGCATATTGCAAAAAAAATTCTGATCCCGCTCATTCCCGGGCACAAATAATCTACATTCCTGAATATCCTTGGTAATTTGACCCCGGGAATGAGCGGGAGTACTGATCACCCAGTATCTAATCAACACATTCCAGCCCCCGAGGTCGGCGCTCAGAGCCGGCACAGTTCCCGCCATAGCTCGCGTCCCTGCTCTCCGATCAAATCGCCTACGGCGAAGAGGCCATCGGTTGATACGCATGGGGACCACGCGCCGCTGAAGCTGAAGATCCCGAGGACGTCAACGTCGTGAGTTGTATTTTTTTTATTTCCCGGCTCTGCAATTCCCGGCTATCGTAATCCCCAGCTCCATTTTACCTGAGCACGAGGGCGCAATGTTTTAAGGTAACACAATTATTGATTATTTGGTGGGCGCTCTGCTCTAATAAACACCGGACATAAATTCCTTTGGGTATTTACAACGATTGAGTAGATGTAATCATACAGCTACATTTGTCCTCGTATTTGATTGATGGAACCTGCGTTGTATGAAAATTACCAACACCCGAGCGGATCGAGACTGAAAGCATTCATAATTATAGCACGGGGACTGTGTATTTTTGACTGCGCGCAGCCTTGGTCAATGATGCCTATCTTCACTTCGATCTTCTTGTATGCATAGTTCTAACCGTGACGGAACATGTATGCTACACAAAGACTTGTAAATGCCATTGGGCGCGAAAGGGGACGGCGCGCAACCTCCTTTGAAGTTGGCAACGCTCGCGAGAGATAGATGAAAGAGTTTATGACACAGCCAGGGGGTATGAAAAAAACAGATTAAGAAAGGAAGATTGATAGTCATTTCCTGTTGCATTTTTGACATCTGCTTTGTTGTTGATCGTATCTCCATTTCGCGTGCTCTCTCGCCGATCAGACAGAGCGAGAGAGCATGGGGAATGAGGAGAGTTAGATCAGTCCCCCTTTAGACTACGTAACGTTTACCCTACACTAGAGGCGGCCAACCTCAGACTCCTAGAAACATGACATGTCTTACATGGAAACAAAGCTTAGTGCAAGCTTTCTCGCTTCATTCTTCTTCTAATAAGCGTGATTTCAGTTCTCGAGATACTTCGCTGACCCGCGAGCCGCGAGCAGCGATTCACGTAAGTGTCATATCTATTGTAATGCTATTGTCAATTATTAGACGTAAAGAGAAAGATATTACAGGCCTCATTCGACAAGGAAACAGGAAGAGTGAAGCTCATGACCACATCGCTGGCTACCGGCGCCACACAGGTAATTTTAAAAGACTAAACATCAATGCCGCGCAATTAAAACTAGAGTCGAGTTCAATAGGATTAGGATAACTACACTTTTTTATTTATTCTATGCATGAAATGGTAAAGAAAATCAGATAAGGGATGATGAGGTTCCTACGTCAGGCCGCCCCCACTCCCTCTCCATCCACCTCTCGCCCTGTGGACCCTCAGCGTTCGTCGACCTCATCTTCGAGAGGGCAACCAGACGCCGCCGACGCCAATATCGACAGAAGCTATGACGAAAACGACGACGACGAGGGCGGTCTGGTGATCGCGGAGGACGACGAGCAGATGGACGTCGATGCTAAAGAATCAGAGGACGAGGAGAAGAAGGAAAAGAAGGATGTGAGTTGGGATGATGGGGATTACAGAAACAGATATTTATCAGTTATCGCAAAGTTGCGCTGATCAAGATGGGGTATCAGAAGGCCGTTGATGGGGATTAGAGTGTCGAAAACAAATTTCCAAAAATATTCGAGAATAGCCGCATATTTGATGAGAAGGGAACTCAAAATGAGGAGAGATCACTGATTTGCCTATTAACCAAATATTTGGAAATAAGACTTCGACACTCCAATGGGGATGTGGAGTTGGAGGAGGACGAGAAGTGGGGTCACTGAGCTTATCTATGGCTGACTATGTAGGAACAGATTTGGACCTTCCTTGTGAGTACCTTCATGAACGTATCTGTGACTGGTGGCAGATTTTCCTAGATAAGACCTTGATATGATGCCTTCGTGCTTGATAAGATAAGTAACGCTGGGTGGGATCAGTGATGGATGGAGGAATGGGAACTTCTTCGATTTTTGGCCCAGTCAAACCGCTACGAAAATGGAGGGGTGAGATGAGAATGGGTGGGAAAGGGAGGGAATACTCCGCGAGAAAAGTCTGGGCCAGAAATCGAAGACGTGTGCCGAAGAATGGTAGTGCAGCCATGATAGACCGTGAGAAGAATATTACAACAATTCGATTTTTACGTGGTGTGGCTAGGATTATGGTAGGTTGAGAAAAATTCACCTACCGTAATCCTAGCCACACCACGTTAAAACCGATTTGTTGTAATATTCTACTACCGTGCACGTCGGCATGTTCAGGAGGATTCGCCCTTCGACATTGATGACACGATGGAGGACAGGGAGAATGTGGAGGACGATAAGAAGAAGAAGAAGGAGGAAGATGCAATAAATGGAGGTAGGCCGAGTTCACGATTCTCTAGTTGGGTAGCGGAATATTGGGCGATTGATCAGACGAAATAACAACAAGTAAAGAATGTATTCTAGTTGGGTAGAGCAATAAAGATTACTTCTTGCAGTGGACTCAAATACGAATGGTCACGACGGCGCGTCGAATGGGCATGCGCAGGTATGTATCCCTCCTCTACTCTACTCTACTTATCTTATCTTATCATCCGTTTGGAATCAAAGATCAAAATGAAAACACAATATTTTTCAGAACGGACTCAGCCTAGTGGATGAGTCGCTGCAGCAGTACCGCCTCTCCCTCTACACCAGTCCACCGGTAAGTACTAATGCGGTCTTCTTGAGAACGCTGGTGAAATGATCTCTATCTGATTGTCCCAAGATCAGGCGTTTCGGTCGTTAAGTAGGATCTATTAGCTAAGGGTCTTCAAAAGGACTAACTGTCTCTGTACACAAGCCCACCGGTGAGTACTACTGTCTCCTTAAGAACGCGAATGAAATTTCCGTCTTAGTGATTGTCCCAAGATCAAGCGTTTCGGTCGTTAAGTAGTATCTATTAGCTAAGGGTCTTCAGAAGGACTATCTGTCCCTCTACACCAGCCCACCGGTGAGTACTACTGTCTCCTTGAGAACGCGAATAATACTTCGCCCCTCCATCTTATTGTTAGTGACTATTAGCGTATCGGTGGTTATCTATCTAGGATCCATTAGCTAACTTGATCCATTAGGTGAGTTGCTATCCTCATCGCTCGCCAAACCAATGTCTACTGATTCCCCTGAAATACTATTGAAATGAACAGTCAAACTCACCCTGTCAAGGTACAAAGTTAACACTCTTTTTCAGAACTCGAAGTACACACCCGACGAAGGTTTCTTCATGCTGTGTCGACTGTGCATGACCGTTATGCCGGCGGGAGGAGACCACTTCAAGTATCATGTCGAGTGAGTATTTATCGGTTTCTCGGTTATTCCAATTATCTTTGCGAACACGACGCTCCGCTTACATTTAGGTGTTAGAAGATGACTTATCAATTTCTTTCAGTTATCACCACAACGTGGAGCACCAGGACTACATCTCCTGCTCGGAGTGCTCACTGCTGGTGTTGCGACATGTGAGTTGACATACTTTCGTAATTATTTGGAGATACTTCATTCACAAAATAATGAAACAATAATAGTACATATGAGGGCGTTCGCGTAAGAATCAATCAATCGCCTGTAATGGCTGGCACAGCAAAAATTCAACAAATCGAGAAAAGTTATGAAAAGAGGTTCTCGAGGGTGGTGATCATCGCTGTCAACTTCATTTTGCACCGACTCGATCGGTGCAGCCATGCTGCAACCTTGCTGTGTGGTGCCATTTTTTGGTATCTCAGTTTTCCGTCCATGAAATGCTCTGAAAATTTTTACAGCGTATGTAATCGACTACGGCGAGTCGAACCATGATACTACCGTTTCATGAAAATGCTTCGCTCGAATATAAAAAATATTTTCTCGAATGTCAGGTCGAAGTGGTCTCTGAAATATTTATTTTCAGATGCGCAATCACCAAGGGATCAATATTTATATGCATAGTATGAAGTTTAAAATTAACGTTTTTTTGCTAAATTTATTTTTGTTCCATCTTTCTGACACTTACACCGATTCTTCGAGTGAAAAGTGAGGAATGAGGGCGCGATATTGAATGAAACCTATTTAATTCTTCGCTTTTTACGCCAAGCATAGCGGCGAATGATGAAAATATCGTCACAAAATTGAAGATAGCAAAAACACGTTAATTTTAAACCTCATACTATGCATATAAATATTGATCCCCTGGTGATTGCGCATCTGAAAATAAATATTTCAGAGACCACTTCGACCTGGCATTCGAGAAAATAATTTTTATATTCGAACGAAGCATTTTCATGAAACGGTAGTCTCATGGTTCGACTCGCCGTAGTCGATTACATACGCTGTAAAATTTTCAGAGCATATCATGGACGGAAAACCGAAATACCAAAAAATGGCACTACTAGCAAGGTTGCAGCATGGCTGCACCGATCGAGTTGGTGCAAAATGAAGTTGACAGCGATGATCACCACCCTCGAGAACCTCTATTCCCACATTTTCACTTTTTCATCAAATATTGCTGTGCCAGCCCATTACTGATTCTTATGCAACCGGCCTCATATAAAATCAGAAAATACACTATTTCGTGGAACAGAAGCATTGCTCGACAGGCCCATGTCTCGATGTTCGATAAATGATAATAATATTGATAAATTTAGGAGATTCGACAGCATGATGCAGAACACGCGTGGACCAAGTACATCTGTTCCATTACTAAGAAGGCGTTTGCTAGCGTGCGTTTTTTTAAAAAAATTTGTCGAATTCTGTTGTTGTTGTTTTTAAGGCTTGTTTTTTTCTGTCAAAAAGATAAGTTTTTTTTGAAAGATCACGACTACGATTTTTTTACGATGATAACGAGCATAATTCCAGGACACGCACTTCTACTTATATCGAAAGGAGGAGCACAACGTGGACCTCGTCCACTTCTGCAAGAGGTAAACATAATGCTTTTCGGAATGGGGCATTCTAGGATATGAGGAGCCCCCGCCGACGATTAATTTTCTTTTTCTTAAAAAAAATTCTTAGTATCTCCCCAAAATATTCATGGAAGCGTCACACGTAGCACGGAAGCGAATACTTCGTAGAACAACCGTAACAAAACCAAGAAGGCTGTGCTCATTCATTTATTTATTTACTTTAATTTATTTTCGTTACTTTGAAAATTTTCAAGGAGTGTGGCGAGAATGATCATTCCAGATGCAACATCGCCACAAAGCGAGCGGACCTCATGAAGGAACACATTCTCAAAGGGGACTGTAGACGAGGCAAAGCGAACCCAAAGGATGAGCAGTACATGTTGTTCCCTCGGCCGGTGAGATTAATTGCAATATTTCTTTCCCCGACGATAAATCTATCTGTCATCCACCATAGCATTTTACTCCAACAGAATTTGTATGTAGTCAAACTACAGTCATGAAATATGAAATGTTGCAGGTCCCAGGCATGATCGCGGAGTGCTTCTTCAACTTCGACTCGGAGCTGAAATCGGAAGGCCCGCTCATCTTCCGAATTGACGGGCAAGATAGAATGACGGGGTAAGTGAATCGATGAATTGGATCTGAATATCAGGATCAGTGTTTTGACGTATTGTTACAGAACTCAGTGGAGAGTACCATGGAAAAAATATACGCGATGATTCCAGATCCCAATACTGCGCAAACGATGACTGCCTGAGGGACGGACTGCTCCGTCGGGAGCTCGTAGCGGTGTCCGACTGGGATGCGGAAAAGTTCAACGAGGACGAGAGGCCGATGATAAAACATGCAAGATTGTCCTGTCCCGTGGATGGTTTTCCGGTACGTAGCGTATCTTGTAGAACTGATGTTTGAACTGGTACTCCTAAATTTTGGAAAGTGTGAGCGTAGGTAATATCCAATTATGAACTCCCCTTTATTTAGTTGCCCTATCACCGCTATCGCTACCACGATTTTGGGCCTTACGAGAAGCCCGATCTGATAATGGAGGAAGAGGAGAAGGTAAACAATTTAGATAATTCAATCGTGTTCAATCGAATCTTGATGATATTAAAGTGAAAAAATCGTTTCAGAAGCTCAAGAAGCAGATTAAAGACGTGAAGGGCAGAAATCGGGAGCAGTTTGACAAGATAGGTAAGTAAAAATAATTTTGATACTTTTTCTGTCACTCAGTCTTTACAATTCGAAAAAACTGATCATGGATAGAATCGCAGCTGACTGTTAATAGAAATTAAGTTCATTTACTATCTGCAGACGAATACTTCGGCAACGATCCGTGGCGGGTGAATTGCCTGCCCACTGTCGACGACCCGGCAGAGGCCGATGACGCTGCGACTGATGCAGCAGCTGCTGCAAGCTCTCCTGCAGCAACGGCGACAGCTGCAGCAGTCGGCAGCCCGGCTGCAGCTGCAGCAAGCGCGGAACCCGATGAACCGATGCCGGACAACGATAACGAAGCTGGACCATCAATCGCGGCTGCTGAGGCTGCTGAATCAATGTATGGAGCTGAACATATTGAGACCGATTTTTTCTTCATAACCTTTCTCCATTTGAGGAAGGTAAATATTTGAAAGGACTGAAACATTCCAGATTAAATCAACCGGTGACGATAACATTGAGTCATGAAGAAGCCGAATACTTGAAAAGAAGAAGCGAAGTTTCGACGAAAATTGTTGAAGAGTTGTCCTGGAAAGTGGACCTCTACGTCGACAATTTCTGCAGGTGAACGATTTCCGTTCGTAGTAAAAATGCGCATATCAAGTATGCCTATCTCGTATGGCATCTGAATCCCCTCTGACAGCAACTGCGTATCTCTTCTTATGATTTGACGGATCTGTTACTCAGAAGATCCTCAAATTAATGTCGACTACTGTTATTGAGAATGAAGGAAATTGCTGGTGCATCTCCAGCGCTCTTGAGTTGCATTGTATTTGATAGCCGGGAAAACATGAACAAAGAAAAACGGAAAAATTAAAAACAACTTTGCTCAAACAAAAAAATTACAGACGAGGCGAGAAGTTTGCGTACACAGCCAAGCAAATACAAGAAACGAGATTGGATCGCGAGACGATTATTCCGAAACAAAAAATGACCAAGGTTCGATTTGGAAAAGATAACTGCAAATTGACTAGACGGAAGATAGTTCGTTCATTCGGCCACATTTCAGTGCCTGTTCTGCAAGTCGAGCCAAGGCTGCTATGTTGCACAGAAAGAGAACAAGGACGCGTGGGTGAGTATGGGAAGGTTTATGGTTCTTTTTATATATTTGTTTTTATTTTTTTGTTTTTGTTTTGAATTTGTGATTTATCATGGTAATATCAGAAAACTATCCAATCTCATAATATTTTCAGATTAGCAGCTTTGTCGCATCGAAGGATCAAACAGGACAGCAGTCTTACAAGAATCCTTACGAGAGAAAACTTCAAAAACATCCTAACGTGTGTTTTTTTTTCGTCAGTTTGAGCAGTTCTGTCTCTGAATGGAAAAAAATTGCAGCAAGGAGTTTGCGCTCGCCATTTCGACCCTGAAGAAATCGATGAAGAAGGCATGCTTAAAGTGAATAAAATACCCACGTACTTCTTCAGAGAGGTAACTCATTTGTAATTTCACAACTAAAACAAAAAAAACATTATAGAACGACATGGGAATTAGGATGTTTAGACTGATTTCAGTCGTCAAGCAGAGGATTAAGCAAAACTTCTCAATGGTTCAATTGCAGTGTCTCATCTGTGAAAAAGCCATCCACGACAGTCTGGGAGCCGGCCTCGAAATGCCCATCTACTATAAGGTACTACAATTTCCTTTGCGCTCTCCTGTAGGAAATGATTCCGAAAATCCAATAAGATGAAAAAAAAGAGCTTTGGATGCTCTGGTGTGGAGATATTCAAATACTGGTTCGTTATCATTAAATATTAAAATATCAAACTAGCCAGCTACGCTCGCTTCGCTCGCTCGCTGGCTAGATGTCGCCGGGTTATCCCAGTCATCTGCAAGCGCTTCGCATCGCCGGGTAATACCGGTAATATGCGAACGCTTCGCAAACGCTAACCAGTAATTTGCAAACGTACTTAGTGGCTACATTATAACACGTGAATCACGAGAAAGCGGAGCTGCCCAGGAACAACTTGCAAAAAGTTCAACCGATTTCGACCATAATATAATGTGAGAGCCCAATAGGGACCAGGATTCGAAAAATATAGGACATTTGTCCCAAAGCCGGCAATTAGGAATTTTCCGGTCCTCATCCCGGCTATATCATATCTCAGCTCTCCGATGAGCTAGAGACCTCCGGTTTGGCTTAAAAAATGCGGAAAAATATTTCAAAAAACTTTTATATTTTGACCGAAGACGAAGGACAAAAAACAATAATGGCAAAAAATAAAATACGAATTTTTTGAGTTTAAAAGAATTCTGACCCTATCTAGAATGCGAAACGCAGGGAATTTTAAGGCAGAATATGAAAGAGTTAGTCCACCCCCACAATATAAAAAATTAAAAAGGGGAACTTTATCGTCCTTTCGACCCTCTTTTTTGAGGTTGAAAGTCGTGAATCGCACATGTAATTGACATTTTCTGGCTCTAGTTTCTTGTTGGTTGCGAAATCCTAGGGTAATATCACTCAAATAACATCAATGAGCTATATTATGAATATTTATCGCCATTGGAATCAATTCCACCACCATCATTTTTTCGGACCATGACCCGGGGTTCATGCCTC
>LS488740.1:81045-128033 GCA_900490705.1 Pristionchus arcanus | reverse complement strand
TTATTATTATTATTATTATTATTATTATTATTATTCAGGAACAGTTGCGTGCTCTGGTCACCGCTCGACACGGGAAAGATCATGACACGTCCGGATTGCAGGCCAAGTGCGAGGCGGACGTCCAGGTTGGCAACTTGTCACTTCTCCGTTTTTTGGCCCAGCTTTTTCTCACACAGTATTCCATCCCTATCATTCTCATTCCATACCCCGTTCACATTCAGAGCGGTCGTAGCCAGAGCCAAAAAAAAAACAGAGAAGTTCCGGCAACTTCCCCCCCCCCCCTTTTGCAATTTATGATTGAGAAATGTGGAACGAAATTGGGTGGAGAGGCCGGGACCTCGCACGGGCGTAGCAAAGTGCAGTACAATCGGCCTTACCGGCGGTTCCTAGCACCTTAACAGCGTAATATAACTTAACACTTACCTTAACACATTAGTATGTCTTAACACCTTAATAGCTTATCACCCTCATTGCAGTACGCGTGCCCGGTGTGTGTGGTGCTCGCGGCGGAGGCGGATCCGGGCACACTTCCCGATGAGGCGCGCGAGGGCATCACGACGATTATCGCTGAGAACGCCGCAGAAAGCAACGCTCCATCCATGCCCAAGAAGAAGAGGAAGGGTGAGTCGTCAACGTTGACAGATCGGTCACCAAAATATTTACTCCTCCTTTAATGTGAAAAGTAATCGTGCAGCATCGCGCGCTGCGGGATCGTCATCGACGACATCAGGAGAGGCTGAAACATCCGAGGTGAGTACAAACTCAAGTGTCCGCCTCTGCTGTTGGATGCTATTCCCTTGAATCATTGGTATTGAGAATCTTGAATCATGAATGTTCAGCAGCAGAGACCCAATGAAATCCACCAATGAAACCCCCATTGTTGCCATTACACCGCCACCGTTGTTTGCATGCGATCATTCGCACACCTTTGTTCTAATCACATCTCACTCTTGTGCCATACCACAAGTTGGAATCAAGTTTGGCGGCAACTTGTGGGATGATACTAGAGCCACCACCCAACCTTACCCCAAACCTCACAGAATCTGATGGGCGTCTTCCATTCCGCCATGCGCCACGCTGCACTCGAGCCTCCAACGCCCGCCGTTGCCGCCCGACAACCATCCGAGAGTCCGCCTCTACAGGCGGAGCAACCGGAGTTTGCCGAGCCGCCCACCCCCTACGGCGTGTTGAATTCGGCAATGCGACACGCTGTCCTCGAGCCACCCACGCCCGCCCCGGCCGCTCGAGACACCTCAGAGAGCCCGCCTTTGGGGCTGATCCGATCGGCCGGCAGAGATAGAGCGCTCGAGCCGCCGACGCCCGCCCAACCAGCGAGACAGCCTTCCCCGGTATTCGCCGAGCCGCCAACACCTCGCGGTGTCCTTAATTCCGCCCTGCGCTACGCAGCCCAAGAGCCGCCCACGCCAGCCCCACAGGGGTCGGATAGTCCACCACCTCAACAACACCAGCCGGTGTTCGCCGAGCCCCCGACGCCGGGAACCTTCAAGCCGCTGCTGGACGCGCCGGTGAACCTGGACGTGCCGCCAGCGACGCCCGGTCATCAGGAGCAAGTGGGACAGGTGAGCACTGACGTTGATAAGAGTAGAGTATGTAGGTGTATCACACCGATCAACATCGAGAGAATACCAGATACTCTTTCGATATCGATCGGTGTGATACACCACTGATAGGGGATTAACCTCACATTGTGTAGGTTGCCGTTCTCAAATGTTCCCGTAGAAATCGTTTAGACTGTCCTAAGAAAAAAAATTAATCATGACTCTGCACTTCCCTTTTTGTGTTGGTTGTCGTCTCCTTGATGGGTGGTTAGAAAGCGAAACCATAGTTGAGTCAGTGTACTCACTCTTGTCGTCCGGGGCGTTGTGGTGGCTTGGGGCAGCAGATACTTTGTTTAAAATCTTGTATTGCAGATCAGGAAGGGCTTGCTGGCGGATGCTCCGCAGCCGCAGCAGCAGCAGCCAGCTGCAGCTGCAATGCCGCCGCCTGCAGCGCCCGCAGCAGCAGTTGCTGTTGCAGCTCAGCCGCAGCAGGTGGTGCGGCATCCTCCGCAGCTGCAGCAGGCGCAGCCGGCTGTAGCGACGATCCGGCACACGCCCATCATGCAGCAGGTCGCGCCGCGGTTCCCGCAGCAACTGCCGCCGGCAGTGGTGATACCGCCGCACATTGTTCCGCTCATCAACAATCTGAAACAGGTGAGACTTTCGTGGCCTTCTCTGATAATATTCATTCCATTCAACAATTATATTATAATGAAACATTTTGCAGCTTAGACAAGACGCTGGTTTGCGCAAGGACCTTGCTCAGGTAAACTTTAACATATTTTTTATAAGTCAAACTTTTCAAGAGAAAAATTATTAAGCAAGTCTTTAGACTTTAGAAAAAAGTAAATCTATAATGTATATTTTTCGATTGAACAAAGCATTGCATTTCAGAAGGAAATCGATGATTGGCAGTTAGATATGATACAACGCGGAGTGCGATCAGATCAGCAATGGTTGCATCTTATTCAGATCTATCAGGTGACGTAAAACAGCCAAAAAAGTAAAGCCTGTGACGGCGAACCTGTTTCAGAACGGCCTGCACAAAATGATCCAGGATCAGAAGCAGCGAGCTCTGGTGCTACAACAACAACAACAGCAGCAGCAGCAGCAGCAACAACAACTGCAACAACAATTGCTGCAACAACAGCAGCTGCATCAGATGATGTTGCAGCAACAGCATATGCAGAATATACAGCTTTTGCAACAAGCACATGCGCAACAACCTCAAGTCCAGCAACCAGCAGTGCAACGACCACCATCGCCAACAAGCGTTGCGATGCATCTAGCATTATTGAAGCAGAAACAGCTGCAACAGGGACTGCAACAACATCATCATCAACAAGCACCGCAGCAGCAGCTGCTGCAGCAGCATCCACCGGTGAGATTTAGGAAAATATTTACATTAGTAGACGCTAGCGAGTGGAATGTGTAGACAGATGTGTAGATACAGCGAATGGCAGTACGTAAATATGTTTTTACAGGCCGGACCATCAGGCTTGCTCATGCCCATGCAACAGCAGCTGCAGCAGCAACAGCAACAACATCAACTACAACAACGTCAACAACAACCACAGCCGCAGCAGCAGCCACAGCGTCAACCGCATCCGCAGCAGCCACCAGTAAGCTTTCAAAAACGCTACTCTTACTTCAGCTCATGTTGCCCAGTGTGAATTTAATGTTATGAAGCTGTGCAGCTTGAATGCGAAATTGTAATGCCGTTGATCGAACTTGAAGATACTGAAACCGAGCACATCTACTCAAACTTATCTTTACAGGCCGGACCATCAGGCTTGCTCATGCCCATGCAACCGCATCAACATCAACAACAACGGCAACTGCAGCAGCCCCAGGTAAGCATTCGAACACTCTTCTCTACTGCTTGAATCGGTCATTTCGAATGGGTCATTTCGAATGGAATGAGCAACGACGACCCTAAGCTACGCCTTTACAGGCCGCTCCATCAGGTGTACACACGGCCCAACATCAGCCCACCATTCAGCACGTGAGTTCATTTTCATTTCATTTAAAACAACTTTATCAGCGGGTTCATAAGGTGTTACGGAGCTGGGTTGCCAATAATGTTCTCCATGTAGCTCGAACGTGTTGCGCTACTTGCATGAATTGTTGTCCTGCCGCTTTAACCAAATCATCTCTCCATCTCTTGATTGGGCGTCCTTGCTTTCTCTTGTAGGGAGGGGTCCAATTGAGCACGTGAGTTAGATGCGCCAATGATTAGAGCTCGAGAAATGATACTCTCTTCATTTCACGCACTCTCTCACCGGTCAGAGTGACGAGAGAGCACGCGGAATGAAGAGACGATTACCCGTATTTCGAACTCTACCAATGATAGACGCAGTCACTATCGTTATCGGGTTGGCAAGGCCTCTATTCCCTCGCCACCAAAGAAAATAAATATGTTTACAGTTACAGCAGCAACAGCCCGGACCAAGCCATGCTGCACCGCAGTTCCGACCGCAACAGCAAGCCCCTCAAGGTTAATTCATTCATTATTGCGGAATGGAATAAGCAATTATTCATCCTGCACAATTTCCAGGCTTGCCACCGGCTGCTAAGATGAAGGCCTTCTGCATCACGGTGTATCGGCAATTGGGCTTCACCGACGTAATTTATTTTTATTTATTTTTATTATTATTATTTATTATTTTTTATTTTTGTTATTTTTTTAAATATTTTTTTATTTTTTTACCTGACCAACCAAGTTCAGGCCGCGTTGTGCGAGCACGCAGAGATGCTGGACGGCATGGAGCCCAAGGAGCTAGAGGCGGAGTATCTGGAAGCTAGAAGGAAGCAGGCGGCGATGGAGGCGACAAGGGCAGCCGCCCCTACAGCTGCCGCACCTGCTGCACCTGCTACTTCAGCTGCTTCCGCAGCCCCTGCAGCCCCCGAAGACCCGATGACGAAGTGGTACGTATGGAGTGCATTTTTTCTCGAAAAACAAAGCCGCCTACTGCTCACGATAATAATTGAGCGAGTGTTGATTAGGGTTGGCCAAACGAGGTTAACGGGCTCGCAATAGGGAGAGGTCACGTTGCGGGCTCGCAATGATAGAGAGAGCGTAGGGAGAGGATAACGAGCCCGCAATGCCTCGCATCGCCTCGCAACGATATCGGAAGGCACTCTCTCCCTTTCGCATGCTCTCTCGCCGTGCTCTGCCCTTCCCATCTCATAGCGAGGTGATGCGAGGCATTGCGGGCTCGCAATCCTCCCCCTCCTATTACGAGCCCGTTATATCGTTATCGTTTAGCCAACCCTAGTGTTGATGCAGCTCTACCTTTTAATAGTAGTACTTCCCATTGAATGATGACAGGATAAATATGATGACATCTTAGTGAAGCTGCGGTCTTCTTTGTGAAGTTAGGAGAGAACAAGAATGTTTTTTTCTTCTTTTTTCCTTTTTCCCTTTTTTTCTGCTTAACTTACTTCTGCTCTTCAGGAACGTCACCATTCCGGGGGCGCCGTTCGAGTGCGTTCTGTGCAATCCGTGGACGAAGCCGACCCGGACAAAGTGCATCCTTCCGACAACTGAGAATGTCGAGCCGCACCTGGACCAGCTCGGACTGGCCAAGGGATCGGTGAGTCTCCCCTAACAGACTGAAACGAAAGATTGTCGGAAATCCCGACACCGAACGTGCAACACTAGTTGAAATTTGATCAAATTACTAGTTGCTCCGTTGTTTCCGAGCTCATCTGGTAAATTGGGCGACCAGAAGGGATCCCGTGTCTAGTAATGATTCGTTCAGTTCCGACGGCAGTATCTGGCAGGAATCTGGGCGGACGGCGGCCATCTAGAAATGGGAATATGCCTGGCCCATCTGACGGATCCGGAACAGCGAGCCTCCGAGGTATGTACTGTAGCCCAGGCCTCAAACTTGGGTAATTAAACCTTGATCAGGGGGCATCTCAGAATCTGACCTCACCATCACAAGGGTGCTGGAAAACCTATTGTATTTGCAGAGTGGTCTAATGTGCACCACGTGCGCACAGCGGTTCATTCCAGCGGAGAAAAGCCTTCATGATAACCACACGAATAAGGAGGTACGTTAATGAGGCATCAATATCTGGCAAAATGCTCTCATGTCTTCAATTTTCGTTTGAATCGAGCGATATTATCCGTGTTCATAAGCTGTTTAAACACCCAAACAACACAATTTTCTTCCATTTCAGGCGCGTTTTTGCTGCATGGACTGCTGCACCGTGCTGCCGAAGTTCACTGAGCAACGATTCGTTGCGCACATGATCAAGAATCACAAAAGTGAGTTGCTTCGCTAACCAACGATTCAGCGCGGATGGGTAACGCACGCATACTTATACGTATATTTTCAGTGGGTTTAGGAGGTGTTCGGACTCATTTAACCATTTGGGGATGCGATTGGATTGTGTAAAAGTCCATGTTACAATTTTGAGAAATGTAATGTTACAGTGAAACCCGCAGAGCTGCGCATCGACTGCCCGTTCAAGAATGATCCGAAAACGCCTTGCAACCATGTGAGTATTCTAGTCACGAATGAGTATCGCTCTGAACACTTTATTGTTGTGTCAGATCCATGCGACATTCGAATTACTCCAAAATCAGTTCCAATCCAGAAAAATCGAAAAACAGTCGAAAATCCTTGCAGACCTCCGGCAGTATCGAGGAGTACCGGCGGCACCTGAACGATCCCACTCAGCCGCACTTCAGGCTGCTGCTCAATCAGATGTACGCCGACAACCGCTCGTGAGTTCACATTTCGGAATTTCTCGGGTTATTTTAGCCCAGACTACGACCGCTCTGACCGTGGTGGGTCTAGGGAATACGAATGATAGGGAGGGATACCGTGCTAGAAAAAACGAGGCCAAAAAGAGAGAATTGCGCACGTTTCATCGCAAACCTTTCAGTTATGGTGTTAGCTTTGGCAAGGGATCACTGATGCACTACCGTACCCGGTGTTACCGTGTCACCACCAATATTTTATTTATATTTCCAGTATTTTTTTGTTTTTTAGTGGTCAAGTGTTCCAGTATTTTTATGTTAAAACAAATACGGTACCATTGCAGGCACAAGTGCTGCCTGCGCTTCACGAATCAGGAAAGCATGATGCTCCACAATGCTCTTGCTGTTGAAGAAAATAAGTGAGTTGAGGGCGCCGGGGGATATTCTCGCTGTATTCCCGCTGTATTGAATACTCGTTTTATTGGTAGTTTTTTGTTGTCGATTCTGTAAATACCCCAGCGCTGTTCCTTGTTAGATGGATGCGGAACGACTTCAACGCGCACTGACCACCCCTCCTCTTATTCTCAGTAATGGGTGAACAATGGGATTTATTTTACGATCATTTCATCTGGCTAGAAAAATTCAAAATAAGCTGTAGTTCGATTCATGCAAAACACTTTTAAAAAATATAAAACCCTTTCAGACGACTCGATATCAAGGACATCAGTGACCGGGAGTGCTGTCCGTTGTGCGGTTCGATCAACCTCTGGGAGGAGGAATTCGAGGGACAGGTACGGTAGTGCTTCCAGGTTCGGCATTAGGACGGTCAGGGTGAAAAATCTGTCTCTTCATTTCGCGTGATCTCTCGCAACTCTGACCACTGAGAGAACGCGTGGAATGAAGAGACGGATAACGTCATCTTGACAGCCCTATTCTGCATCTATGGTTGGAGATGATAAACAGTGTGTGAGTGTGAAAGAGACATAGTTGATCGGAAGTCCCGCTTTTTTGTTTGGAACCCCAAAAACGAATCAGACTCGGTAGCAGGATAATCTGAAACAAATTTCAGAAAATCAGCCACTTCACGCTGCACCAGCTGGAATGGACGATTATGTGCCGTTATGATCTCAAGACGTTGCGAAGAGGAGTGAGTTGATTATTATTTTTTAACTATTATTAAATTCAGATTAAATACAACCAGCGCTGAATCTAATGGTTATGCAAAACAAATAATTATAAATAAATGTAGCTGGCCTCACATGCGGGCATGGTAACATTTCCAAAAATCAATGACAAACAATTTCAGGATTCGGCGAAGTGGCACCATATCAATAAGCACAGCAGCCAAAACAACTTCTGCATGGTGAGCTATATAACCGGCCTAGAATAATCACTGGCCTAGCAGTAGGGATGCCTGGCCAATTCCAATACCCAATTAATTTTTTTTGCGAAATTGACCAAAAAATAATTGACCAATCACCCAATTAATTGGTATTGAGTCTCCAAGTATTGGGTATTGGATTCACATCACTAATGGTGAGCAATCAGTTTTCTTTATCTACGGGCCAAGTTTGCTTTGCGGAAGACTCTGTGGCCGCTATTTAGTTTTATTGTAGCTCAATTTAGCCCCTCCTCACCTAATAAATCACTGGCCTAGCAGTGATCTCCCACTGGACGCGAGTGCCTTGATGAGTGGGATAACCTAATTATCACTTAATTATCACCAAATTATCACCCAATTATCACCTAATTATCACCTAATTCTATCAGGCGTGCAATTGCCAACCCGCCGAACAACCGAAGATACATGCAGACACGCACCTGATGATCGGTTTGAAGAGCCGACCAGAGAATACGGTACGGTTACGGTATGTAGGGAACCTGACATTCTTATTTCGACCTTATTCCTTATTATCATATTCCTCATTCCAACCTTATTGACCTTGCGAACTTAGTGCCGGATGGTTGATGAAAACAAAGTTGTTGGCGATTATAAAAAACGCATTTGGAAAGTTGTTGAAGGAGCAGCTAGAGCAACAGAACAAATAATGATCGTGGTCATAGCACCTTCGATACTGTTTGATAATTGTTGATCTTTGATCTATCTCAGGAACCCATTGCTTGTGACAACAGTCGAGCGCTGCTTGGACTGCCGAAGATTGGAGGCGACGCGATGGAAATGGATGATTAAATATAACTTTAATACCGATATATTTTTTGATATTTTTATATTCCCTTGCTGATAATGATCACAATATGTGTTCGGGTAAAAATAGTGTCATAGTCATGAGATTTTGACGAGGATTTGGTTTAGAACATGTCTTTAATTTTCTGCAATAATTTTTGATTTTCTTGTTTCAACTTATAATTGCTCATGATTTCACTTCTTTATTCTGATCAGTGCAACGCGAAATACAATTTCGTTTTTTATGCCAATATTGCAATAAAGATGCATATTTTTTTTATCTGATCGTGATAACATTCAATTTACACAAAATAAACAATTGAACTACACTCGATCTACGATTGTTTAGTAACGACTGTAAAGTATTTAAATAACAATAACATAGAAGGATAACTTGATCATGGTATCTGATCTGTTCAAGGGATTACTGTGATCTTAGAATCTCTTCCACAATTCTTCTCGGAATCTCAATGGACTGATTTGTTGCAATGACAATGTCGTACCCCTGCAGGAACTGTGCCAGCTTGTCCGATTGCTGTAAAATTGTTGTCGGTTACGATATCTGAGGGACTCATCAGCACTGTCGATGCGGTTGACTTGTGATTCCTTGGGTGAAACATTCTTTGGAATGCTGATCGGCTGAGAAACCGAAGATTGCAACATGAGAGTTTCTCAGGAGCTCACTCGATACTAGAATTTGAAATACGGATAATCGTCGTGTTCTCTCGCATGCCAGAGTTGCAGGATGAGAGAAATGAGGAAACGATTACTCAAATTTCAAATTCTAGAATTATTGTTGTCGGTGACGATACCAAAGAGACTAATCAACACTTTCGATGTGATTGGCTTTTTTATGATTACATTGTGAAACATACTCGTCCCATATCCATGTGATCCATAACATCCCCGAAATGAGTGAAGTGGCTTCCCAAGCTCACTCACCCCATTCAAGAATCCGATTCTCAACGTGTCGTCCCTTTCCTTGTCCAGTCCCTTCTCCATCGTCAGATCTCCCATGGAATCACCGAGCACGAGAAGGTGGGGTCGAGCCGAGAGGGAGGAGTGGAGGGGTGAAGTCTGAAGTTGAAACTGTTGTTTGTTGCGTAAGCTCTTGTTGAATGAGCAGAGTATTTCCTAGTCGGATGAATCACGAAATAACACTTCACTTGATAGATTCACTATTATTTGGGCTTGTAAAATAAAAGATGATTCCAGGAATTACCTTGCCAATGACGGACGCGTTCTTGTTGAAAGGGTGCAGCAGCGGGGTCTTGAAGGCGACCAACTTGCCCTGAAACTGCCTGTTATTATTCAACTTGTCTGCATCGGTGTAAGATGTGTTTCACATCTGCTTAATCTAACTTCCAATTGCGCGTTTAGTAATGATTGCATGTCCCCTCTATAGAAAATTGTATTTTTTTGTGATTGTACTTGATTATCATCCTAAGTATCATCCTGGAAATCGTTCGAACCTGCTCATCAAACTCCATCTCATTGCCGACAATGTGCACGCCATCAGGAATACCGCCCATTTCTTGGTGGAGGACGAAAGAGATGGCGTCGCCTGAGAGAAATCAGCATTTTACAAATTATCATACCTCAATTTGCATTTATAAAATTTGATGCTCCTCTATCAGGGGCAATCTACAAAATCAGTGAATGATACTTACTGAGACCCGCGGAGAAGACCAACGTGGGAATTCCCGCATTACTCAGCGATTCCAGCATAATCGCGGATGAGTCACTGAAAACTCGCTTATTTGGAATCTTTATAAATGTTGATTGTATTCTTCATATCAGAGAATTTTATTGAAAAACCAATAACTTCTCGTGAGATCATTTCCCTAACCTAATCAATTGCTGCAAACATACCGTAGTCGAATGTCGGTCTGTCTCGCGCGTTCTTCAAACTCCTTGCGAGTCAAACCACGAGCGACCACTCCGTCGTGGGCCCTGCGCCACCTGGAGGGTTACGGTATCAATTGATCATCAATTTGAGAGTCAGATCTACCGTAACCCAAAAACTGAAAACGAACCAAGCCTCCAGCATCGCTAGCTTATCCGACCCGGAGGACTCCTTGCTGTAGGCTGCATACTTTTCCTGGTTCGACTGAAAAGCATTTTTGAAATGAGCATCATTTCACCTTTTCCGCACAAAATTATCAGGATATCGGTAAATGGTAAAGATGCGCGCTTTTCCACGCTATCCCTAGACATTGTTTGTTTGGTTCTAATGTATGACTGCTACAAGCCAAATCACGATGAAGAAGGAGTTGAATGCACTTGATAAACTCAATGACTACACCTTCTGATTCAGATCCGGCAGGACAAGGGCATCCCCGAGGACTTGATGAGTGACGGGAAGGACTGTTCCGTCCTCTCCTACGGCCAGGGAAAGGGTGTGATCGAAGTCGGAGATGACCTGAAGAAAAGTATCTAAATCCCGTAAAGAAAAAAATCCTGTTAATCAATGCACTTGTATCCTGCGCGAGATCGCTGGTAGATCAGTGTGTGTGTGTGTTGCATTACAAATTTGCTCGCTTCTGCTTGATAAGGCCTAGCACAAAACGTGACTTGTGAGCAGATAAATTTCGGCATTTTCTGTGCAGCTACAACTGAGCACAGACCATACAAGCAACGAAACATCGTATATTTTCAGGGATCTATTATTTTATTTCGATATTCGAATAAGAGCGAGGTGATTTGACTGCACAGATCGCATGTAGTTATTATCAAGATTGTTAAAATCTACCGAAATTTTTTTAAATTTACTCAAGAGAAGTTATGAGAGTTATGGGACGCCATTCGCATACCGACAATCTTCCCGCGCCTCCCTCGATCAACCTGGCAATCTTCTCCAACGTTTGTACGGGCCGGGGCATGTGAATCTCAAATGGAGTTGATGATGTTATTACTCAAATAGTACCCTAGATATTATCGTGAGAAAGTGTTCACGAAACTCACGTCAGACGACTCCAATAGGCTCTGGATGCAGGCGGGAACGGTGGCCGCGACCATTTGTGCTTGTTGGAATCTGAATTCAGAATATTGAGTGGCCTGAAAATATGATTCAGCGATCTTATCAATGGAGGCGACCAGAGGAACAATCGGGTAAGTGCTACATGGGGTCAGACAGCTGCTAGTTATATCTATGAGAAGTGAATAGATCAGATTTTACTGATAAATGTGCAGCACCAACTTCAGGCCAATGTTCATCTGCCAAAGGAGAGCAACGGACGCCATCTTTGAGTGAGGGAAAGGCGGCTGGGTGATCAATGTAGATGACGACGGATTGTCGACGATTGAAGGAGGCGATTGATGAAGGTGAAGATGAGGATTGTCGATAATAGATGGTGATCCAAGAAGGTGATGTCTTCAGGAGAGATTCCGATGAAGATGGCTGTGTCGGTTTACGTCACCACCCACTGAACGCCAACAAAATGACGATGACTAATCAATGAAGATTCTCGACTATGACGACGTCAAGAATAACTCGTGTACTTGCTATCAGGCTATCACTCGGACACCATTACCCTCCGCTATCATTCCTCTTTTATGGCGCCGAACGGCAGTTTGGGAATGAAAATAGAGAAGACAACAGGGTGAGGTGTCCATGCAAGGATTTGGAATTGGCTGGAGACTGACGTCGAGTTGAGGGTCGTAGAGACCGAATGGTGATATATCGTACTGGAAGTCGATGCTCTAGCTGTGAGGGAGCAATGAGGCTGAGGAGGGAGTCTTGGGCAACACAGTGAACGAGATGTTTCACACAGCTGATGCTTACTCCACTTCTGCACGAAAATTTGATTATGAGCTCACTATAGCACATAATACGCCTTTGAATATAAAATCAATGCACATTTAGTGTGCATGGAACAAGCATGGAAGCGAAAGAGTTTTCCATAGTGAGCAGCTGAAAAATCTAGGACAGGGAATACAAAATCTCACGACGAAGGGGTGTGACTGAGAATTTCCCGGACGGTTCGCGTTTTATCCACGCCGAAATTCAGCCGACGTAAGCGTAAACGGCGCGCTATCTATGCGCACGCTTCCGGACCACTGATCTAGCACACCTACTACTCTCTCATTTTACCGTGCTCTCTCGCTCTGTCTGACAGGAGATAGAGCTAGGGTTGGCTTGTCGAGAAATGACTCTCTTCATTCTCCGCGCTCTCTCACTTCTCGGATCGGCGAGAGAGTATGCGAAATGAAGAGACCATTCTCGATAATTTCTCGATAAGCCAACCCTGTGATGGAAGAGAGTTACGCTCGCTGTCCCACCAGTGAAGTTACGAATCTAATCGGAGTCTGGCTCTCTCGCAATTTATCACGCTATCTAGATTTGACCGGCTAAGCGCTTTGCGCTTAGCGTTGCGATGTGGGCTGAGGGACGCTAGACTAGGAAAACGAAAGAAAGTGGAAAGAGATGACCCTCGGTGATTAACAGTACCGAATGTTGCGTCGAGTGATAAGGCTACAAAAGGGAAGACTATTCGCTCGGATTATTTCACATGCTCCCTTGCTTTCTGTGACCGGTATGGTTGAGGGGTGAGATTGAGTGACGTGCATACATGGTTAATTTTCGACCGCTTCTATTCGCTCGACATGCTTTGCATTCAATCAAACAAATATACATAAACTGATTGATGAAGAGAAATTAGCCATAGCTCGGTTGAACGATGACCTTCTGTGATTAACAGTACCGAATGTTGCGTCGACTGATAAGGCTAAAGAAAGGCAGACTATACGCTCGGATCATGCGGGATTGTGCGGATTAAAACGCTACGAATAATCGCGCCATCATTTTATACGCTTTCTCGCTCTGCCTGATTGGCAGAATAGTATGTGGCATGAAGAGAGCGTATCCATGCCAACTTTATGTATGGATTAGGCGGATTGAAATGCCATGAGTGAGGGTCCGATAATCTGCATTTTGAGTGTTATACGTCTGATAAATTCGCATAGTGACTGTGATTAGAAGAGCCGTGGATGATAATTCGTATGGTCTACTTCAAGTAAAATAGAGAAAGAGATACGACGAGAGGGAGAATAGCGTTGGTTCCAAGTGTAATAGTGTAATGGCCGTTTCATTCTTGCGCGGGGTTTCTTCTCGAATCATCGCCAGCAAATGAATAGATTTCGGTTTTCGGTTTGCGCTTATCATCTCTTTCGCTTTTCTCTGTTCCGATTCATCTTCCACTCTCTTTTTTTCACTGCGCTGCCGAGAAGGTTGTCCCCACCGAACTCAATTTTAATTGAATTAAATTGTTCTGTGTTGTTAAATTTCCTCCTGGCCATATTTAGTGATTGAGAAAGGCAATTTAATTTCAGGTCTCTGCACGACCTCGTGCTTTCCTGTATGGCGGACAAATTTCAACGAGGAACAATATGATGATTCTTCCTGAGAGAGGTCAGTCTTTCGCCTATTTCTTCGTAGTTGATAATACCAATGGTTATTACACATCATCACAAATAAACACCAAAACTTGTTCAACTTCAGGGCGAGAATGAAGACGATTTCCGTCAGAGTTCAGTGAAGGATGCTATGAGAATTTCTTGATGGATGCAGTCTTCATGGAAGTCAACGATCCAGGCCGAGAAAAGCCACCACTCGTGTTTAAATGTTTTGTTGAATAAATGGTATTTGTTTGTGTATTCTTAGCCGTTGCATTGTCAAATATTTGCGGCTTCACAATAATCTTAATGTTTAAGAATGTTTAAGAATGTTTTTTGAACACAATAATGTTTAAGAAACAAAAAAAACGATTCAATTCACCACTCATTGCAATGGGAAAAAGTCATTGATCTAAACCGAAGATATCGGGAACAACGGTGCTATGACACGTTCTCTATTTCCTCCATTCATTCCGCTCTTTGAATTTATTGAATTTTTTTTATGAAAACATGTCGGTTGTTGAGCGTTTCTGGGAAGGTGATCTGCACTATTGTCTTTGCGCGAAAGAGAGCAAGAGATACAAGAGATAGCAAGAGATAGCAAGAGATAAGAGATGGGGAGTGAGTTGGCAGAAGGTGTAATAGCGGTGTTAGCATGCACTGTTCAATCATCTCTTTCGATTTCCCTAAGTTCTCTTAGCAACTGCTTGTTTTCTCTATTTTTATTTTTCTCGCATCTACTCTCTGTCGCGAACATAATGCGAGTTGTTTATTCGCACATTGAACTTTACGTTTCGATTTGATAGTGAAGTGCGCTCATCAATCTAAAAAACAACAATATTTCAGCTCTCTACATGGCCTCATCGCTTCTCGATGCAAGGGATTAATTTCAACGTTACACTACAATACGATACATTCTGAGAGTAAGCGATTAGTCTATAGCATTTTTTATCAAACACCACTTCAGACAGAGATAGCAACACAAGAAAGAGCTGAGCACTAATTGCGGAGTTTCTTTTGGGCGAATCGGCAGTCACAGTGATCAACCTGCCCAATGCCTTCCGACAACACTGAGGATCTCGCTCAGTTCATTCAGTTAGACCTACATCATGAAGACGCCAATTCTCCACTTGAGAAATCCAATCTGGAAATTTGCGAACCCTTTCATTTCCCGAGCGGACATCGACTATTGTAATTATTGTGTTGAATGAAGATGGAAAGGACAGCATTTTCTGGTTATTCACACGCAGTTTAGATAAAAAAAAGTTTTATGCGATTAAGAAGAAGAAGGGGAACGTATTCCTGCAATCTTGCTCTCAATTGGTCAGCGATCAAACGAATGGAAAAAATGGAACATCGACCACTCTATTTTTTTCCAGGCGATATCTCTTTATTCAGGTATACAAAAACAGCACTATGTAGTGTTCGAAATACCGGTGTTGGAAGTGCGGATGAGTGTCGAAACATTGATCAGGGAATGGGACGATGGTAGTCCCAAAATTGGGAAAAGGGTCAGCGATCGAAAGATGGGACAGGGATTGGTTTGATACCGCTTTACTTATTCCTATATTCACTTTGCTTTCGAAATTCCCTCAGTATCGTAAAATTTGCACAATATATCGATGCTTATTGTTCCAATTTGGGTTATCGCGTGATTCGATCTTCTCAACACTGTGAGGACGGAGAAAAGTGCACCAGAGATTGTTGCAGGAAGATAGGGAGGGACGCGATTTCATTCTCTTTCTTCCATCTCTATCTTATTCTCGTCGATTCTCTTAATTTTCGAGAAATATCATTTTCTCAAATGTTCTACGCTGATGAAAAATAAATTTTAAAAAAAAATTACAGATCCCTACATGATCTCATCATAGCTCTGTTTCGGAAGACGTTCCCAGAGAAATTCCTCGTGAGTTTATTTTCGTGTGTTGGCAAGTCATCTCTCCGCCACTGTATTTTAATATTTTCGGGAATCTTTTTTTTCAGACAATCGGATTCGGGAGGCACTCTATTTCCATAAAACTACAATATTTCTCGTGCATCATTGAATAGAAGTGATTCGAGCACACCTCAACTTTTTTAAATGGAATTTCGAAGATGAGGATAGTACATTTTCCCAAATTGCACTGACAAGCGGATAAACATATTTCAATGAATCGTTGTATCCAGGTAGATCCAATCATGGTAGTGGACGAGGGGGAGAGAGGGGGAAGATGGGAAGGGAAGGCTCGAAGGACCCACGTCGTCAAAATTCCCGAGAATCACGTCCAATAGTACTGCTATTTATATTCTATCTATTTATATTTATATTATTTTGTTATATATATTATACAATTATTATTTCTATTATTTCTTATTTCAATACTTTTATTATATTATTATTATTTCTATTATTTCTATGTACTACGTATTTCTATTACTATTTGTCTTTCTAATACTATTACTATTATCACTATTTTACAATCCAAGAAATATCCCACTCCTCGCCTCAGCCATTACTCCTCTCTAAAGAGAGCGGTCAGTCCGCGGGGGACAGAGCACCCCACCCTTTCTCCCGAAGGATCGAAGGGCAGGACTGACCGGGAGGCACGAGGAACAAGGGAATGTACTAGGGAGGAGAGGGTGAGGGAAGATTGGGGAAGGGAAGGCTCGAAGGACCCACATCGTCAAAATTCCCGGCGATCACATCGAATAGTGACCCAAACCGGGAATTCTGAGGGTATGGGTCTTATCGAGAAGAGTGAGGAAGGGGGAGTCAAACCCTGATCAAAAAGCTTTGGGTACCATTTCAGATTCCCGAGCAAATTGAGGATGGGTTCAGGATTGGGGTTGAGGGGAGCTTGGAGATTGGGAGGGAAGGGGGAGAGGGTAGGGGATCCTCAAGGAATGATCCTCAAGGAGGGAGGGGAGGGGGGAGGGCGCCGGAGAGCATCGGAGGGGCATCGAAGAGAGCGGAAGAGAGCATCGAAGAGCATCGGAGGAGACTGGAGACTATGAAGACTGGAGAAGGGAAGAGACGACTGATGCCTCCTCCCAAATCGCCCGTCCTTATATAGGCCCCAGCTGATCTCCTCGGATGCATCCTCAGCAGTGTGTAGTTTGAACTCGGATGCGTCCGAGTAGATCAGCGGTCGGTATATAAGGACGAGCGATTTGGGAGGGAGCCATCAGTCGCCTCTTCCCTTCTCCAGTCTTCATGGTCTCTCCGATGGTCTCCTCCGATGGTCTCCTCCGATGCCCTCCGATGCTCTTCGATGCTCTCCGATGCTCCTCCGATGCTCCTCCGATGCCCTCCGATGCTCTCCGGCGCCCTCCCCTCCCCCTCCCCTCCCTCCTTGAGGATCATTGCTTGAGGATCCCCTTCCCTCCCTTTCCCATCTACCTCGTTAGTCGCCAGTCGCCAGTCCGTCCTTCTGCCTCTCTGCCCTCTCGGACCCCTTCCCTTCTAGTCGCCAGTCTCCCTTCCCCATCCCAGTACCCTCTAGAATCTGAGGATCCTCCCCCGCCCTGCCCCTTCTCAGTCGTCGATACGCCGGTCCCCCTCCCTGTCCCCAGTACCCTCTAGGATCTGAGGATCCTCACTCCACCCTGCCCCTTCCCCTTCTCAGTCGTCTATACGCCAGTCCCCCCTCCCTGTCCCCAGTACCCTCTAGGATCTGAGGATCCTCCCTCGCCCTGCCCCTTCCGCTTCTCAGTCGTCGATACGCCAGTCCCCCTCCCTGTCCCCAGTACCCTCTAGGATCTGAGGATCCCCCTAACCCCTACTCCCGCTCCATCCATTCCCTTCCCCTTGCCAGTCGCCGATACGCCAGCCCCCTCTTCTCCAGTACCCTCTCGGATCTGAGGATCCTCACCCACCCTGCCCCTTCCCCTTCTCAGTCTTCGATACGCCAGTCTCCCCTTCTCCAATCCCCAGTACCCTCTAGGATCTGATGATCCCCCCTGACCCCTATTCCCCCTCCATCCATTCCCTTCTCCTCGTCAGTCGCCGATGCGCCAGTTCCCTCCCTCCATCCCCAGTACCCTCGAGGATCTGCGTATCCTCACTGACCCCGATTCCCTTACCCTTTACCTTCCTCTCATGTCACCGATACGTATTTCTCCTTTCAGTCGTCCGATCTCTACCCTCAATGTCAGATCTCTTCCTCCCTGGCTCCCCATTCCCTTCCCAAGCCCTTCCCAATCCCTTCCCAATCCTCCCTCCCTCCTTCCCTCAAACTCCCTTCCTCTTTCTTCCCCACCCTTGCTCATCGATACACCCCTTAGCCTCAGAAACTACTGTTGTATCACGAATTGAGGTGATACAGCAGGTTTCTGAGGATGAGGGTCTCGATTCAGCTCCCTTCCAATCACCTCTCCTTCCCCATCCATCTCCCATTCCTTCCCTACTCCCCATTAGTCCCATATCCTCAGACTATTGATGTATCACAATTGGAGGTGATACAGCTGTTTTCTGAAGGTAAGGGCTCCCAGTGGGCACTAGGGATGTCAAACGATATACGATATATCGTTTTGAGCTCATTACGTATGCGATATATCGTTTTGGGAAAATCTCTCTCATTTCACATCTCACTCTCATTCTTGATCGGTTCGCGCTAGTTGATTTTCCACTCAATTTTCTCTATTTCCTTCCCCTCATTCTCATTCCGAGTGCAAACCGCAAAACGATATATCGTTTTGAGGAATGGGAAGGCAAATATCGCCAAAATATCGTTATAAAATATCGTTTTGACATCCCTAGTGGGCACCCTTCCCACCCTAAACAACCACTCCTCCTTCTCCCCTTTCACTTTCCTTACCTACTCTGGCTACTCGATGCACCCCTTCTACTCAGAAACTCATGTAATATCACGATAAGATGTGATTGCATGCGTTTACTTAGAACGAGGGCTTCGAGTCGGCAACTTTCCCATCACCTTCCCCCAACTACTCCTCTGTGTTGAATAAAATTATTTTTAAAACGACTTTCGGTATTGAAAAATTATCTTTGCGAATATTCGTCAATCGTGATGAATGAGGGCTTGACTGATCATGATCTTCGTGAAAGAGCCGGGGCATCGCCTTGCTCCATCTTAACTTGTTTATTGTTTATTGTTAATTGTTTCTCTTGTTTAGGAACAAAAAGGACGGAGATATAGGAAACATCGACGCAATGATACATTATTTCACATCGATAAATCCTTATTCATTGTCAATACGCTGACCGGGAATAGCGCTACGATTGCGGTTGGAGAGACAGAGATAAGATAGGCGGAAAAGAAGAGTGGTCTGTGTTGGCACCGAATGTAATAGTGCAGTGTCTATTTGATAGCTCTATGTGTCATGATCGTCTTATTATCAATTAGTGTTGAGTCCTTGTTCGTTATTCCTAGATACTAATTTTCAATTCAAGAAGTGTGATGAGATAAGGACCTCTTGATTTGTTGGTATAATCGTGCAGTGTTGGCCCTTACACTGCAGTGTTTGACGGAATCGCCATATTACGATTTGCGCTTATCATCCTTTCCACTCCACAGATTTCTCTAGGCACTTCGTGTCTACTTTTATGCTATCTCTTTCTCTTTTTTTGGTTTCACGCTATAGTGAGAAAATAATGAGCGATATTACAGATCTTTACATGATTTCATCACTTCGCGATGCCGGGTAACTAATTTCAACGAGAGATTTCATTAGACGATATGCGTAAGTCCAAAAACGAGTTACAGTATTCATTTCAAAGTAATGAGTAAAATGTTTGCAACTCACCCCTTCTAATGAATGATTTTTCACCTCAAGGATTCAAAGAAATTTATCAATGCCAAGAACAATCAATCACTAATTATGAAAATAAGAAAAAGTTCCTAACAATCGGCAGAAGGGGTGAGTAATAATTTGTTATTTTCCTTAAAAATTTCGGTTCAATCGGATTTTCAGAATTTCTCAAATAATTTGAACTGCATTTTTCTTTCTATTTAAACAGCAGCTAATATTACATCATTTCAGAGACGATTAGTTGATTTTGATGAATGAGGTATCAAGTATCAACCAAACAGCGAGGACAAGATTTCCCATGTAATATCAGCAAATGTTGAATAAAGTTGTTAATCTTTCGAGTGGTAGTTGATACGAAGTGCAAATGAGTGTGGAGATAAAAGATATTGGCCAGAGAGTGTGCTGTTGCGCAATTCCCATGATTGCGAGGAATGCTTCTCTCATCCATGCCCTTCACAAGTAAAAACGTTTACATCTGAGGCCGTTTGCGAGAGAATCGAGCAAGAGCTGGCACAGCACAAAAATGTCGATTCTCTGAAAGTCTCGGATTCGGGGTTCTTGAGGGTGCTGATGACGATGAGCAGAGTGATTTTTCATGTTGAGCTCTCGTTGGCTCCAGACGACGTCACGTCGAAATCTGATTTTTTGAAAATTCGAGAAAATCAACTTATAGTGTAGCGTTGTTGTAAGTAAATCGTCCCTTCTTTCCTCATGCCGGCTTCCGATCTTTTGATCTACCCGAGTCTATCTACCTTGGTCTCTTCCCCGTCTCTCCACTCTCTCTATTCCCCGTGCTCTCTCGCCTCCCTTGGGAAGGAGCTCTGGTTTCTCGTGACCAGTTGCTAACCAGTTGGTGACCAGTTGCTGGCGGATAGGGAAACAACTGGTCAGGATACTGGTTAGCAACTGGTCAGCCACTTGTCAGCAACTGGTCAAGGGGATAAAATAGTAGGGATACTGTATTATTGATCGATATCGTATGAGCAAACCTCATACTGTAACTGATCCATACATGGAACGTCCATGTACGGTCGTCACATTCAAAAGGCCGTCCTTTGTGGGACAGCAGAAGACAACATCCACATTCGGGAGCCGTCTGATCATCATTTGACGAGGGGAGAAAAATAAGCCCTTATAGGCAAGGCGCATGCTAGCCATGACGGGTACGTAAATACCATCCCAACCAGTTGCTGACAAATTGCTAGCAACTGGTCAGCAGCCAACTGGTCAGCAACTGGTCTGACTACTTGTCAGCAACTGGTTGGGGCAGACTCCGCCCTCCCCAACTGGTCGGCAACTGGTCACGAGAAACCAGAGAGACTCCGATCGATAGAGATCGGAAGCCGGCATGGGGAAAGAGAAGAAGATTCACTTACAACAACGCTACACTATAAGTTGATTTTCTCGAAAGTGTAATGCGGTAAAAATCTGAAATTTTGGGATCTGATTCCTCTCGTCATTCCGGTCCGATCTATGTATGTGGTCAAACTTGCACATGGCCCATTCATGAGATCCATATTCTAAAATTTATTTAAACTTTTTCAAAAAAATTAAGTAAACAGGCGTGTTCGCCATGAAATTCTACCCAGGCAAAAATATTCACTTAATTTTAGCTTCAAAAGTAAAAGAGATATTTCAAAAAATCAGATTCCACGATATTTTTCTCTCTGTCTTGAACATGGCAAGTCGAATCATTCTGTATTCAATGAAAACATTTTTTCTGTATTATTCTTTATCGAAAATATCGAAAACAAAAAAAGAGAAATATTCTGATGAAATATCACTATAGAAAGAGCATGTTGCTCAAAAATTATTTTACTATCCGTTTTCACTGCTCATCAATTGCCATTGCTTCCAGAAGTAAATCGATGTCATCGACGACAGTCGAATCCGATCCGTGCTTCTCTTTCTGCGCCCAGAGCACGGCTCTTTCATAGTATCTGAAATAGAGTTCATTCATTGATTCAATATTCGTTTATCCCGTTATAGCAAAGTCATTATTCGTTTATTCCGTTACAGCAAAAGTGTATAAAAATGTTATTTGCAGCTTCGCTTGATTTTGATTTGCTGATTATTATACATTCCACATGGTAAACAATATTTAAATTTGTTTTTGTTGTTATATTTGCGGACTCACCTATTCAATCCAGTCTCTGGTCTAGCCTCGATTCGATCCCCATCATTGATCTCCAGACTCTCAAATGTGTCCACCTCGCTGATTTTGTGGCCATTGAAGACCAATTGGAAGAGGTTTTGAGGCACGCCGATCCTTCTCTCATAGTACTTCATAAGTACTGACAGCGAGGTAGTGCGCTTCATGCGGACATGGAATTCGTTGGAGAACTGCAAAGAAATCACTTTCCTTCTCAAAATTTGACCTAGCGACGATTCGTAAAAGTCGCCTGCACACCACACACCGGATGTTCGAGGTTATCTGTCTGCACAGCGTCACTCAGGGTACGGTACAGTTATCTTATCCTCATCAATCATTTTCGAGATCAATCGTGTCCGCTGAGCTATGGATGAGCTCAAGCGAAGTACCGCATGTCTCGGTTTGCGCAACGTGTTTAGCGGAGTGCGCAATACGGGTCACCGTCTCTTCATTTCACATACTCTATCACCGCCGATCGAGGGAGTTTGTGCAATGAAGAGACGGTAACCCGTATTGCGCACTCTAGTGTTTAGTGTGCTGGTACGAAACTAACGACGGGCGCATATTGTGGGTACTAATGATTATTGACTATTCTATTAATATTTAATTTAATTTTGATGTTCACCTGGTCGACGACTCGCACTTGCACGTACTGTGATGATGAATCCATCGTTCACTGGAAGGAAGGAAGTGAGCACTACAGTTCAAAATACTGGTCGTCGTCTCTTCATTTCGCTTGCTCTCTCACCGGTCAGAGTGACGAGAGAGTGTGTGAAATGAAGAGACGATTACCCGTATTTCGAACTCTAGCGAGCACTATTGAGGAATAAACAATAATAAATGCCAAAAAAATTGGGAAAGCACCATTCAAAAAATGAAGACAAAATTATTCGATTAGCTCACGCTAATTACGAAAAATCACTGGACGCGACCGGCCAGGGGATAAGGTCGGATGCCTGTAGAGTTCATGAGGGTTTAGAAATGTGTTTGAGCCCCCTGGCAGCGCTTGTGCGATCAACTGAGCAACTCTCCAGTAAACGTCTGTGTAAGCACAGTGTCGGAAAAAATAGGAAAAAACTGGAAAGGAAAACTGCAAAAAAAATAGACGAGAAAATCAAGAAAAGTCGACAAGAAAGAGCACTTTTTTCCATTTCCCGACTCTACTCTCCTTCTGAGCCTAGCTTGTTCTTTTTTTGTTATGTATTTTGCTGTCATACTGTAATTCGAACTCCAGTTGTAACGATTTACGTTTATTACGAAGTATAGATAAAGAAAATAGATAAAAACTAGTATTGAGATTAGCAATTGAGAAAACATAAACAAATTCATTTGCATAATCCATTTTCATTCTTTCCTCGCATTCAACTCTTTCTTCTTATTCAACCCATTTTACGTCGTGCGGGCTGGTTGGTTTCCATTTTCAACTTATTTTTCTACTTTCTAATCTATAGAAACATGAAGTGTCTCCCTCTTCTTCTTCTGTCTCTAACCTTCGTTATCGATGCTCAAACCAAAGTATTAGTGGCTACTCCATTCATGAATCGAATAGTCAATGTGAGATATTTTTATTGTCACCTAAATATTTAACCGACTTATATAAATATTTTTTTAAAAAACTAACCGACACGTGAACGATAATTTAAGATGATGTCAAATTGATCGGTAGACAATTTTTGGAGCAAGAATCCAGATTCGAAGCCAGAGGAAGAAAAGCAGCAAATGTGGAAAGAAATGCGGATCACCGTCGGGTATGCATGTTTCCTGGTTATGAGCTACGCTGTCGAAAAAAAATGAGACGAGATTTGCGTTTTGTGAATTCCTCGATTTCAATAAGGCCTCAAACATCTCCACGATAGGATCGATTTGTAACCCCTTTTTCAGGTGCATTTATGTCTACTGTCACTTTGAAGACCGTAATTCGTGTAGGAAAGAGTGCGATAACTTTCTGAAACAATGGAATCCTGCCAACGTAAGAAAAAATGATACATTTTGTAATTTTTTTGTAAATCAAATTAACGGATATGCTGAATCACAAACACAACAGATAAAATAAATTTGTTTAGAATCGTGTCAAAACTGCTCGCTTCGAAGACTGTAAACTTTCCTTCACATTGGACGAAAAAAGCTGTGTGAATAAGTCATGTTTCATCATTAATCATAGTGGGGTTGGCTAAACGGTAGTGGGTTAACGATACCGCTACGAGGAGGGAGTATCGAAAAAATTATCGAAAATGTCGAAAATGTCATTTTATCGAAAAACAACTGTGACTTTGCTATAATTCCTCAATGAGACATCTCTCCTCCTTCCTTCCCTTTCCTCCCGGCAGAGAGTAGAACACAACGCTGTGTTATACCATCAAACATAATTAAACTTTCCAGTTGCGTTTCCGCTTCATTCACAACCGATCAAACATCCAAAGTGTGTTCGTCTCTATGTGCAACTCTTTTCTCATACTCGGAAAGGGAAAGAGAGGAATTCCGCAAAGAATCTGTGACTTTTTGCTACAATGATCCGATCAGATTTCGTCTGCCTTGGGTTTAAGCAATAAAGCACCTTATCTGAGAAACCCGTTCACAACTCGCTAATTGAGTTGACAATTAGTTTAAGCAATTTTAAGCATAAAAGTTTGATCGGTTCATTCAATCCAACAGCATTCTGAACCCCTTTCTTCTCTCCAGATAAGGGCGACGATGACACATCCCGACACGAAAGAACTGCAAATTCCCGCTCGACTCAAACAAAATTTATTCCAAATATGTTAAGTTTGTGAAACACATCTCGAATTCGCCGGTAGATCTTATGCAAAATGAGAAACGCGATATGTTTCAGAAACATTTGATATTTCAAGCTTGCAGTCTGAGCACCACGAAGCCTCCTCCTTTTTCTGCCGATGTAGAGTGCTGTGCCTCGACTCTACTCTCTTTCTGAACTTATCGTGCGGTTCAAATGCTTAGCAAATGAGATGTGCTGGTTAACGAGCTATCGATTGTATGGGAGAGAGGAAGGGGGAAGGAAGGGCGGAAGAGGACACTTGATCTACCGCCTCCTCCCGGCCTCTTCCCTAACTCCGCCCCTCGAACGTTTGTCAAAGGTCAGCTACGAGTGGAACGGAAAATAATCTCACGATAGCATATTCATCTGTGTAGTGTATCTTGCTGCCGCGTGATAATGATAAACCAGTTATAACGATAGGCATTTATTACGACGAACATGGATTATAAAAATAGGTAAAGCCAGAAACGAAGAACAAATGTCATGAAAAATATTGGCGCAATATATGATTACGGTAACAATTAATGGCACTCGTGCCCTAATGCAGTCAGAACAATGCTGAAAAAAGGACCTTATGGGCAAAGTGCGTGCTGGACTGGACGGGTATGGTCAGCTTGAATTCTACTTGGATCCAACTTGGATTCCCGAGGCCGGGGTCCTGTACTTGGATACAACTTGGAAACCCCTTTTTGCATGGATTCAAGTTGGGTGCGCACACCAGAGGAGCTCTTCGCGCACTCAATGCAATCTATAAATTGATCGAATCGTGCGATTGAAATGCTCCCCAAATGAGATGTGCTGGTTAGCGAGAAAACGTAAACGTGATTAGTCTTGATGATTGAGCAAGAGCCAGAGTGAGAATGAGCTATTGTGTGAAATGGAGAGGCTAAGAGCTTCCACAGGTTGCTTTCAATCTTAGGCTCTAGTGATGAAAATAACATTTTTATTTCGGTTTCTTTAGAGCTCGTAGGACTTTGAAGCACTTGCCGCTTATTTTTTTTTGCTTATTTGGAGTGAAACTCTAGTATGCGCACTCAGCTTGGATCCAAGCAGAATTCCAAGTTGGAATCAAGCAAATTCCAATTTTCTCCCACGCTTGGTAGCAACTTGGAAATTTGCTTGATTCAATCTTGGATCAGCACACCAGATACAGTGCAGCTACGATAGAAAACATTCAAAGGCTAGATCTAATCAATGGATTTTTCAAATCTGCTCGTTCTAAACCTTTTCAGGAATGAGGTGACTTCAAATTAAAGGTGTTAAAATTGAGTGCGACCAGTTGGTAGATGGACGAGCAGTGGAAATGATGAGAATGACCTATCTCACGATGAAAAATCGCACGTTTGTCGATCGAAAACGCGCGATTCCAAGTATCTTTCTACCCTCTGGTATCGGGTCATTCACGACTTTGACGAGCCGGTATCGGTTTTTTCTCCGTCTCATTCTTCACTCTCGGGGCCCCGTGGTATCGGTTCGTATCATTTCTCGACCTCTAGTGTTTGACCTCGCCTTGAGAACAAACCAATAAAAAAACGAACCAGGCCAAGCGATGGACCACTTGAGGGAGCATGCAAACGAACACATGAGCTCCGACCATCATCGAACATTTATCTTACAGTTCAAATTATAAACAGATTGAAACATATTTGAGCAACTGAAATAACAACAAATATATACATAAATTGCATCTTAAAGGATCCGCTTCATTCTTCGCCATCGGTTATTCGACTTTCACGCTGCTTTCTTCCTTTGTGGTAGCACTTGCTTAAAATTAAAACCATCAAGTTGATGACATGTCTTATTGAAACTTACTTGCATATCGGTTTGGTTCTTTCCTTATCAATATATCTCCAACGATATGTTGCGGTAGAACGACATGATGAGCACGCGGTGGAATTGTGCATGGCCGTCTGAAATAAATTGATCAGAATCTTTAGCATGGCCATTTTTAATGGACCTATGATTATTCTTAAAATTACAAAAAATTAAAATTAAAATTAATATTTTAAATCAACGAAAATACAGCAGTGTACCTTGTAGACGCCTGTCGGATCCTTCGGCGGTGTATCACTCTTCTGATAATGCACCTTAATGAGTTGATATCATGCCGCTGTTTTAAATCTCATTTCATTGTATTCACTATAATCAAGCATTAGCTAGCATAGTATACCGGGATCGGGGTGTCCGCCATCTGATGATTCATCGGCGAATCAGGGCGTGAGACGAGTGCAGGCTGGTATGGCATTTGGGGTGTGTTGTAGCTGCCCGTGTCGTGCCCTGCGTGTCCTAAAAAATATGCTGATAATTTATTATGTAAATGAAACACGCAGTTGACAGAAGAGATCATTATAATATTAATCGTATCCCTTTGCTCACCGATGTTGAGATCTTGAGCATATTCCGTCTTCTCGTAAAAGTTGTAGCTGCCGTTGTCGTACCCTGCGTGTCCTGAAAAATATGCTGATAATTTATTATGTAAATGAAACACGCAGTTGACAGAAGAGATCATTATAATATTAATCGTATCCCTTTGCTCACCGATGTTGAGATCTTGAGCATATTCCGTCTTCTCGTAAAAGTTGTAGCTGCCGTTGTCGTGCCCTGCGTGTCCTGAAAAATATGTTTGAAAATTTAGTATGTAAATGAAACACGCAGTTGACAGAAGAGATCATTATAATATTAATCGTATCCCTTTGCTCACCGATGTTGAGATCTTGAGCATATTCCGTCTTCTCGTAAAAGTTGTAGCTGCCGTTGTCGTGCCCTGCGTGTCCTGAAAAATATGTTTGAAAATTTAGTATGTAAATGAAACACGCAGTTGACAGAAGAGATCATTATAATATTAATCGTATCCCTTTGCTCACCGATGTTGAGATCTTGAGCATATTCCGTCTTCTCGTAAAAGTTGTAGCTGCCGTTGTCGTGCCCTGCGTGTCCTGAAAAATATGTTTGAAAATTTAGTATGTAAATGAAACACGCAGTTGACAGAAGAGATCATTATAATATTAATCGTATCCCTTTGCTCACCGATGTTGAGATCTTGAGCATATTCCGTCTTCTCGTAAAAGTTGTAGCTGCCGTTGTCGTGCCCTGCGTGTCCTGAAAAATATGTTTGAAAATTTAGTATGTAAATGAAACACGCAGTTGACAGAAGAGATCATTATAATATTAATCGTATCCCTTTGCTCACCGATGTTGAGATCTTGAGCATATTCCGTCTTCTCGTAAAAGTTGTAGCTGCCGTTGTCGTGCCCTGCGTGTCCTGAAAAATATGTTTGAAAATTTAGTATGTAAATGAAACACGCAGTTGACAGAAGAGATCATTATAATATTAATCGTATCCCTTTGCTCACCGATGTTGAGATCTTGAGCATATTCCGTCTTCTCGTAAAAGTTGTAGCTGCCGTTGTCGTACCCTGCGTGTCCTGAAAAATATGCTGATAATTTATTATGTAAATGAAACACGCAGTTGACAGAAGAGATCATTATAATATTAATCGTATCCCTTTGCTCACCGATGTTGAGATCTTGAGCATATTCCGTCTTCTCGTAAAAGTTGTAGCTGCCGTTGTCGTACCCTGCGTGTCCTGAAAAATATGCTGATAATTTATTATGTAAATGAAACACGCAGTTGACAGAAGAGATCATTATAATATTAATCGTATCCCTTTGCTCACCGATGTTGAATTCTTGCGCATATTCCGGCTTTTCGTAAATGTTGTAGAAGCCGTTGTCGTACCCTGCGTGTCCTGAAAAATATGCTGATAATTTATTATGTAAATGAAACACGCAGTTGACAGAAGAGATCATTATAATATTAATCGTATCCCTTTGCTCACCGATGTTGAATTCTTGCGCATATTCCGGCTTTTCGTAAATGTTGTAGAAGCCGTTGTCGTACCCTGCGTGTCCTGAAAAATATGCTGATAATTTATTATGTAAATGAAACACGCAGTTGACAGAAGAGATCATTATAATATTAATCGTATCCCTTTGCTCACCGATGTTGTGATCTTGATCAGAGTCCTGCATTTGGAACATGTTGAAATTACCCTGCTCATAGTATCCTGGAGGTCCTAAAAAAATGTTTGATAATATTTTTATTTACATGAAACACGCAGTTGATAGAAGAAATTATAGAAGACATTATAATATTAATAGCATCCCTTTGCTCACCGTATTGACAGACGTTCTTGGTTGCCGTATTCGGGGTACCTTGAATAGAGTTCATTCTCGAGGGCGATGGGTAGAGCGAATGGGACAGGGAAGGTCAGGAAGAGGCCTTATCAGTGAACGGGGAGACATTCACCAGATAAGGAGAGCTCATGAATTTGGTAGGAAAAAGTTGTTTTCTTTCGTGATGTCCGAGTGATGAGGATTAGATAATGACACTGTTAATGAATTAGGTTATGTTTCATCGAATGCCTAAAAGCTCTTTGTAGGCGCTTTGCTCGATTCCCATCACGCAATCCCATCACAATGGCCGTATGTTTAAATAATTTATTCTCGGAGCGTTGCATGTACACTCAATTGCAAAAACCACCGAAAAAATGAAATTCGAATAAGTTTCCAGTGAATCCGATGAGAAATCCGAAGGAAAGTTTCACTGCGAGTGGTTTACTGAAACTACTGAAGCTCGCAGATCTGGCGGTATGAAAGATGTTGTTTTTTCGAGTGAGAAAGAAGTCGAGATAATGCAGATATCTTAATGAAAAAATGAGTTAACACGAGGCTGAATAGGAGAAGAAAAGGGAACAACGAAACAAACAAGTGAAAGGGTTACTGAATAATTTAGTGGCTAAATGTGTCACATGCATATGCATAATAGCTAGATACTTACAATAGTGTGTTTATATTGGAGATATGCCCGAGGGTTATTGTAATTGGGTGTTCGGGAAATTCCGTGTGAGAGTCAATCTATATTTCCACTTGTTCTTCTTCGCACGCACTGTCCACAGCGATGCCGCTATCCTGGAATGTAGAGTTCGAAATACGGGTAATCGTCTCTTCATTTCACACACTCTCTCACCGGTCAGAGAAGCGAGAGAGTGTGTGAAATGAAGAGACGATTACCCGAATTTCGAACTCTACTGGAATGAGATGCTATGTAGTCTGCCATTTACTTTCATAGATTCAATTTGTGTGAGCTAATGAGCTATTATAATTAACTAACAACAAAAACATCTTCAGATCTAGGAACAGATTGCTTTCTTCATCATCAAAAACTTCCCCACCTCATTATCAACTTACCTCGAAAATATCGTTTTCTTTGAAGACGAAGAAGTCGACTTCGAATGATTCCACCCATCGGCCAGAGACTTTGTACTCATTCTGAAATTTTTTAAAAATTTTCATTGCTAAAGTTAAGGAAATATTATAAAAGTTGTTGATAAAAAATACCTCGTATTTCACGAAATACCGCATCCTTCCCTTGTCATCGTCCACTCGGTCAATCACCGCAGGGAAAACATGACAATCACTCGCTCGCTCTTTCGCAAATACATTTTCTCCAGTAACAAAGGTGGTTCGCCTGTGAGAGCAAAGAATTTAAGAAAACTTGAAGGCATTTGCATCGATAAGAAAGTATATGAAATTTTTCTAACGTATTCTAACGTAAACCTACTCGTAATCGTCGCTATTCTTGTTCGGTCTTTCTTCAGTCACCAATCGAGGTCTTTCTTCGGTATCTAATTCAGGTTCCTCCTCGGCTGCCAATCGAATCTACAAAATGCTCACTGAAATATCATACTACGGATACGGAAGCACCACCGAAAAGAATAGTTGCTGTTTTTCCAAGCTGTGCACTAATTTGACTCATCAAATTCAGACAGACAAAATACAAAGAAATAATTTTGCACACCTGAACCTTTGTCTCCTTTCTGATTTTCGTTTTCCTCGGTATACTCTCACAGACTCTTCTTCTCTTTTGAGTGGTGATAGGGTGAAGATTATCGGCACTAGAATGATCACATTTGCACTAATAATTTTCAAATTTTTCGAGTTTCGAGCTTTTCTTCGATTGTCATCGAATTTTAAAGTTCCAAAAAAAATCACTGACTTGTGAAGATGGAAGTTATCGAACATCTCCATTAGATCTTCTTCCTTGTATTCTCTGCTAACGGAGAACTCGGACTGTAATTTGAGAATTAAATATAATAATAAATATTATTATTTAAACTATTTATTTAAGCTCACCGCGTCTGTTATCCTGATCGCCTCCCTCACGCATTCCGCACAATAGATCATTCTCCTCTTCTTCTCATTATTCTTCTTACGGAAAACAAGGTTGAAGACCTCACACTGAAAATAGTCAAATAGAGTTTTGATGTGGGTCGCCGTCTCTTCATTTCACACATTATTTCATCTGTCATGGATGTGAGGAAATAGTAAGAATGAAAAGACGGATTCTTCATCCTAACATCTCTAAAATTCAATGTTTACTTACACTACAGACATCACAGAATGAGGGCCCTTCTCCATCCGGTCTAGGTTTATCGATTATTTTCACTTGCAGCTCCATTGCCCAGTCAGTCACTATCTTGGAGAAGGCTAGTGACCGAATCAAGCACTTCTTCACGAGTTTGAATACCTGAATTTCGGATGTAACGCTACTTGAAAACGTTTAATGTTAGCGTTTGAAAAAAGAACAACTAATCGACAATTCTACTTTGGAGACTGAATGCAAATTAAAATCAACGCACCTTCTCATCCGTGACTTTCACATGCTTGGCGATGCGCCAGAAGAGGTTGATCATCGGGACCAGCGATTGGAACTTCTGAACGGAAGAATAATTAATTTATTGGATACTTTAAAAAAATACTTTTCGAAAAATATAATTTAAATTTAAATATTTTCCTCACTTCCTGCTTGTTCCACTGGTATTGATGCAGGGCGACCGTTAGCTGCAAGTGAGTCATAGGGCAAACATTCCATGCGACGTTGTTGGTGAATCTGCAACAGGAAACTGTTATCCCATAATAGTTTTATTGTTCTGAGTATTTTTCTACTCGAGTGGACTCTGTGCACTAATCCTTGCAATCTCAAATGAAATTGATAATTTCTTTTCTGAAAAATAATTATGATAATTCATACCCAATGCTAACCACCCAGTGAACGACTCCTGGCGCAATCCAGATTGTATCGCCGACTTCTTGTATGCATCTGGAAAGAGTTACAAAAATATTATAAAATAAAAATATTATAAAATAAGCTACGTGGATTCGTTTCCTAACTCTAAATGCTCCCAAACACGTTTTGGTTCAGCTAAATTTTTTTACAAGGGAACAACAACCAAAACAATTTGATAAAAATGCTTACCGGTACACGGGCACGCCCATATCCATCAACTCCTCAGCATCCGGCCACCACGTGTCACGCAGGAAGTCCAGCCCATTCGGCTTACTCTCAGATTTCTTAAAATATTTTGCTTTCTTAAATGTTATAATTCAGAAAGAGTGTTCTAGAATGCACACTTGATCCTATTGAGTTTGGTCACCACGTGTCTCTCAGGAAGTCCAAGCCATTCGGCTTACTCTCTGATTTCTAAGAAAAAATTAAATTTTGGTTCATTTTGACCAATACTTTAATTTTTTCCTCAGCCTAGTTGTAACGATTATTCCGCACTTACCTTAGTTTTGAGATGATCATTGATGACACCGTAGTATTCATACGGGACAGCGTACCATACGCACGCTCCATGGATGCCTTCCGCCATTCCGACGTTAATGTTGACAGAAGTCATGCACATATTCTCAACGTGCGCTGCCGTCTTGTTGTTGGGCACCTTAAATGACACAAAAAATAATAAAATCGACTATTTTTCATCTGAATCTGCCTGGGACGGAATAGGTGTTCTCGTCTGATGGAAGAAGAGTCATAGAATAATTGGTTTTCTACAAAAAAATCAATGCAACGTAATCAAACAGCAAAAATATATCAGAATATAAAATGTTTCTGAAACATATCCCGTTTTTCTAGTTCAGATATTCACTCAGACGTTAATCGAGGTGCGTTTCAGAAACTTTTTAAATTACCAATAGTGAGTTCGATCACATTGAATTCTCGATAAACTGCTCTCTAAGAATCGGGGTAGGTGATAAGAAATCCGCCGGTCTCAATTGTCATCGTCTTACCTTTAGATAGACCTGAGGCACATTCATGCCGTGCACTTTGTGCCCATGAAGGCTCATAAGAGCAAATTTTTTAATATAATAACAACTATTCAGCTATTTCACCCTACATACAAGAAATTATTCGTCAAGTTTTGAGAGAAAACGAATAAATTCTGCTTCTCACTTTGAGGTAGGCCTGGGGCACATTCATGCCGTGCACTTTGTGCCCATGAAGGCTCATAAGAGCAAATTTTAAATATAATAGCAACTATTCAACTATTTCACCCTATACATACAAAATTATTCGTCAAGTTTTGATAGAAAACGAATAAATTCTGCTTCTCACCTTGAGGTAGACCTGGGGCACGTTCATGCCGTGCACTTTGTGCCCATGAAGGCTCATAAGAGCAAATTTTAAATATAATAGCAACTATTCAACTATTTCACCCTATACATACAAAATTATTCGTCAAGTTTTGATAGAAAACGAATAAATTCTGCTTCTCACCTTGAGGTAGACCTGGGGCACGTTCATGCCGTGCACTTTGTGCCCATGAAGGCTCATAAGAGCAAATTTTAAATATAATAGCAACTATTCAACTATTTCACCCTATACATACAAAATTATTCGTCAAGTTTTGATAGAAAACGAATAAATTCTGCTTCTCACCTTGAGGTAGACCTGGGGCACGTTCATGCCGTGCACTTTGTGCCCATGAAGGCTCATAAGAGCAAATTTTAAATATAATAGCAACTATTCAACTATTTCACCCTATACATACAAAATTATTCGTCAAGTTTTGATAGAAAACGAATAAATTCTGCTTCTCACCTTGAGGTAGACCTGGGGCACGTTCATGCCGTGCACTTTGTGCCCATGAAGGCTCATAAGAGCAAATTTTAAATATAATAGCAACTATTCAACTATTTCACCCTATACATACAAAATTATTCGTCAAGTTTTGATAGAAAACGAATAAATTCTGCTTCTCACCTTGAGGTAGACCTGGGGCACGTTCATGCCGTGCACTTTGTGCCCATGAAGGCTCATAAGAGCAAATTTTAAATATAATAGCAACTATTCAACTATTTCACCCTATACATACAAAATTATTCGTCAAGTTTTGATAGAAAACGAATAAATTCTGCTTCTCACCTTGAGGTAGACCTGGGGCACGTTCATGCCGTGCACTTTGTGCCCATGAAGGCTCATAAGAGCAAATTTTAAATATAATAGCAACTATTCAACTATTTCACCCTATACATACAAAATTATTCGTCAAGTTTTGATAGAAAACGAATAAATTCTGCTTCTCACCTTGAGGTAGACCTGGGGCACGTTCATGCCGTGCACTTTGTGCCCATGAAGGCTCATAAGAGCAAATTTTAAATATAATAGCAACTATTCAACTATTTCACCCTATACATACAAAATTATTCGTCAAGTTTTGATAGAAAACGAATAAATTCTGCTTCTCACCTTGAGGTAGACCTGGGGCACGTTCATGCCGTGCACTTTGTGCCCATGAAGGCTCATAAGAGCAAATTTTAAATATAATAGCAACTATTCAACTATTTCACCCTATACATACAAAATTATTCGTCAAGTTTTGATAGAAAACGAATAAATTCTGCTTCTCACCTTGAGGTAGACCTGGGGCACGTTCATGCCGTGCACTTTGTGCCCATGAAGGCTCATAAGAGCAAATTTTAAATATAATAGCAACTATTCAACTATTTCACCCTATACATACAAAATTATTCGTCAAGTTTTGATAGAAAACGAATAAATTCTGCTTCTCACCTTGAGGTAGACCTGGGGCACGTTCATGCCGTGCACTTTGTGCCCATGAAGGCTCATAAGAGCAAATTTTAAATATAATAGCAACTATTCAACTATTTCACCCTATACATACAAAATTATTCGTCAAGTTTTGATAGAAAACGAATAAATTCTGCTTCTCACCTTGAGGTAGACCTGGGGCACGTTCATGCCGTGCACTTTGTGCCCATGAAGGCTCATAAGAGCAAATTTTAAATATAATAGCAACTATTCAACTATTTCACCCTATACATACAAAATTATTCGTCAAGTTTTGATAGAAAACGAATAAATTCTGCTTCTCACCTTGAGGTAGACCTGGGGCACGTTCATGCCGTGCACTTTGTGCCCATGAAGGCTCATAAGAGCAAATTTTAAATATAATAGCAACTATTCAACTATTTCACCCTATACATACAAAATTATTCGTCAAGTTTTGATAGAAAACGAATAAATTCTGCTTCTCACCTTGAGGTAGACCTGGGGCACGTTCATGCCGTGCACTTTGTGCCCATGAAGGCTCATAAGAGCAAATTTTAAATATAATAGCAACTATTCAACTATTTCACCCTATACATACAAAATTATTCGTCAAGTTTTGATAGAAAACGAATAAATTCTGCTTCTCACCTTGAGGTAGACCTGGGGCACGTTCATGCCGTGCACTTTGTGCCCATGAAGGCTCATAAGAGCAAATTTTAAATATAATAGCAACTATTCAACTATTTCACCCTATACATACAAAATTATTCGTCAAGTTTTGATAGAAAACGAATAAATTCTGCTTCTCACCTTGAGGTAGACCTGGGGCACGTTCATGCCGTGCACTTTGTGCCCATGAAGGCTCATAAGAGCAAATTTTAAATATAATAGCAACTATTCAACTATTTCACCCTATACATACAAAATTATTCGTCAAGTTTTGATAGAAAACGAATAAATTCTGCTTCTCACCTTGAGGTAGACCTGGGGCACGTTCATGCCGTGCACTTTGTGCCCATGAAGGCTCATAAGAGCAAATTTTAAATATAATAGCAACTATTCAACTATTTCACCCTATACATACAAAATTATTCGTCAAGTTTTGATAGAAAACGAATAAATTCTGCTTCTCACCTTGAGGTAGACCTGGGGCACGTTCATGCCGTGCACTTTGTGCCCATGAAGGCTCATAAGAGCAAATTTTAAATATAATAGCAACTATTCAACTATTTCACCCTATACATACAAAATTATTCGTCAAGTTTTGATAGAAAACGAATAAATTCTGCTTCTCACCTTGAGGTAGACCTGGGGCACGTTCATGCCGTGCACTTTGTGCCCATGAAGGCTCATAAGAGCAAATTTTAAATATAATAGCAACTATTCAACTATTTCACCCTATACATACAAAATTATTCGTCAAGTTTTGATAGAAAACGAATAAATTCTGCTTCTCACCTTGAGGTAGACCTGGGGCACGTTCATGCCGTGCACTTTGTGCCCATGAAGGCTCATAAGAGCAAATTTTAAATATAATAGCAACTATTCAACTATTTCACCCTATACATACAAAATTATTCGTCAAGTTTTGATAGAAAACGAATAAATTCTGCTTCTCACCTTGAGGTAGACCTGGGGCACGTTCATGCCGTGCACTTTGTGCCCATGAAGGCTCATAAGAGCAAATTTTAAATATAATAGCAACTATTCAACTATTTCACCCTATACATACAAAATTATTCGTCAAGTTTTGATAGAAAACGAATAAATTCTGCTTCTCACCTTGAGGTAGACCTGGGGCACTTTCATGCCGTGCACTTTGTGCCCTTGCTGATTGAGAAGATCCGCCTCGTCGTTGACTCGGAGCTGGGTGGGAAACTTTTCGAGCTCCTTAAAATCAGTTTATAGCGTGTGGAACATGGATGGGGTGACGTCAGGGGTGGGAAGGGGGCAGGGTTGAAAATAAATATATAAAACCAACCTGAAGTTGTTCCTGATAGAGATCTCCGCGGTCTGATGACAAGTCGAAATTTGTGCAGAATATGCAGCGCTCCTGAACTTGTTTTTGTTAGATTTATTTATCGAAGAAAAACGTACGGGTCATCTCGTGTTCATGGCAATTTATTATACGCAGTTTTCAGAGAAAATATAATTTCGTACCTGATTTTCGCGCACAAAATCATCCATAGCGTACAGATCGCGCTGGTACTGCGCACATTTTCCGGTCGTGTACTGTTGTGCTTCTTTCTTGCTGAAATAATGAAAATTTCTCGAGACGATATATTTTTTTTTGTTTTTTATGGTTTTTTTTTTTATTTCACCGGTCAGAGAGGCAAGAATGTGTGCGAAATGAAGAGATGATGTCACGTATTTCAGCCGCTGTAAAGAATGTACTCACGGTAGGAAATAACTGTCGCAGGCCCAGATCGGATTGCCTTCTTTGTCTACATTGTGTTCATTGTTGAGTTGATCTCGCACCTCAACAAATATCAATAATAATAATATTAAATCAGATATAAAATTCTATTCCAAATAAAATACAAACAAAACACATTAGACAAGAATTGTGTGAGATTTCGCGTACACTCAAAATTTTTAAAAGAAATCCAACCTCAATGCCACGATGATCAGGATCCTTCTCCGCTAGTGTATCCGTGTAGAAGGCGCTCAAGTTCATTCCCACAATCTGGGGAAGATCTCTGAGAAATGGTTGTTCTTCATGGCTTTGATTTGAAAGAACAAATCATTCAGATATTTTCATACGAACTCACTTTAATAGGATCATATGTTTGTCTGTCAGAAAATCAGCAAAGTCCTTCGATGCAGCATGCTCCTTTGATCTGACCTGTAATATCTCAATATCATCAAAATTTTTAATTAAAACCGATTTGCATATTGTTCCTTTCCTACCGACGATTTTTTATGACTATTCGTTACTTGCATTTGTCATGCCCTCATCAAGTTCCCAGCCTGCAAGCATGCCACACTCCGCCTCTATTCCCTTTCTATGCCACTCCTCATGCCTATTCACTTCCTAGCCTCACGACTCCGCCTCCCAGGGCGGAGCCGAGAACCAACAGCAGTGCAGTTAGAGTGAGAGTCACCACATCGAGTTCTCGTCTCACCCTTTCCTCTCCTTCATTTCCTTCATCCTTAGTGTCTTTATTCCCTCCGGATCAGAGATAAAGGTCATTCATAATACCCCAGTGGACCAAGGGTGCAAGGGAAGCAACGGGTAATCGCCATAGGAGACGGGCAAGGGACCGCTCGTTCTTATCCTATGGGCGACACATTAATCAACACGTTAAACAAGCCCATAACAGTGATTCGACTATTTCCTACAGACTCACGGTGAAGATCGGAGTCTCCTTGAAGTCCTCAACTTCTCCTCGCGGATAGCAAGGAAGCGAGAGGGGGCTGAGATTCTCGTGGATGAAAATGGAATTACTTGTCCCCTCTGTCATCGCCAGTATATCCGAGGCTGAAAAGCAACTAAAGTTACGTGATCACAGCTAAAAATCAGTATTTTATGGTTTATTTTGACAAAACACCGACTACATTTGAATCAAAGCACTAACCATGTTTATCGATGAGATTTCCATTCAGGGGAGCGAGCATGGAAAATTGTGCAGGAAGTCCGGATACATTCCCTGAAATAAAATTTTCTGAATTAGATAACGAACTAATTTTTAAACAAAAAAATAAATACTTACCTGCCTTCATAATCAAATCTCCATCCGCATCAACGTCGGCGCACGATTTCATGATAGCTTCCATCTAAAGAAAATCATCGTTCAGAAAACAAGGTCTAGCTTATTTTTAAATAATTAAACTGAAATTAAACTTTTAAAAAATGAAAACATTAAAATTGTAAAACATTAAAATGAAAACACTGCAAGAAGCAATATCGCATTGCAGACGCAGTCTAGAAAGTGATCTATCACTTCGTTTCCGTTGAAATCTGGAGGCGTCCGATCTCGATCTCCAATTGGGCATTGAAGCACTGTCCGGCACATGACGATTTACAATTGTGGTTGCGACCTCCTGGCACAGATTACGCGATTGGCTGACTCTTACGCATACAGCGTTCTTCCGTCGGATTCTCTTCATCCGACTCGGAGCCTATCAAGATAGCAACCTGAAGAAATCCAGGAATTTTAATTTTGATCGGACGATTCCAATTCGCATGATGCAATAATAATATTAGAGTTCATGTTCATTTATCACAGTAAGATCTCAACAACAATTGAATAGTTACTAAGCCCGTGTGAAATCTAGCAACAATAACAAACAATATAATCAATTCTCGATCCGGCCGGTTACGGTACTCCGCACTTCCATGGTAACAATCAGTGGTGCGCTGGTGCGAATCTCTATTTGATCCGCGACCACCTCGTTCGATGTGCTGACTACGCCGCCGAACTCCAACGGCGAGTCATCTGTAATTAGGGAAAGTCACGAGCGCACGAGTGTGTTTCAGTACGGAAAGGTTCTCAGATCGTTAGTAAGTGCAGAGTATTCAGTAAAAAAATAATCATAAGATAACAACAGCAAGATTTCAGATATTTTCTCAATGCAATTTTATCACGATCGAAAGGGTACACCGGTAAGACCGGATGCGGGGATAAACTAGAGGAAAACAAAGTAGATCTCACCCAGATTCCACTTCAGTCCACTCGTAGTCACTCGTGTTTCTCGCTGACAGAAGGGCACAACGCCACAGATGCCTGCAGGGAATTACGTTCTCGCATCTAATCAGTCCATCGCGCTTATCAGTCGGGATGGAGCCGAGGAGCTCACCTGTGAGAAGACTGCGATCTAGCGAGATGCTGTAGGCGCCCTTAAGCGATAAACAATTAGTTGGACCGCTTACTAAGATAGATAAAATACAGTTCCGGATTGGGAGCGCAGCATTAGCGATAAACGAACCTCCCCAACCACAAAAGTGAGGTTCTCTCCATCAATGAGATACACGGGCGGAGGCTTGTCCAGTACAGCGAAAATTGTGGGTGAATTGAGTAGGGAGTTAATGGTAGCGAGCGAGTGGTCGAATCGACCTAAAAAATGTTTTTAGGAAGTAAAATATCATATATCATATGTTTCACATGTAGCCCAAAAGAACATAGAATGGGAAGTAGACAGTATCACTGATGGCCTGGTAAAGTAAAAAAATAATGACCCAATTCGAGATTACTTTGTACGATTACGATATTTCTCTCACAATTTCATTTATGTTTCACCCGGTCCTCAAAACAATTTACTTTGAAACAGTGAAAGTCGCGGTAAGTGATGGAATACCTAAAATAAAGGCTTGAAAAAAAATTAATTTACCAGACAGTCCTCCGAGAATGAGCACGTGTGAGGGAGTAGCAGGTAGCTGAAAGGGATCAGAGATCAAAGATCACCACCCGCATCATTTTTTTTCTGATTCTATGAACTAGCAAGAACGAACTTTGTGCAAAGGCATCAAAGAACCACGTAATGAGTGAAAGATCAAATTCCCTTCTCACCTTTCCTATCCTCTCCGCTACCAGCTCAAGGCACTTGGAGAGGTCGGTTTTGTCCTGAACGGAGAGATCAAAGATCAGAGTTCAGAGATAATCTTCATTTTTATTGCACTAGGGATGTTTCTGTACAAAGGAACACCGGGCCGAAGATGTAGATTTGAGTAGGCTTTTTTTAATTTAGCGGAGTTTTTGGCATCTAAAGATCAAAGATCAACCTTACCTGATCGGGTGTCGACACGATTTCGCAGTCGCTTTTCCCTCCGAAGAATTGCTTCGCCTCAGAAGAGATCGAGTCCATATCCCCGCTGATCAGAGAGGGCGCGAGGAGTTGGGAGGATCTGACGAACGTATTGATCATTGAAAGATCAAAGATCAATTGGCGTTCCAAGAATGAAAGATCAAAGATCAAATTTCCACTCACCTAACTCGATCGAGAATGAGGTTGGCGCCGCCGTCCGTGCACGCTCTGTAATTAACTAATTAAGAGACCGGCTAGGTAAGATTCCAGGATAGTCCGGACATCGACATCTCAGATTCGGACCAAAACTTTTTTGGGGATTCCCCCATGGGCCCTGGTCACTATTTGGGCCATTATTTGGTCATATCTCAAAAACCCGAAAAGGGGCGGGGCTTCAAACTTTAAAAAAGAAAAATTCGCCTTAAAAAACTGGTGCTACCTAGGTCCAATGTTAGTGTGGTTATATTATATACTGACCTAGTCCTTCAAAACCCACTTTTAGTTGGTCCGAAATTTCGATCGCAAACTGATTTTTCATGTTAAAAAATCAGTTTTTAATTTTTATAAAATCTAAATCGAAAATGTGGGTCTTGCTTTTTTGATATGTTGTAGAGCATTGAATTCCACCTCGACAAAGATTTAAACATCAACAATCCTCGAAACCCATCATCGTCAGATTCCACTCCGAAAGTAACGTCAGAAAAAAAAGTTTTACAAACCTATCCATTATGGTGCTCATTTTGAAGAACTCATCGAGTACATCATCTTTTGTGTTTAACTCATTCACAAAAAATATTTTTGACGTAAGATACGACCGCTCTTTTGCCCAAAATGAGCATGGAATGAAAAAAAATGTCAAAAGTGGGTATTCTAATCTAGCTCATCTTGTAGAGCGTAAAATTCCACATCGGACAATATTTTTCTCGATTTTTTTGTCGAAACCCATTTCCGTTATTGACGACTCTAAGAGCGGTCGGTGAAAATAAAGTTTATTGTTACGTCACTAATTATAGCTCATTTTGTAGAGCTCGTTGAGTTGATCATTTTCATAGTTCAACATTTTTCATGATTTTCACTGTGGAGCAACTTATAGACGCTCAAAGTTGCTATGTTACGCAGGGACGTAAGGGGGGTACACTCAAAGAGATGGGAAGAGGGTCACACCAGGGAAGAAGGTCACAGGGAAGGGGTGTAATAACACAGGTATCGCGAGAGAATGAAGCAAAAATAGCCTATCTGAGAACTATTTTTTTCAAACCTGTTTGAAACCAACCATACTATGGTGGATTAATACACTAGTGATAAGAAATTGATATATCCGGTCCATTTGTCCCAGAGCCGGCTTTTAGGAAAATCCCGGTTCTGAAGCCGACTCTGCTGTATCTTAGCCCAGAATTGAGCTAGAAAGTTGCAATCGGTCTCAAAATGATCGAAAGTGACCAAATACATATTTTATGTCGAAAACGAGAAGAAAAAATAAAAATTGAAAAAAGATGAAAAAGATGTAGTCGAAAGACCTACTCTCACATACCCTAAAAACGATAAAATTAATTCTCCCGGTGTCTCACAGTTAACTTGCAGGGAATTTTATTGCATAAAATGTTAGAGCTAGTTCACCCACACCTAGGAAAAATATTCCCACATGCCCTATAGGGGGGTGTTCGACCGACTTTTTGGCCTTTGAAGTTATCGGAGTACAGTTTTCGAAAAAATCAAAGTTACTACACCATTTTTAACGGTCCCCAAACTATCCAAATTTGAAGGATATTATTTTAAAATGATATTAGAATGTAGTTTGAGTGATATAGTGCTATGTGGACAGTCGCACATTTCATTTTCGATTTTTACCCTTTCTACAGGTAAGTTCATTTTGCTGAACAATGTGTGTGTGGTAACGCTCTTGTTTTGTGATGTTTCTTTTAAAAATTGCGTTGAAAGTATATTTCACGCTATTTACAATTCGATTTCACTCATTTTCAGTGCAAAAGTCAAAATACTGATCTGAAGATAGGGTGAAAACAGGCCTGTTTTCATCTTTATGCTCTGAGTAGCAGTTTATTAGATATTCCGCTTGCTAAACGACTGGAAATGGGCACAAAAATTCGAAAAATGTTGAAAAAGTATTTTCTATTCAATTCCTCACTGTCCTACCACAGCAAAGTTCTCGAAAAAAAATGTTAGGAATTCAGTTTGAACACGTAAATTGTCACTCTTCTATATTCCAAATATCTCCTTTGTTCGCTCAAAATAAAATAGAAAATATTTTTTCAACATTTTTCGAATTTTTGTGCCTATTTCCAGTCGTTTAGCAAATTGGATATCTAATAAACTGCTACTCAGAGCATAAAGATGAAAACAGGCCTGTTTTCACCCTATCTTCAGATCAGTATTTTGACTTTTGCAACGAAAATGAGTGAAATCGAATTGTAAATAGCGTGAAATATACTTTCAACGCAATTTTTAAAAGAAGCATCACAAAACAAGCGCGTTACCGCACACACATTGTTAAGCAAAATGAACTTACCTGTAGAAAGGGTAAAAATCGAAAATGAAATGCGCGACTGTCCACATAGCACTATATCACTCAAACTACATTCTAATAACATTTTAAAATAATATCCTTCAAATTTGGATAGTTTGGGGACCGTTAAAAATCGTGTAGTAACTTTGATTTTTTCGAAAACTGTACTCCGATAACTTCAAAGGCCAAAAAGTCGGTCGAACACCCCCCTATCGGGCATGTGGGAATATTTTTCCTAGGTGTGGGTGAACTAGCTCTAACATTTTATGCAATAAAATTCCCTGCAAGTTAACTGTGAGACACCGGGAGAATTAATTTTATCGTTTTTAGGGTATGTGAGAGTAGGTCTTTCGACTACATCTTTTTCAATTTTTATTTTTTCTTCTCGTTTTCGACATAAAATATGTATTTGGTCACTTTCGATCATTTTGAGACCGATTGCAACTTTCTAGCTCAATTCTGGGCTAAGATACAGCAGAGCCGGCTTCAGAACCGGGATTTTCCTAAAAGCCGGCTCTGGGACAAATGGACCGGATATATCAATTTCTTATCACTAGTGTATTAATCCACCATAGTATGGTTGATTTCAAACAGGTTTGAAAAAAATAGTTCCCGGGTTGCTTCATTCTCTCGCGATACCTGTGATAAGCGAAACGCCTTCACTTTGAGCGTCTATAACTTGCTCCACAGTGAAAATCATGAAAAATTTTGAACTATGAAAATGATCAACACAACGAGCTCTACAAAATGAGTTATAATTAGTGTCCTAACAATAAACTTTATTTTCACCGACCGCTCTTAGAGTCGTCAATAACGGAAATGGGTTTCGACAAAAAAATCGAAAAAAATATTGTCCGATGTGGAATTTTACGCTCTACAAGATGAGCTAGATTAGAATACCCACTTTTGACATTTTTTTCATTCCATGCTCATTTTGGGCAAAATAGCGGTCGTATCTTACGTCAAAAATATTTTTTGTGATTGAGTTTAACACAAAAGATGATGTACTCGATGAGTTCTTCAAAATGAGCACCATAATGGATAGGTTTGTAAAACTTTTTTTTCTGACGTCACTTTCGGAGTGGAATCTGACGATGATGGGTTTCGAGGATTGTTGATGTTTAAATCTTTGTCGAGGTGGAATTCAATGCTCTACAACATATCAAAAAAGCAAGACCCACATTTTCGATTTAGATTTTATAAAAATTAAAAACTGATTTTTTTAACATGAAAAATCAGTTTGCGATCGAAATTTCGGACCAACTAAAAGTGGGTTTTGAAGGCCTAGGTCAGTATATAATATAACCACACTAACATTGGACCTAAGTAGCACCAGTTTTTTAAGGCGAATTTTTCTTTTTTAAAGTTTGAAGCCCCGCCCCTTTTCGGGTTTTTGAGATATGAACAAATAATGGCCCAAATAGTGACCAGGGCCCATGGGGGTTTCCCCAAGAAAGTTTTGGTCCGAATCTGAGATGTCGATGTCCGGACCTAACGGCTACACCCTCGAATCTTACCTAGCCAGTCTCTTAATAATATAAAATAAAACTTTTTTAAAAGATGCTTCATTCAAGATTCGCAACTTGCGAGGAAATGTTTCACAAATAGATGAAGAACAGACATATTTTTAGATCGACAATATATTGTAATCTCCGTTGCGTATAATCGTATAATCTATATAATCTCCGTTGCGATTTCAAAATCGTTTGGTGCTAGAAGGAAGATTTCGGCTCTTCATTCCGCGTGGTCATTTTGAGAAGCAACACAAGGAATGGAAAGACAATTTTTACTGCAGTTATGTTTCAGGAATTGATAAAGTTCGAAAACCTATTTGAAAATTCAATATCATAGCCGTCAACGACAATCAAATATTATTGAAAAAAACCTAATATTCGGCATTCAGCGATGCAAATAGTAAATATTCTGGAAAGCCGTATGGGGAAATGAATCACCTCAACTCCGCCGCATTCCACAATGGTTTCCATGCCGCCCGCTCGGACTCGGCCCGCCCATTCAGCCAAATGCAGCAGCCGGGAGAGGAGGAGGGAGGGACTAGGATGGAAATTGTTAGTTTTTTTAATTGAGAATCTCAATTTCAGCCCAATATTCTGCTAATTTCTATGCTCCGAAGGAGGGGTAAGCCGATTCAGCCAGATGCAGCAACCGGGAGTCGAGGGGAGAGGAGCTGTGATTGAATTGGGTTTGATGGACCAGATTCTAGGTTGCTATCAGTCCTGTTTAGCTAAAGCCAATTAAATAATTGCGTATTTTCGCCTTGCAGATCAGTATCATTTCGAAACAAGCACTGGAAAGCAGTGTAAAAGAGGGCTAAAAGTTGAAATACTTACCCAAGCAGTCGGTCGGCCGAAGCTTGCTCGACATGGCGCGAAAAGAGAGGAAACGAGAGAAGGAAAGAAGCGTAATCTGCTCAAGGGAGAAATATTACTCTCTTCACTCCCCCATGCTCTCTCGCACTTTCTAACAGGGTAGACAGCGCGCACAATAAAGTGAGTCAAGCAAATACGCTATTTCTCTCACTCTCATCATTTCTCGTGCTCTCTCGCTCTGTCACAAATGTGAAAGAGAAAAATGGGATCATTGCCCGGGAGAAATTGAATGATAAACAGGCGAAAAGATTGGTGAAAGATAAGAAGATTAAAAATAAACAAGAGCGATGATATACGGAACAATGGTATCTCAAACAAAGCAAAGAAAGCTGAACTTGGAAGAACTTCTGCTCTATTTTCCCTCTGGCACAACTGCATTCTCTCCCATGTTGTTGTTGCCCTCTCTTTCATTTCTCATCCCGTTCTCTTTCGAACGCCGAACACCGTAAACCAAAACAACGCCCCCAACCATCAAGTGACTTTATTTATTTCGAGGATTTAATTTGAATTTAAATTATCATAACTGAACCTAATACCATTGTGATAAATTATCTCTGTAAATCATCATAACAGAACCTAGTACAATTGTGATAAAGTACCCAGTGAGCTACCGTAACCCTTCCAATCAACCGTAGATAATCAATCAATCATATTCATAATCTCCGTCGGAATTTCCATTGTCTGATCATTGACAATAACGATGTCGAAAGCGGAAATGAAATGAGAAAGCATGTCCGGTTTCTGAAATTGATGAATTAACGAATAGATGATGATGAAGAAATCGTCTTTTTCTTTATTGTGAATAAAGAAGTTCTATAGTATTATTTGTAAAGTCTTAATCCTATTTTTGCGATTTATGCTATTGTTATTACAGTTCAGCAACTGAAAATAAAGGCAAAAGTATTCTACACAATCCCTGAACGATTGCGTATCGAACTGCTAAAGAAAATAAGAAACAAAATTTGTACACGAATAGCACACTCGATCGGCATTGAACGCTCACCGAATTCAGAAATCCAATCTTCAGAACCCTTTCCTCATCCTTCCATAGTCCTTCAGCCATTCTTGCATCTCCCAGTGCATCGCCAAGCAGAAGGATGTTGGGACGGGAGGAGAGGAGAGAGTGGAGAGGGGAGGACTGAAGTGATTTGAGAATGCTCCTTGCTCGAATAATCTATTGAATCGTAGTGAAGAAAACGATTGACAATGATCCCCGTTCAAACCACGTTCAGCATTCGCTTTGCTTCATGCTAATCATTCCTAAGTATTGAGTGGTATCGAGACTTCACATGACGAAAACATACCTCCGCAATCATTGCTCCGCTCTTGTTGAAGCAGTGAATGAGCGGGCCGGAGAAAGTGCAGATTCGATCCTGCGAGGAGTTTCAATAAACCATTTCTCATAACAGTGCGTTCGCCTAAGAATCGCCACTTTTCCTGAAAATCCGTACAGCAAATTTTAGCACCACAATTTTTTGGCTGACTATAATAGACCTGGACCCCCTGCTTCGATATCAGTGAAGATTATGTTCATGCGACCCTAATTTGCATAGATAATGAGGGTCAAAGTTATGCATGTTTTCTAGCTTTTCCAACGTTTCAAAGTGAAAAATTAACCAATCCGGCTGAAAATCGAGTTCTAGGGTCAGTTTTGAGTGCTGAACACGCCTGTGTACTTTATTCATGCATATCATGAAATTTGCAAATTGGTCAAAATTTCAATCGACGTTTTCTCGAAAACAAGGCAATATTGGTTTCCAATTTTTTGATATGTTGTGGGCCATCACCAGGCCTTTGCAACGCGCCCGGTCTCGACTCATGGTTAGGGGGGCTTCGACCTTAAAACCTTAAAGAACTAACAATTTCAATTCGAGAGAAACCCCTATTTCACCCT
>LS488740.1:35989-80689 GCA_900490705.1 Pristionchus arcanus | reverse complement strand
CGCGGCGGAGGGGATGGAATGAAGTGGAATGAGAGGGTGAAATAGGGGTTTCTCTCGAATTGAAATTGTTAGTTCTTTAAGGTTTTAAGGTCGAAGCCCCCCTAACCATGAGTCGAGACCGGGCGCGTTGCAAAGGCCTGGTGATGGCCCACAACATATCAAAAAATTGGAAACCAATATTGCCTTGTTTTCGAGAAAACGTCGATTGAAATTTTGACCAATTTGCAAATTTCATGATATGCATGAATAAAGTACACAGGCGTGTTCAGCGCTCAAAACTGACCCTAGAACTCGATTTTCAGCCGGATTGGTTAATTTTTCACTTTGAAACGTTGGAAAAGCTAGAAAACATGCATAACTTTGACCCTCATCATCTATGCAAATTAGGGTCGCATGAACATAATCTTCACTGATATCGAAGCAGGGGGTCCAGGTCTATTATAGTCAGCCAAAAAATTGGGGTGTTAAAATTTCCTGTACGGGGTGGTGGCGATTCTTAGACGAACGCACTGATAACAATTCACATGACAAAATCGTTTAACTTGGGTCTTTGAATTTCTGTCTATTTCCTTTTCAAATATCTCATGGCTTAGTCAGAACACCACCAACCTCCTCATCATAGGCCATCATGTTACTGATGACGTGCGAATTCGATGGGATCCGTCCCATTTTCTGCTCAAGAATAAGTGAGATGACGTCGCCTGAACCAGATATCACCATTATTATTTACAAAAGTTGGGGTTGGAAGCCGTTTCTACCATGTTACGAATGCACCTGTCACAAGACGATTGCGATAATGAACCGTGAATAGAACTATAGCGAAGTTGGATATGTTTCAAACAATCTTCTTCATCAAAAATCGCCGATAAATTTAGTGGAATCGCCATTCTCTATATATAAAAAAATATATATAAAAACTGTAATGTCAGCTACCGTAACCCACCAATCCCAGCCGACAAAATTAGTGTCGGTATCTCCTGCTGTTCCAGCTTTGCCATGAATTCTACTGCTCCGTTCCTGGAAATAAATCAGTCCTCGATTATTACCTATCGTATCCTCACCGTAGTTGGATGTTGGTCTCCCTGACGAGGTCCGATAGCTCCGATCGATTGATTCCCTGATCGGCAATGACTTGGTTGGATTCTCGCCACCTGCGATGAGTTTCTTCATACTTCTTATCGATTTATCTAGCTTCATTCATCGTTCAATTGATTCCTCACGCAATACCTTCAAGATTTGGCTCAGATTTTTTTTAAAAAGAAGCTTCTAATTAGAGTAGCTATAATTGAAAAAGGGAAAGATTTGTTTTGTCAAGGCTCCTGTAAAATTGTTCCAAAACAGTGCAAAAGTGAGCGGTCGTGCTGGTCTCGATGGGGGGAGTGACTGAAAGGTAACCCACCGAGGTCCGGACCAACTCGAAAGCGATGAGAAAAGGAGGGATTATATATGGTGAAGAGAAAGTGCGTTCTAGTCGCGACGGGTTAGAGAAAAGGGAGAGAGACGAGGAGAGAGGAGGGTGAGTCATCGCAAAACGCGCGCTAGATTTGAAAGCGGGGCGAAAGTATTCTTGCTCTTCAAAGAAATCTTGCCGCGAAAAAGCACGACGCAAGAGCTGTGAAGTGACAAATCTGTCAAATTATTCGGCGTCATCTGATGAGATAATATGGTTGGATTTGACAAACGTTTCTTGGTGTACTCTGGTTCCGTTTCCACTGGTATACCAGTGCCCAAACCACTGGTGGTTAGGGTACTGGTATACCACTGGGTACGAGAAACCAGAGTAGATCTCACCACGCCTCCATTTTCTCTATCCTCTCCTCGCCCTCAGTTAGATGCTCATAGCGGCCGTACTTCTGCTCCAGTTGAGCAAACTGAAAGCAATCGGTAAATTGATTCAAATTCTCGATGAGAAAGGAATCGAAATGAAGAGGAGTCTCTTCATTATAGTTTCCCAATTTTCACAGCACTGCCTCGAAGTACATTTTCTAATGAGAGACGATTGTTCAAAATTCCCACCTTCTCCACAATTTCCGGAAATCTATCCCTATTCCCGAACACTTCATGGGTCACCGGGCATCTTCCGCCCTCATCATCATGAGATCGACTTAGAGTATGATCGAAGTCGGTGATTACCTGCAATTTCAATGAATATTTAAAACGTATTTACGAAAACGGTGAGATCGAAAAACCAAGTGTACAGTACTGGACAAAAATATTTTTTTCATTTTTCACCCGATAATCTGCAGCCGTACGACTTACCGTAATGCTTCTCGCACCGCTCTCGATCAATCGATTAATCTTCGCTACCGTACCCTCCGGATCGCGAACGTGCACCTGACCAACAGTGATTACGGTAATACAGGGATACGGTATCCTCACATTCGATCGATTGAGCAGGGAATGCAGCTGACTGATGTAGGTCATCTGGAGATTCATTGAATAATTTAATAATTTTTAAAAAATCTGGAGATAACTCATTGTGGAATTCACCTCTTCTAGAGAGTAACTAAGATTTGATCGCGAAAAATATTTATCGAAACAATGACAATTCATTAGTTATAATGACGACGAGAAAAATTTAACCACAACGAGCAATAAAAATTAATAATTGATCCTCCTAGTTACCGTATTCGGCTCGCAGATGTGCTGATCACTGGAATTGGCTGGGAAGGATTGCTAGGAAACTGCTGCGATTTCGGATCATAGGGGTACTGGAAAGACACGGCTTATACGTTATCACCAGTAAAATTCGTTGATCAAACACGACTCTCTAGTCTACGTGAGAGTGGGCCGATTGGTTATCACTTTTCACTAGCCCGCGAGTGAATCGATGGACAGAAAACAACAATGACACACATAATTTGTCAAGTTGGCATTGATGTACGGCATGATCGATATAATTTTAAATAATAAAAATACGATTTGAAGAGAAAATAGAGAATTGAAGAAAATATTTAATATAATTTTTCAATATCAACATTATATTTTTTTATACAGTGAATATTGACAATATCAAAGAACACATGAACAGGTAACGCAAATCGTGAACCTTTGTATTTCTCCGATGATCACAAGTGCGCCCTAACTCTACTCCTCTGGGTACTGTAAGTACCTCCCTCAAACTTATGGCTCGTGGCTCTTTTCTCGCGAGTTGTGACGTTGTCGATTTTGCCTGTTTTGCTGCCGCTTCTGGGGGTCGCGGCGGGTGTTTTCCTGTTTTGTCACGTGTTCTTGTTCCCATCTAAGGCCCTTTTGCAGCTGTCGGCCCCGGCTTCTGGTGCGGCGCGTCGCGCGGCCACCGCGGCGCGCATGGCCTCGGTCGCGTCAGACATATCGACGTGGCGATTCTGGTGGAAGACGGCCAAAGTCACGACGCTCGGCTACTGCGTCGCCAGCACGATCAGCAAGTAAGCTTGCGGTGTTTGAGCGAGGGTTCGTTGGTCCCTGGTGACGTGGCTCCGCCACGCGGACCATTACACGCGTTTTCGGACCACGGGATTACCATACTTTATGGCGATGGAAGTGTTAGTACGTGCTGTTAGACCTATATTTATATTATAATACTATAATTTACGTGAGGAGACATGAGTAGCATACGCTATTCTGGGAAATTGCTTATTGTTCTAGTTTCAGACACTTTAATTTCAGATATTTATTTATTTTAACTTATTAAATTAAATAAATTCAGTCATCTCGGCGAGCTTGTGATCTGCTCCGGACCCTCAATGCATCCGACGATCGAAGACGGCGATTTGGTCATTGCGGAGAGACTAAGTGAGTATTTCTTTGATTAATTTGCTTTTCACCTGTTGTGCCTGCTTAAAAATGAGGTTATATTCGCTAAACGCCATTTTCGGGTTATTTTTGGGTGCCAATGTAAAACCTATTTGCTTTTTTACTATAATAAATGCTCAAAAAGTGCCCTGTTTTAGTAGGTAATAGAGCCTAAGCTCTAGTACTTGTCAGGCGGTTGGTTTCCGGTTCCGGCAGGAAAGCAGCATCTATGCGCCGGCGTAATTATCATTGTGTTCGATCTATTGACGCGCTTTCATTTCTCTGCATTCAATGCGCTCGATGTTTGTTCTGCGTGAAATAGGATTCGTGGACTATCCATTGGAGAAAAGTGTGTCACGCGACCTAGTTTGCCACGGCTTCCAAGAGTTTCACTGCTCCCATAAGTCCAAATAGTATGCTAATAAATAATATATACACCACCTTTAACGTGTGATCATGTGTGGTTTTTATATTAATTTATATATATTTCTAAAAATATTTAAAAAAACAAATTTAATCAGGTATCAAGCAGCGCACTCTTCGCAACGGCGACATCGTCGGTTGTCTGAATCCGCACGACCACAATCAGCTGCTGTGCAAGCGACTGGCGGGAATGGTATGTAATTTTCTTATTGATTTTATCCCTTTGATCCAACAATAAGCGAACTTAGTAGCGCAAGCAAGCGACTTGCTAGAATGGTATCTATAATATTTTCCAAATTTTAATTTAAAATTAAATTCGAAACACATTGAATCATTTGCTAGTGCTCACGTATTTTTAAAGTTTATTTTGGAGTGGGTGTCCTCTTGGGATCATTCCTGCAACCCTCTAGCAATTACGTATTATTTTGGAAACATCAATTTCACCAGTATGATATATGACGATCGCGCGAGATCAGGACAAGAGAATTTTATTTTTGATCTTCGATCTTTCCAGCAACGCGACATCGTCGAGCCAACGGAGGCGCTGCCGACCGGCCGCGTTCCGACAGGACACGTCTTCCTCAGGGTCAGTTGATGAATACCTTGTGAATTTTCGAGAAACCTTCATTTGAATGTCTTGGTAAATGTAAGCATTCCATCTCTACTCAAGGTATATTGCCACTTATTAAAGCAAAAATAACAAGAATGTTATTATTATTATTTTACTTATTATCATCATTTGAAGGGCGACAACGAGGCGTGCTCCACCGACTCGCGCCACTTTGGTCCCGTCCCGCAAGGTGAGGAGTACGGTAGGATTGTAGGGTTATTGATTGGTTACGGCAAATGTATTGATTGGTTGAACCTAGCAATTGAATAACAGGCAGAATTGGTGCTCACGGTGAGTTGTGGTTGCAACTCTAGGTTATCCTTGATTGATTACTATTTGTTTTGATTCTCACGCGACGGACTGTTCTCTAAAAAACCTTTTACAAAATATTGATTGGATTCACCTAATAATTGATCGAAGGGCAGACTCACGGTGATTTGCGGTTGCAGCAATAGACTATTCCAGTTTGCCCGTAGCTTTTCTTGATCTGCGCGAGAAATCCGCGAAAATGGGACAAACCAATAGTATTTGCGTAGCAACGTCGTGACGAAAATGTTGATGTTTTCCCAAAATCTACCGTACCCCTCGCTCAGGTCTGGTAGAGGTGCGACTGGTGCTGCGGGTGTGGCCACCGTCTCGGGCCGGCTGGCTCTCCAACCACTGGTTCTTCGAGCACGAAAAGAAGGAGGAGTATTAGCTACCGTAGCCCGATCGTGCTAGGACCCAATCACTGTTTGAATGCCCCACTAGGATAGTTGACCCCCCTTGTTACCAGTTTAGGATGAACTTGTTTGTTTGTTGATTGTATACGATCTGTAATAATTTGTCACGGGTACTCTTTTCAATGACGCAGTAATAAAGAGATTTGTTTTTGTGTTGTTGTTGTTGTTGTTATTGTTTTGATGAACTGTTCGAGACAGTTTCGATACCTTAAAATTTCCCCAGGGCTTGAAATAATGAAAATTGCAGGGAAACCCAGCGCTAACGGCTACAAGAGGCGCAAGAGTTTCCGGTAATCAGAGCAAGGTGAGTGCGGGTTTCAGGGTTGTTATAGCTTCTTCGATGATGGCCCATCCTGGTTTATTGGAGAACGCTATGTGTAGAACTAGATCCAAGTAACTATCTTATTGTTGGTGAAATAATAATATGATTGAAATGAGAACTAGGTGAGGAAGAGTTTCAGGGTTACCATAATTGCCCCGACTCTGTGAAGTTTTGATTCTCGGTGTATCGCTGCGACTATTACTCAAATTTAGATATCTGTTTTAGTGAAATAAAAAAAATACAAATGCATTGCTAGGCAATCAGTTCAAAGGGAGTATGTGTTTCAAGGTTGAAATATTTGCCTTAAACTCTCGCAAGATTTGATTTTTCGCAGACCCCCTAACCCCAATCCAAATAACTGTTATCTATCTGTCCCTCCGAACTACCGTATACCAAGCGCACTTTTCAGATGGCGGTCAACGGGCTGCACGTGGTGCTCGGGGAGTCGGACGCCGTCGTGGCGCTGCTGAAGAAGGCCAGGCGACACTGGCACATGCAGGTACGGTAGTCCGGTAGGGCAGGAGGGAGTTCGGTGGGTCAGATTGATGATTCAGGGAAAAGCATGTGCAGGTAGTACGATAGTCCGGTGGGACAGCTACAATTACGGTAAGTCAGGTAGAAGATTAGGTTGAACAGTAATTGTGGAATGGAGTGTGCTCCCGGAACTGGAATAGCCACTGTGCAAGTGAATAGGGGCTTTGATTGGTGCCAGATTGGTTGGTTACCAATCAAAGCCCCTATTTTTTTATACTTCTTTGAAAAGTCAGTTCGTGATAGCCCCCCGCAAAGTATCGTAGCATTGATCGATCGATATGGGGAGAGACCAGGGACGACGAGGTCAGTGATCTACCGTCCCTTTCGGCATGTGGGCAGGGGATGGGAAGGGGGGGGGGCAAAGAGGCTTTGAGAACACGAGGAGGGGTTGTAGCAGTTCAGAGATGCAAATGTTGTGTTTCATAGGACCTATAAATGTTCTAGTTTGAGAAGGTCCTCAATACTCAAGTCGACACTGCTAACTTTTGCATTTCATTGCACCTACAAGTATCCTTGCGGATATGAACATGCAATGTGCGACTTGCTTCCATTTTTGAATATCGACAAAGATGAACAATTGTGCTTCATAGTATCCCAAAGTGCACCAGTGGAGGTGTGCATGCAATAGATATGAAGCTGATACTTAAAACAATTAATTATGATACAAATTCGTCATATAAACATTTGTGCTTCAAAATATTCCTATAGGCACAAGTAGTGGTGTACATTTGATACTGCCCAAGTTTGAGTTTTGTAAAATAATAACACTAAATTCAGGGATATAAATAAAATAAAATTCAGAACAACGGCTCGGCGTCGCTGGAGGACACGGACCCGCTGCTGCGGTCGTTTGCCGACCTCAGGGATGTGCTGAACAAGGTACGGTAGGGGTACGGTGGGACAGATTGATGATTTAGGGGGGAGGTCGGTGGGGCAGAGTTATGATTGGCCGTTGTGGAGGTCGTTCGCCGACCTGAGGGATGTGCTGAACAAGGTACGGTAGGGTGTTCTCCAGGGCAGATCGATGAATTATTTCTAGAGAAGATAGAAGAAGATCAAATTCGAATAAACGATTGCAGACGATATGTAATCTGTGAAACACTGTTTCGTCTAGTCAGATTGTTAGAGAATTTTTTGATCCGAACCAAAGGTTACAGATTGATCAGTGTTAGAGGTAGCCCTCGCTCGATGTAATCGATAATCCGTATTACTGTAATCTGAATTACCGTAATCTAACTACCGTAATCCAGGTGTCGGACGTGATGGACATGAACCCGCTCACGTTCCTCTCGCCGTTCCTGGAGGTCATCCGCTCGCAGGTACGGTAGCTTTATCGATTGATTGATACGGTTACGGTAATGTAGGTATATTGATTGATATGATATCGATTGATACGAGTACGGTAGTAGTGAGATATTGATAGATTGAATATGACTTCATAGCCGGTAAATCGTTATTGATAAAGCATTGAATTTTGAGTGTACTGTATCCTGGACGCTTGTTGATACCGTAGTATTGAATTATCGATTTATTGTTGATACGGTAGTATTGAATTATCGATATTTCTTTCAAATACCGTACTCCTCAGAACACGAACGGTCCGATCACGGAGTCGGCGCTGTCGTCCGTCGCCAAGTTCCTGTCCTACGGCCTCATCGATGCGAGCAGGTACGGTAGTTTGTGGATACGGTAGTTCTGATTTATCGATTTTGGCAGCTTTCCAATATCTATTGAAATGCAAGACATTTTCGATTTCTTGAGGATAGGGTGAATTTCGAGTGTTATGGGCTAGTGTTATTGAGACAAGTTCCTGTCGTGCGGCCTGATCGATGCGAGCAGGTACGGTAGTATTGATTTATCGATTTTTTGGGCAGTTTTCGATCATCTATCGAAGTGCAAGGTGTTTTTTAAGGCCATTAGGATAGGGCGAAGCGCGAATGTCAAGGGCTAGATTTATTGGGGTCAAGTTCCTGTCCTACGGCCTGATCGATGCGAGCAGGTACGATAGTTTGTAAATACGGTAGTATCGATTTAAGAATACGGTAACATTGTTTGCTGGGTAATATCGGCTTTTTAGTTGTTTTTCCCCTTAATAATAGCTCCGAGTGGAATTGGTGTGCAAGAAACTACCCAGGCCTTAGGGATAGGGTGAAGCGCGTGTGTAACTGGGTAGAGTTACTGGAGCCAAAGTTCTTGTCGTACGGCCTCATCGATGCGAGCAGGTACGGTAGTTTGTAGATACGGTAGTATCGATTTAAGAATACGGTAACATTGTTTGCTGGGTATTATCGGCTTTTTAGTTGTTTTTTATGAGTTCAGAGTGGAATTGGTGTGCAAGAAACTTCCCAGGCCTTAGGGATAGGGTGAAACGCGTGTGTCACTAGGCATTGTTGATGCGGCGAAGCTCCTGTCCTACGGGCTGATCGATGAGAGCAGGTACGGTAATTGGTAGATACGGTAGTATCGATTGAGGAGGGTACGGTAGTTGTGATATATTATTTTTTTGGGAGCCAACGACAAATCTATCCTAGTTCAAGTAGTTTTCGGGGTATTGAGGACAGGGTGAAGCTCGAGTGTGAAGGGCTGTATTGGTCAAAGTTCCTGTCGTACGGCGTCGTTGATGCGGGCATTTTTCGATCATAAATTAATTTAGTAATCATTTTAATGTATTTGAATGTGATCCTTGACTTGTATGTGAGAAAAATTGTTTTACGAGTATTATTCGAGGTCTTAAGAATAGGGTGAAGCGCAAACGTCGAGGGGAAAGAAAATAGGTTATTCGGAGCTAATTGTACTCGTCGATGCGAGAAGGAAAGGTAGTTTTTGGGATACTGTCGTATAAATTGACAGGCTTAATTCTTGCTTTGTTATCCTCGGAGATGAAGGCCGAATTGTTGTGCAAAAATACCCAGGCCTTGAGAATAAGGTGAAACGCAAAAGCTGACTGAAAGAAAAAAAATAGGTTATTCGTCGCCTAGTTCCTGTCCTACGGGCTTATCGATGCGAGCAGGTACGGTAGGATTGTAGATATGGTAGTTTTGATTGTCGGGCTTTTTTTATTTATCATTTGAGTTGATTGAAACATTGGTGCGCAAGAAAATATCCCGGCTTTGGGGATATCGCGAAACTCGAGTGTCACGGGCTAGAGTTAATGTGGGACTCGGTATCAAAGAAGTATTGGCGGCCTGGAGATCTCAAAATACTCAACCGTAGTGTGAAGCGCGCAATTTAATTGACACAATTCAACCTCGACGAAATAAAACTGATGTTCTCCTCTCATTTCTGTGCATTTTCAGCGTCAAGGCCGCTCACACCGTCGAGAGCATCGCGCAGGCTGTCACGCACACCAAGTTCATCGGCGGAGCGAACGCGGGCAGTGATGAGTGAGTTGTTCATCTGTGAAAGGGGGCGTGGCTTGAATACGCGACGCGTCGCACGGCGCGTCGCGTGTGTTGCTATAACTTGCTTTTGTAGTTACGATGTGTGTTTGGATAGTTTAGGATAGAAATGATGATTGATTTTTTTTAATCAGGATAATTGACAGGGAAATTGTGATAGGTTTGTGAACGGCAACCGACTAAACGAGATTGTTGTTGGAATATTGCGCGGAATATAGCTAAAGTGGGAAACACGAGCGCACCTACAATACCAAATCCGGTTATTATTGCTTTCTATCCTGCTCACACCGGATGTATCACTTTGAATTGTACACATCTGATTACATGGAGAGACTGGAACGGCAACTGACCTAGCAATATTTTTAAAAATATTATTATTATTATTGTTATTATTAAAATAAATCCTCACAGGTGCGTCCTGTTCGAGATCCTGCACGTGCTGCGCGCGCTGCTGCTGTCGCCCGCGGGCAGGCTGCTAAGCAATGAGGTGGGTGGATGGTCTTTGAACTTTGATCTTTGATCTTTGATCTTACACGTTAGACCCTAGATCCTAGAGCTTAGCCTTCGTTAAGTTAGTAAGCCTGGGGGCTGTTGAGCAATGAGGTGGGTGGATTGGTCTTTGAACTTTGATCTTTGATCTCTAGACCTTGTAATGCCACTTCGAAATTATGATTGCATTGAAATCTATCGAGTTGGAATCATTAGTTCAAATCATCATTAGTGGAAAGGAATCAGGAGTTGGAATTAATTGTGGACTCATTTTCTAGATTTTGAAATCGATATGAAGAACAAATGTGGCAATTCGTAAAGATCGAATGTAGATATTTCTCTTGGCTCCTGACTATTTTTACTTTTTCAACTTATTAACTATTCAATCCCTCAGGCGGTATGCGACATGATGCAGTCGTGCTTCCGCATCTGCTTCGAGCTGCACCTGTCGGAGCTGCTGCGGAAGGTGAGAATACTTGGGGAGCGTGCGCGTGCTAGGCGAGCCGGGTTAGAACGGCAATGATGGAAATAGTGAATTGGGTCTCCATGTTGCCTTTGAGTTTCACGAGTTTCTTATGCCAGCAATAAGGGTATCGAAGCGGTGCTTGTCTCTTGGCTATGTGGAAAAAAAGATAAAGCGCACTTGTTCTAAATTTTCCTAGACGGTTGCAGTTTCTCCTAGGTGATGTTTCCCGCATTGAGAATGAGAGACAGTAAATTCGACTACTCTGTCTTGATACAAAATTTTATTTAATCCATTTTTCCAATAAAATTTTTTAATAATAAATTTGCAGGCGGCGCGTACCACACTGGCCGACATGACGCAGCTCATCTTCACGCGACTGCCCACGTTCGAGGAGGATCTGAGGCATCCGTATATTAGGAAGCTGGTGAGGATATTGGGAATTGGGTGCGTGCAAGATGCGCCGGGTTAGGTGAGCAGGCATCCGTATATTAGGAAGCTGGTGAGATAAATATTTGTATTTTTGATTGCTGATGTTATTTAACAAAATCACTATATATGGAAAGTTGTTCGAACGTTAATTGATATTTTCCCTTTTCTCCAATGCATAGACTGGGGCTGAAATGGCGATGTGTCGGGTTGAAATGAGTATAGGTCTCGAGGCTTTTAAATGGTATTTTTAATTAATAATTAGCATAAATAACGTAATAATTAATAAAATTCACAGGTTATGAACACGAACGGGTTGGGTAGTTATCGAGTTATTACTCTTTTTGATAGGTTACCACGGATAAACTAATGTGTTCGAGATTCAAGCATGTATAAACTGTGTTTGAAACGCCGATGTGCCGAGTTATAAAAGGTAAATAAAATTAATAATAACCACAATTCGTCAGGTAATGAACACGAAGGGCCAGCGTCGACGCAGAAAGACTCGCCCCTCAGAGAAGAAAGTGAAGAAGGAGGTGAAGGAGGAAGAGGAGGAGAGGGAGAGGGAGAGGAGCGATAGTGAGAAGGAGGTACGGTAGCCGGGAGGGAAAGGATTACGGTAGGGTACGGTAGTTTTGAGGCTGTTGTTGAGAGAGAAGATGCGTCGGAATAAATCGGACGGTTACAATAGCTAGTGACATTGTGGTTTCGCCGTTTCGTTATGCGCAGTACGATATTATGTGTCCAGTAGTCGCCTGTAATCTATTCCAAAAAAAAACAAATAAAAACTGAAACAAATGGAAACCAATTATTTTCGAAATGAAAGGACTGTAAATAATTGTGTTATACGATTTGTACTAGTAGGATTGCTGTTCTTTGGTTTCGATATTGCGCCTCAATCAACTATTTTTTCAATTCCTGTTGACGCCCTGTTCAAAATTAATGTTATCGTAATTTTTGAGAATCGCTGAGTAATTAAAGTCAGTAATTGTGTTTAGGCAGAAGACGTGGAGGTGCTGGAGGCGGCAAAGGAGACGGACGTCCTCGTCGAGGGTGAGTGGGGAGAGGGAAGGGAAGGTTGGATCGACAGTGCGCACTAGGAGCGCCGGGTTTGAGGAAAGGGAGCAGCTTGTGGACGATTTCGTGTAGAATGGCGAACCGCTTTCCGACCCTCAATAATCGGGTTTTGAGCTGTATTGTAAAGCCGTTGTTGGGAACCAAAAAACGATACAGTGTCGATGTTTAGCTAATTAGAAAATACTATTCAGGATGAGTATTCGATACTCAGGCGAGATAGTGTGGGGAATGGAGAGCGCAAGCATGATTCTAGTCGATTTCTCCACAGGTTCGACGGCGAGCTCGGCCGATACGGTAGATGAGGACAAGGAGAAGAGTACGGTAGAGAAGAAGAAAGACGAGGATATCAAGGTGAGGGAGGGGTCTAGATGAGCCGGGTTAGAATTAAGGGAGAGGTTATCGAGGTGGATGTAAGCGCTGTACGATAGGTATGCATTGAGTGCGACTAATTACGTTCATTATGATAGAATGGTGAAACATGAATTTTGCTGATGCACGGAAAAAGAAATTTCCAAAACCACATGTGGCATTGGTGCTGCATGTGGCTAACTTAGGCTGAAACACTCGGGATGTGCTGATGGTAGTTGAATAATGGTTATAAAACATATTTATCAATCACGAATGAAATCTTAGTCGTCGCTTTTGCGCCGCATTGACAGTTCGTAATCTTGAGCTATCGCCATCCTGTAATTAATCCGTAATCCGTAATCCTGTAATTAATGTAATCCGGGGCGACTTTAAAAAAATTCTCAATAACATAACCGTTGCTTCCGTGCCGCGCATGTTCCTGATGTTCCGGATGTACTTGTAATCATTGATTCGAGCTTCCTTCGGCAGCAAAAATACAAATAAATCAATAATAGAAATCTGATCACCGTTCAGACGATCACGAGCGATTCGGAGGGCGAGTGCGCGGCGGCGGTGGGCGGAGTCGATCTTGCTGCAGGTAAGCATGTTATACTTCCGTTTCCAAAGTGGTATTTTTTCATCCTTATTCCTTATTCCCACAAGAGAATGCTAATTGATCATGTTTGTCTGAAACGGTGCCGCCATGTTTCACGGCCATTACTAGTCAGTGTGTGAATGGGTGAAGCAATCCTTGTGTGAATTCCATTAAAATAAAATGCTCCTTATTGTTATGGAGTTACGACTTTTTAGATTCCTGTTCGGTAGACATGGTTGTGTCATGTTTCAAGGACGTTACTAGTACATAGGTGAATGAGCGCAGCAATTGATGAGTCTCAGGCGTCTGTAAAATAGCCATTTCAAGTTTCATGGATATTACTAGTTACAATTAGTTTTGTATTATGTAGGAATGATGATTGCTTCATGACGAGGATCGAAAATATTTTCTGAATCCGTGGCTACTGGGACGTCTTCTAACTAATAATCCCTTTCTTCAGGTCTGTCCAGAGGCGGCGGAGGCGGAGAGGGATCGGAGAGCAGCGAGCGAGTGAACGCCCTCCTCCTGCCCTATGGACTGCCCTGCTGCAGGGAGTTGCTGAGGTATAGTGAGGGTGTGATCTAGACGAGCCGGGTTAGAAAGAGTATGAGATGAGAAGGTTGCGAGAGCCCTATGGACTGCCCTGCTGCAGGGAGTTGCTGAGGTATAGTGAGGGTGTGATCTAGACGAGCCGGGTTAGAGAATGGAAGGGCGAGGGGCTACGGTAGGTTGTGAGGGGTCTATGGACTGCCCTGCTGCAGGGAGTTGTTGAGGTATGATGAGGGGGTGTTCTAGAAGAGCCGGGTTAGAAAGAGGAAGCAGATGATTTACGGTAGGTTGTGAGGGACCTATGGACTGGCCTGATGCAGGGAGTTGTTGAGGTATAGTGAGGGTGTGATCTAGACGCGACGGGTTAGAAAGAGGAGAGGCGTGGCTGGGCTACGGTTGATCTGCCATGCTGCAGGGAGTTGCTGAGGTATGATAGGGAGGGGGTGACCTAGACGCGACGGGTTAGAGAATGGAGGCAGATGGTTGTGAGGGGTCTATGGACTGCCATGCTGCAATAAATTGTTGAGGTACGGTAGCTTGGTTACGATATTGTTCGAATATGGTGCGGTGGCCTCCGGTAAAGTAGCAAGATTTTTGGGTGGGTAACATGGCTTTCTCATGCTTCAAAGGTACCTTGTCAGTTCATAATTCTTTTCTGAATTAATGACAATGAACTTCCTCCACTACAAAAAAAAAATATATATATATATAGCCGGTTCCTGATCGCTATGCCATTATCTAAGCACATCGCTTTGTTGCTTCGAGTGTAGTACTTGTTCAGCTCTCATTTGGTGAAAGCAATAGTTGCGCCATAACTGTCAATACCCAAAAAAAAGAAGTTCATTTTGAGTTCATACCAAAAAGATTAATCGTACACGTTACAAGTAGGCATGGTGCTTTTACGTTTCTGTGTTTCTAGTACTCCCTTAGATTTAGTCGGGGATGCTAATTCTTTCGTTTATGAATTACCCAAACAATCAATGTATTCCCGATTCCTGATCGCCCTGACCGATCCGCTCGATCGACAGAACACGGAACAGATGATCGTGCTGGGACTCAGCCTGCTCACGGTGGCACTCGAGGTACGGTAGTTATTGAGTGATCCGAGAGTGATGTGGCTTTAGGTACGGTAGATGGAACGGGTATTGATTGATTTGGGCGAGTTCATTGTAGAATGTAAATAGCACATTCGTGTTTCAACGACACACTAAGAGATTGATGCAGAGTAGTATCGATGATCAATCCAAGTCATGCTTCTGAAAAATCTCCTTGTCTGAACTAGGTCAAGCCATGAGTTACACGATTCGTTCTTTTAAAGCTGTCTGACTTATGTAAATTATTTAATTTTATAATTTAAAATGTATAAATCAGGCGGCCGCCGACCATCTCTCCTCGTACGTTCTGCTCCTGCCGCTGATCAAGAACGAGCTGTGCCGATCACTGCTGCAGGCATGATTAATTATATATATATTAACAATTGTATAATGATTTATCAAATTCGAATAATTTCATTTGCAAGCGGAATCAGTTCGCAATCAGTTGATTACTAAGTATAGGATCGCTTCTAGAAATTGCGACGTAAGCTTGTTGTTTCAAGCGTGGATGATATGAGGGAAATGCTTATTGGTTATAATAGGTAGTTTGAAATGTGTTCCCAATTGTAAATATTTGACCCGGTGAAGCCTCTGCGGTATTGGAAACGTCAGTTTACGTTAGTGACGAACAAGTTATGTTCGAGAGATTTGATAATCATACAATTCCGGAGCAATCCACATTTCCTAAAACAATATTGTAGTTATCGGGCGAACTTGCACATTCCATGCTGCAGAAGGATATCATATCTGAAATAGTTTTCGTCATACAATAATTCTGTTTCCGCCCCATAAAACCATCATCTAGATAAAATACTTTATCTTTATTTATTTATTAATAAGTACATTTCCAGCTCCTCGACACGGAGAAGCTGCCCATCTTCGCTGCGGCGTCTCGTTGTTGCTTCCTCCTCATGGGTATTGTTGTTGTTGTTGTCGTAATTATTATTATTATCATTGCTCTCATAAATTGGGTTGATTTTAGGTTTTAGTCTGAAAAACGGACTGAAATTGACTATCCACGAACTCTTATGCTATGAGAATCAAGTGAAACGTGGTTCTTACGGTTATTCTTGTTAGAATCGATAGAATGTTAATATAAATATATTCTATTTATTATTATAATTCCAGAGAGCATGCGGGCGCAGCTCAAGTTCCAGCTGGAGGCCCTGTTCGGCAAGCTGAAGGGAATCGTGTTGAGTGAACAGGTGAGGGATAGTTTGCCAGTGAAACACGAATTCGACAGGTTATGAGGGGAGGTATTTTTTGGAAATCGGTATCCGACAACAGCTGCCTGTTCAGAAGATTAGTGGTGATGATGGGACGATGAAACCAGATATGAGGAGGTTCTGGTGGAAGTGCGCATTAGGAAATTATTGAGGCCTGGGAAGTACTTGTGGACGTAGCGCGACGATGGAACCTCAGAATAGCTCATCTAAAGCATTACGGTTAATGATACAATGATAGCGATCATTATTATATATATATATATTTATGCGTAATCACAAGGAATCACAATCACCTTTTTTTTTTGATTACGAACATTCAATGCACTATCGAAATTTCTCTCTGTCTGAATAGAAGGAGACGATGAAACGTGAATTTGGGTTTCCAGTTCTCAAGATTTATTTATCCTGTTTAACTTAGAAGTGGCCTAATAAACTGGGATAGGGCAAGGACAGAACCACTTGGTGTTGTTCTTTGATCTTTGATCTCTAATCTCCCTCTTCCAGTCTCGCATCTCCTACGAGCAGAAGGAGATGGCGCTCGAGTCGATCGTCCAGTTGTGGCGCATTCCCGGTACTGTTATTTCATTTATTTGTTTAGAACTCTCAAACCCACTACCACTGCAGCAAAATCAAAGCTTGTCAAGATATGGTAGATGTGAAACACTAGTTCGACTACGTTCATAAATTAAATTAATAATAGTAATATTCAATCATGCTTACCTGGTATTGTGAATTGTAAGATCGATGAGAGGTTATTATAGATGTGAAACAGTAGCTTGATTGGTTATTTCAAATTCAGCAAGAATTTTATATTCAGGCCTCGTGACCGAGCTCTACCTCAACTTCGACTGCGACCTGTACGCGGGGTGAGTGATCTTGTAGTAATTCTCTTGGAACATGAGAATTGTTGTAAACTGTGCCAGGTAAAATGTGTATGAGGTCATGATGAAGCGCAAATATGACTTTCAACATAGTTGGGATTTAGAACTTGTATTTTTACCAAGGCTGCCATCAACACATCACATGAGGAATTTTTCTGGAATAATGAACGAGCATTGAAACACGAATCAGATCCCTAAATTACGCATCGTCATTTGTTGTGTTTTCACTAAAGTTAGCTAAGTAAGTAGATTACGTGACCTTATGTGACCTGACAATGAATAGCGCTAACAATAACTGCTCGTTATATTCACAGTAGCCAACATACAGTTTCCCCATTCGAAATAATAAAGAAAGAAATTACAGCAACGTGTTCGAGGACATGACTAATGAATGGGTCCTTATGTGCTCTTGCTATTACTGATACGATTTTCCCTACCCCATTTATCGCTATTAAATAGCAAAATGACATATTTAATTCATTGCAGCAACGTGTTCGAGGATATGACGAAGTTGCTGGCGGAGAATGCCTTCCCCGTCAGTGGTCTGAGATCGACCAGCCTGCTGTCTCTCGGTGAGCTATCTATTGATTATGGCGTTAATGTGGAGCGAAAATCCCCCGGGTAGAAATGGGATGGGACTGGTAGATATAATAGATATGTGAAGCTAGGAGGAGGCCTTTCTTGTTAGTGGACTGAGATCGACCAGCCTCCTTTCTCTGGGTAAGCAATTACATATGACATAGGAGTGGAGAGGAAGCTGCAGGGTAAACGGCATTCCTTGAGTATTTTAATGTGGTAAATACCCGATGAATGATCCATGTTTTCGAAGAATTTATGGTAGATTACTGTACCAATAATAGAATAGCGATTTCACCATGTGTCACACACATGATGCGTGGGAGTATCTCCCGTGAGAGTAGTGGTTGGGACTAGGAAGTGGTACGGTAGTTGACGATTACTTTTCTTTATTGAGTGTCCGGTAATAATTTCGCGATCTGGAACCCTGGGAAATAGTAATGGCGAAACGGGATAGCTCCTAGTGCCTACGGATTGTTTTTTTTTTAATTTTATAATTGGAACCCATGTCTCCATTGAGTGATCCAATAAAGAAATAGATTAGTATCGGTAGCGAAGCGTGATTGAACCGGGCTCACTCACGTAAATTTTATTTTCCTTCCTTGAACTGATGGAATTGAAATTCTAAATCCTAAAGCATACTAGTATTAATAGCGAAACGGGGTTGTGTCTGGTCGGTTTCGGCGATGTAACCAAATAGTGCCGCATCATTTTGCTTAATTCAATGAATATTTATATAAATTATAATATTAATTTTCAGACGCCCTCCTGGTCGTGATCGACACGATCGACATGAACTGCCACTGCAGACGAGCGGGGGCGATTGTGGAGAGTGCGGTGAGTTAATATAAAATCATAATTACATAATTTTACTGGAATGCTGGTGGAGGAAGTGTTATAATAAGTGAGGATCTGGCCTTGCAAAATGTTTTTTTATATGGAACGGTACTCCATGACCCATTGAAAATTGTACGCCTTTTAGCGAATATGGGTTTCGTGAAACCTGAAGAAGCCATTTTTAATTACAAACATTTTCCGTTCAGGACGAATCGAGCCGTGCGCTGGCCGCGCCCGCCCTCAGTGGATACGATATCGGCAAGCGAATCGTCGACGGAGAGCACACGCAGGGTACGGTAGAGGGGTTACGGTAGGCAGGGTACTGTCATCATACGGTGGTTTTGGTAGAGTTATGGTGCTGATTTTTGGCAGAATTGCTAAGAAAAGAGTGGATTACGAGAGGAGGAGGGTACGGTAATATAGCAACATCGATTTCTTGCAGCAGTGTCGGAGCCGGCTGCGGCATCGCAGCTGCAGCAGCTGCAGCACTCGTCGCCCGCGCTGAGAGTGAACAGGTAATATTTTTAAAGCAGCAACGCGAGAGATGAACGAATTGATCAACAAGCTCGGATGTTGTAGAGTAGGTGTTGCGCGAAAGCGACAAGTTTCGATATTTTTGAGGAGGTGATCGAACATCTATTGAATACACTTGCTTTCGGAGTATAATTGCCTAGTTGCTTATGTCAATTCCGAATAACTTAATTCCAGACACGCCCCCTCCCCATCCCTTCCTCCCCTCAGTGAAGTGATCGAAAGGAAGAAGCGGAAGAAGCTGCTCAATGAGGCCACGGATATCTTCAACAAGAACCCCAAGAAGGGTGGGTTAATTATGTTTATAGACAATTTGTCACACACGTATTGAATACCATAGTCGCTCATGCTAAAGTGAACTTACAGCAGCGCGAATTTGCCTTGTTATTTTTTTATTATTTTGCCCAAAACGAATAGCATCAGAATTGAAACCATCGGGGTTCAGTGACTCTTGTTGAATCTGCGAGGCATGAGTCTGCCTAGTTCCTAAGCCAGCACTCAGTCTTGGAATTAACTTGAATAATGCTTAAAATTCCTTGCAGGTATCGATTTCCTGCGTGAGCGTGGTCTGCTCGAGGGCGCCGGCACGACGGCGTCCATCGTTGATTGGTTGAGGGCGAATCCCCGACTGGACAAGGCCATGATCGCGGATTACATCTGCAATAGGAAGCACGCTGATGTGAGTATGAGAATAGTGTGAAACAGGAATGATACGGGAAACTGGGCTGAGAATAGCACTAATGGGGGTGGGATAGGAATAGGGAGTAAAGCCATGTTTGCGGACTACATCTGCAATAGGAAGCATGCGGATGTGAGTAGATTATTATCCTATCGTTCAATGGAAGCTTTAAAAACGAGAGAAAATGAGATCATGTGATTAGAAGTTTCGCTATATGGTATTAAGAGCACAAAGAAGCCCAATCGTTATTAAATTATGGGTCATAGTAGAAAAAGGTAAATATTATGTGTTGAATGCCTGTTGAAAGCGAGCTCCGCGAGTAGGCAATATTTCGAATTGGACACTACGAAATAATGTGAGCTCGAACCATCCTCAAAATATTTTTTTCATTGATATAAAAGAGAGTAATCTTGCGTTCGAAATGCGAAAACAATTGTGCTATTATCTTCGATCTTTGAACCGGTTATTTCGTAATTGAATTATGGGTCATAGTAGAAAAAGGTAAATATTATGTGTTGAATGCCTGTTGAATGCGAGCTCCGCGAGTAGGCAATATTTCGAATTGGACACTACGAAATAATGTGATTACGATGGCAGATACCTTGTACCTGGAGTAAAATACTGAGCCATGATCTCTGATCTATGATCTCTGATCTTTGATCTTTCTACAGGTGCTGGAGGCGTTCGTGAAGGCGTTCCCCTTCGAGAACACGCGTCTCGACGTCGCACTCAGGTAAAAACAATAATATTTTTGTTTTTATTATTGTCTTTGTTTTGGATGTTTATAAAAACAGGGTGAATTCATGATCATTGTCTTCTAAAAAACGTGAGACTTGCGTTTCGTGATAGGTACAAATACAGAAAATTGCTAGTGTTATTGATTCATCTGACGAACCTGCCATTAACTCGCCTTAATAATGTGCGTAATTAATATTAAAAGTTAAATAATAAACGTGTTTTCCAGACTGTTCCTGGAGACGTTCCGTCTGCCCGGCGAGGCGCCCCTCATCAGCATGGTCATGCAGCACTTCTCGGGTTTGTTATTTATTTTAATTTGTTTGTACTTTATGGATTCGCTGAAGCCCGAGTAGCGCGGGTTAAAATAAATCTCAGGGCATTTTCGTATTGAAACCCTTGCATGTAGAGGTTTAGGAAGGTGCTGTGTAAAAAATCATAGATGGCAAGTTTCGGTTTCACAACATCATCTATTGCGCTGTGAGCCGCTCACGTTGATAGGTCTGCCATTCTCCGACTAACAAAAATAATAATTATAATTTCAATAAAACAGCAAACCACTTATGATAAAAAAGAAACAAGCCAAATATAACTTTTTTTTTGATAATAATGCATTAATAAAATTGCAGAGGCATGGTTCAAGGCGAACGACGAGCCATTCAACCACGTCGACGCCGCATTCACCCTCTCGTACGCAGTTATCATGCTGAACACTGATCAGCACAATCCCACGGTACGGTAAATGAGGGGATACGGTAGTCATAACTACGGTATTGATTACGGTAGGGGCTGGTGCTACAGTAATCATACTGACAATGAGGGATATGAGTGTTGTGCAAGGGATTACGGTGAGGTACGGTACTTATCGATTGATCCCTTCCAGGCGCGTCGCAACCAACCCTCGATGACGGTGGAGTGCTTCCGTCGTAATCTGAGTGGAACGAATGGAGGACAGGTACGGTGGGAAGAGGGGTTACGGTAGATTGGGAGTGCAATTGATGAGCGGATGTTCCGTAAATATAGCTAGATACGGTTATCTATGGGAATGCAAAAGAAAGGGAGTACGGTAGGTATTGATTGGCAGATGTATCATAAAGGCCAGCTACGGTATCCCGGGATGATAGTGGAAAATTTATTGAATACAAAGTACGCAGATACGGTACCTAACAGAGGGATTATCGATTAGGGAACCTACCGTAATCAATCGATATTCCCTTCAGGACTTCGATCCGGACATGCTCGAGCAGGTGTACAACGCGATCAAGTGAGTTATATTTTTTTATAAATTATTTGTTTGCACTCACGAAGCAACGTCTACTAAATGCAGAGCTACTCACTAGCCTTGTCATGCAACTGAGAAGCGCGTAGTCTGCGAGCGAATTTTGTGAAAATTTTGCGAAACAAATCGTTGTTGAAACTACTCCTTATCCTATTGCACATTCAAAAAAATGCTTACGCTAGAAGTAAAATCTGCAAGAATTATTTTAATTTTAAATTATAATTAATAATAATAATAATTCTAATCAGGACCGAGGAGATCGTGATGCCGGCGGAGCAGACGGGACTGGTGAAGGAGAACTACCTGTGGAAGGTGAGAAGCGGTTGTATGAAACTAATAATTGTTGTTATTTTTCAAATTATTAATAGTAGTATTTTCATCCGAAAATGTAATGTACTGTAGGAGGGGAAGGTGGGCTACCAATTAGTGTATTGAACGCGACAATCGAGAATGATTGCGCGAAAAGAATTACTGCATATCCAATGAAACAGTGAAACGGAGTGGCACCTAGTCATCCGTTGAATTAGATTGTGGAGGGGAACTAAAAACCTGTGGACGGTGAGGGGATGAGTTTGTATTTTTTCGATGAAGGAAACAAGAACGATTGTGCCAAGAGGATTACAATTTGTTCAATGAGGCAGTGAAACTAGAGCGCACCTAGTCATATGAATGAAGAGGGAAGAACAACTTGTGGAAGGTGTGGAGGAATAATTGTAAAAGAAGGAAAATACGGGCAATAAAGTGTATTATCGAAAAGACATCGCGCCTAGTCTCTTTTTTGTGTGCTGGCGCATTGTAGCAAGTAGGCAGACGGGACTCGTGAAGGAGAACTACCTGTGGAAGGTGAGGAGGGGTTGTATGTATACAACTAATAATTATTGTTGTTTTTCAAATTATAAATAGTAGTATTTCCATCCGAAAACGTAATGTACTGTAGGAGGGAAAGGTGGGCTACCAATTAGTGTATTGAACACGACAATCGAAAATGATTGCGCCAAAGAGGATTACTGCGTATTCAATGAAACAATGAAACGGAGTCGCACCTAGTCATCCGTAGAATTCGATTGTACAAGGGAAATATCTGTGGAAGGCAAGGTGACTTGGCTGGAATATTATCGTATTTGCATCATTGACATTTTTTGAAGTAGCATTGTTGCGACTAATGCGTCAGCAATAATTTATCATATTCAACGAAACAGTGAAACGGGGTCGCACCTAGTCTTGCTTAGGTGTGGAGATTGACGCAGTATTTCCCGTGGAATGTGAGAGGCAATCACTGATGAGCTAAGTCCCGCTAGTTGTCCGGGGGCTCCGCAATTTCCGAAAATTTTCTGTTAGTGGCTCCGTGAAAACCATTTCGGACAACGAGGGGGCTCCGCAAATTTTCGAAAGTTTCTTCATGGGGACCCCGCATTCAGAAGATCTAGCAGGGATATAGCCCAGCAGTGGCGGCAATTGGTTAGATAAAAAGGAATTTGGCGGATATGCATTATGATCAGCTTGATCTTGTCAATTTGGGTACACTGAGAAACGCGAGACCTGCAAGTGTCAATCATATTTTTTTTTTATTTTTTTATTTTTAAAATAATCCTAGTATTAATTCCAGGTGCTTCTTCGCCGGGGCGAGACGGGCGAGGGCACGTTTACCCACGCGCCCACCGGATGGAACGACCAGGATCTGTTCGCGCTGATCTGGGGTACGGTTATTCGCGCTGATCTGGGGTACGGTAGGGATACGGTAGATGGGCTATCGAGGACTGCCTTTAATTGGGGGATACGGTAGGATATCGAAATATGGGGTACGGTAGCTTGTTAGCCTTACCGGATGGATCGACCAGGATCTATTCGCGCTGATCTGGGGTACGGTAGGGATACGGTAGATGGGCTATCGAGGACTGCCTTTAATTGGGGGATACGGTAGGATATCGAAATATGGGGTACGGTAGCTTGTTAGCCTTACCGGATGGATCGACCAGGATCTATTCGCGCTGATCTGGGGTACGGTAGGGATACGGTAGATGGGCTATCGAGGACTGCCTTTAATTGGGGGATACGGTAGGATATCGAAATATGGGGTACGGTAGCTTGTTAGCCTTACCGGATGGATCGACCAGGATCTATTCGCGCTGATCTGGGGTACGGTAGGGATACGGTAGATGGGCTATCGAGGACTGCCTTTAATTGGGGGATACGGTAGGATATCGAAATATGGGGTACGGTAGCTTGTTAGCCTTACCGGATGGATCGACCAGGATCTATTCGCGCTGATCTGGGGTACGGTAGGGATACGGTAGAGGGGTATCGAGGACTGACTTTAATTGGGGGATACGGTAGAATATTTATTAATGGAGTACGCTAGCTCGTTAGCCTTACCGGATGGAACGACCAGGATCTATTCGCTCTGATCTGGGGTACGGTAGGGTTACGGATACGTTAGAGTGGCGTCTGTAGGATATTGATTAGCCGGTTACAGTAGCTCTTGTTTTGTTATATCAGGGCCAATAACGTACTCTAAATCCGAGCTTGATCGATACCGTAACCCTCGATGATCATTTATCCCCTCAGGACCGGCTATCGCCGCCCTCTCGTACGTGTTCGACAAGAGCGAGCACGAGCACATCCTGCAGAGGGCGCTGAGTGGATACAGACAGTGCGCTTCGATCGCCGCGGATTACGGTAAGTAGGAGGGGTACGGTAGATAGATATCGCGGATTGACTTTAATTGGTAAATTACGGTGTGTTAATTAGCTTGGAGATACAGACAATGCACATCGATCGCCGCGGATTACGGTAAGTATAAAGGGTACGGCAGATGGGTATTGAGGACTGGGTTTATTATTGTATCAATGGTATTAACATCTTTTTCCGATAGTTTGGTGTTTTAGCCGATGGTGCACGGGTTATATTGTTGTCTCTATATTTAATTCGTAAATATGACTTCAATGAGGCACAAACATCGCTGGCCAAAAATGTTGTCATTGGAGGATGCGAAATTTGTTCTAAAAGGATCGTTGAAGGATTTATTGCAGTGTCATGTAGGGCGCTCCCTTATACATTTCCAGTAACACGAACCTCATAGGTGCGAAAGCGCTATGTTTCCGAAAAACATAATCGACCATTTTTCCGCAAAAATGGACAACATGAATTGAACACAATTTGAATCTCTGCTGGCGGTGTCTATGGGAAAATATTATTATTAATCCTACAGAGCGAGAACACAAAGACATTACAGACGTGAAACTCTTGCAAATTTCATGATCCCACATAACTGAAACCCAGCAGGCATTGTCGAATAAGTTGTAGAATATTTTCGCTAGCTCCAAGAATCGTTGATTGCATCGGGGAATATGTTCACTTGTTGAAATGTGAATTGATCAAAACCGCAATCTCACAGGAATGTCGGACGTGTTCGACAACCTCGCCATCCACCTGTGCAAGTTCTCCACGCTGATGACCGCAGCCGAGCGTGAGTTGTAAAGTTTGATCTTTGGTCTTTGGATGTTGTAGTTTGATCGCATTGATCTTTGATCTTTCAGGAGCTGGCGACGACAGCGTTGAGCTGCAGCGGCAGAGGGCCATTGCAGCAGCAGCTGCCGGCAATGATGGAGTGGCTGCGAATGCACCGGAGGTAGTTTTCTATGCTTTATTCACCTTTTTAAACAATTTTTTACAACATAATAAGATGGGAAAAATGGGGTAAATGGAAAACATCGAAACCTGCGAGCTTAATGATTCATGTGGTAATTATTAGATGCGATGTTGATTGGTAGCGATTGTAACGACAAGATAAAGGTAAAAAAAAAGGTAAAGGTTCACCCCGTACTCAAGGCACACGAAGTCCTGCGGGAGTCCGGAGTATAGAAAAATAAATACAAATGTTCTGAATTTGCCCTCACCTTGCGTGGTTGTTGCTTCTATCATCCTTGATAGGATGGGATGATATGCCAGCAGCGATTCCATCGGTAAAACGTGTCCTAATTTACTTGTACGAATTTGAGTTTACGCCACTCAAGTTGGCGCTTCACATGCTCGGTATATTTGGTGAGGTATTCTTGAAATCAATAGATTTGCCATTTGATCTCGAGCAAAATTTGTTTTATCATATCTAGATTTGTTTTAACATCGTTGATCATTGATCTCTACTCTTTGATCTCTAATCTTTGATCTCTCTCAGATGGTCGCTTGCGCGTTCGGCGAGAACACGAAGGCGCACATGGCCACGAGGACGATGTTCGAGCTAGTGCTCGCCCATGGAGATATACTCAGAGAGGTACGGTAGTCGCTGGGTTACGATAATGGTGGCATACGGTAGACATAGTGTTTGGCATGAAAATATACTCAGGGAGGTACGGTTGGAGAACGGTAGGGGATACGACAGAGCTGGTCCTGGCTCATAGAATTATCCGGATATGCGTACGATAAGCATGGTTGGTTATTGTAAAGTTCGACAGATGGTCAAGCTAATTTTGTGTTTCTGCAAGTCTTCATTGTGACATTCAAATATTTGTGTTTAGTGGGAGCATGAAATTTTTTGTTGCATAATTATAATAATATTCTCCACAGGGCTGGAAGAACGTGCTCGACTGCCTGCTGCACCTCTTCACCTCGCGACTACTCCCGACGGGTACGGTAGTTGAAGAGGGGTACGGTAGGAGGGGATTACGGTAACAGGGTACAGCAGTGGAGGTTACTGTAGATATAGATGGTAAACAGGGTGCGATAATATTTGGCGATAAAAGTGTCTGCTGCATCTCTTCACCTCGCGTCTTCTCCCGACGGGTACGGTAGTTGGATTACGGTAGAAGATTAGAAGACTAGAAGGGAAAGAAGTACTGTTGCATGGTCGATGGGATACTATAACAGAGTATCGTAGTGGACGATGGGCTCATAAAAGTGTCTCCATAGCAGGCTGACTAATGTTTCAGCAAGTGCTCAATAGCAGTCATGAGATGGGGCAGTTGATTCGCCGTGTGCTGCGAGTTTTATAATAACTAATCATCTCACAGAGTTCACGGAGTGCGAGGATTTCGTGGACGAGAAGGGCTGGGTGTCCATCGTGAGGGTGCACTCCAAGTGAGTTGATTGTTTTGGATATTAGGAGAGAGAGTGCATTCTAGGCGCGCCGGGTTGGAAAGAGTAACAGGCAAGTGGAAGTGAAAGAATAATTGTTTTGTTCCAATATTTAAACGGTGAACGATTGATAGTTCAAACATTAATGAGACATGTAGCGAGCATGAAACCGTAAGTGAGCTTGAGGTTGTTTTGTTTGTCAGTATTTCTACAGACGAGTATCATTAACTTGAAAGCTCATCTACATAGTAGAGCTGAAACCCGCAACTTACAATCGGTATTCATATGGTCATCACATCCTTATATAAATGTTAGATTTCCGTTGCGCTTTTATTGGATTTATCTTTTCAAGACCTTGTAAAGAAGTTATTACTTCCTTCTTCATTTACCTCACGACATGCTATCTCTGAAACGGCACTTTACCAGTTACTTCACCGACATACTCTGATCCCTGTCTCCACCCCGTTCCTCCTGACATAGCATTTTGGTTATGGGGGATTTAAGTTACGCGGATACATTATTTCCCATCATATTATGCACTGACATTATGATGAACATTCCATACACAATTACTTATTTTCTTCGCAGATCACTGTCCCCATCTCGTTCCGAGGGCGGTCTCCTCTCGTGGTTCGGCATCGGAGGCGCAGCCGACGCTGCAGCTGCCAGACAACTCACGCCCGAACAGGAGAGATTGGTCAAAGTGAGGTTGATATTTATAGAGTATAGGTGTATGCTAGGAGCGCCGGGTTTGAATTGGGGCTCACTCCCGAACAGGAGAGACTGGTCAATGTGGGGTTTGCATTTATGGAATAGTTGAGTGCTAGGAGCGCCGGGTTAGGATCTGTATGAGGTAGAATGTTCGCCGAATGGACAAGCAAGGGAGGGCTGACAATCTGGAGATACATTCTAGTGGTAGCCGACGGAAAGAACTAGGCGATGTTGAGTTCCATGGTTAAACCATATCTCGATCTGAATTGAGTTCTTTAATGGGACGCTCACGTAGAATCACAACTTTATTATCTTCACGTAACAGTAGCTCCCTGTCCGTGCTAACGCGATATATTGTGTCATGCCAGATTGTGGTCGCTGTAGTAATCGACTAACTAGGTATTGTTGAGTTGCAGGATCATTTTATAGTCCAAGGCCTCGAGTTTGTTTCAATACTTCCCGCAAAAACTCTCCTAATACTAATCAGCTGCCAAGCTTTACATTTTTTTATTAATATTCTTTTGACCTATCGCCGCCACTTAAGAGTCCGTCGCAGATCCTTCTGTGGTGGACTAGTATCTATAGGCGCTATTGAGTTCCGGTCTTGTCATATTTCTTGGAGTTTCAATCATTCAGTGTTATCTTGTCATCCTACCTCACTAGAGTTCGAAATACGGGTAATCGTCTCTTCATTCTTCACACTATCTCACCGGTCAGAGAGGCGAGAGAGTGTGCGAAATGAAGAGACGATTACCCGTATTTCGAACTCTATACCTCACACCTTACAGATCGCCACCTCGGTCGTCTCCGAGTGTCGTCCGTGGTCGCTGATCGTGGACAGCAAGTATCTCACGTCGTCCGCCCTCAACGAGTTGCTGAACGCGCTGACGCACGCGTCAGGTGAGATTACGGTAGGAGAAGAGGAGGTGATCGAGGACTGGTTGTATTATTGTTGAGGGGAGATTTAATGTTGAAAGCGAATGAGTTGCTCAATTCACTGACGCACGCGTCAGGTACGGTAGATTCGGAGATTTGGGAATCGAGGACTGGTTGTATTGTTGGGGAACGGTACTGTAGAGCTGCTGAATGCACTCACCCATGCGTCAGGTACGGAAGATTCGCTGGTTTGGTGATCGAGGACTGGTTGTATAGTTAGGAGCTCGATAGGGTAACGGTAGATAACTGAACTGCTCAATGCATTGACGCACGCGTCAGGTACGGTAGAAGGAAGAGTTTGGTGATCGAGGACTGGTTGTATTGTTTGGGGGATACTGTAGAGCTGCTGATCAAGTATTAAAGGACTAGTTTTTGATTTCATTGTTGAGGAAGGTGAAGTCAATAAACTAAAAATGATTTCAGGAGCTGTAGTGGCCAAGGCTGACGCGGAGGCGGAGCAGAAGGGACACAGGTAGATATTTCAATTTAAAAAAATTTTAATTGTCTAATTTTGGTATATTTCCTAATGAAAGGGACTAGCGAAAGTTGAGTTTCAATGGTGCATTATATTGAATTGCTGGTACCACATCCAGTTGTGAGCGCGATTTCTGTTTATCAATAAATCTATCCTGATTCCACCGTATGCCACCAATCAATAATTTATCCCCTCCGGCTACCGTAATCCTACCGTATCTCAGGGCTGCCAAGCTGTCCGAGGAAGACGAGGACGCCGTCATCTTCTACCTCGAGTTGATCGTCGCCATCTGCATCGAGAACAAGGTATCGATTGATTGCTGGATACGGTAGGATAATGGAAGATGAGAGCTATCGAGAACTAGTTGCATTCATGACGTCATCGAGAACAAGGTGAGAAGGGAGTGAGTGCTAGGAGCGCCGGGTTCGAAAATGAGATCGAGAACACAGGTGGGAATTTATTGATTATTCTGCGCTGTAGAAGTACAACTGTATCGAGTTACCACACACAATCTAGGCGAAGATGATGGATTTGAGAAACATGCGGGATTTGCGCCACAACGGATAGTCCTATTGGTGAGCTGAAATGTGCGACAGTATACTTCTCGCTCGGTCAAGATAAAAATCACCTGTAAGATTCAAGTTCCGCGCATTGATTGAATCAGCGTCGAAGTGTGAGCTGTACTGATAGTACCTCTCGTTACATAATAAAACACTTTTCTTCTGTTGTACGGTATCTCCATACTACCGTAACCCAATCCTCTTTCCCCTCAGGACCGTCTCGGCAACGTGTGGTCTCTCGTGCGTCGTCACGTCGAGTGGCTGCTCTCGCCCCGCTTCGGCCGCTCGCACGTCGTAGTCGAGAGGGCTGCCGTGGGCCTTCTGAGGGTGGCCAATCGATACCTGTACAGGTACGGTAGTTTTGGATTACGGTAGCCAATCAATAAAGGGACGGTAGAGTACGGTAGTGGAGAGGGCTGCAGTAGGGTTGTTGCGGGTGGCCAACCGGTACCTGTACAGGTACGGTAGTCAATCAATATATGGAAGGGGGTACGGTAGAGTACGGTAGTGGAGAGGGCTGCCGTGGGCCTTCTGCGGGTGGCCAATCGATACCTGTACAGGTACGGTAGCCAATCAATAAAGGGAGGGGTACGGTAGAGTACTATAGTCGAGAGGGCCGCCGTGGGCCTTCTGAGGGTGGCCAATCGATACCTATACAGGTACGGTAGCCAATCAATAAAGGGAAGGGGTACGGTAGGATACAGTAGTCGTCGAGAGGGCCGCCGTGGGCCTTCTGAGGGTGGCCAATCGTACAGGTACGGTAGCTTCGGGAGGGGTACGGTAGCTTCAAAACGGTAAAAGAGGTAACATGGGGCAGATAACGGAATCAAATAGGTGCTGCAAATTATTGGGAAACTATATGTTGCACCTGGGAGATTCGCGTGTCGGAGTTTTGTGATATAGAGCAGGTATTGTTTGTTTCGATCGGATCGAGCCCCGGGATACTATACACCACCTCTAAATCTTGTTCAGATAGCATGTTTTCAATTTTTTCCGCACTCATAATCAATATATAAATAATAAATAAAATAATAATAATTATGAATAGCGTGATTGCAGAGAGAACGACCCTCTCGCGGACGAGGTGCTGCAGTCGCTCGGCATCCTGCTGGTGAGTTCGAAGGGGGAAGGGATTAAGGGAAAGGAGTGCGAGCTAGATGAGACGGGTTAGAAAGAGTAGGCGATTTTGAGGGGGGGGGGAGGATTAGAGAACACGCATCTTGCAGTTGGGTATGGTTATTGAAGTTGATTATACCGTAAGGGTTCGAATCATTGGTTGCATCGGAATTTGCTGTGCGATAAGGAGAAGGTGAAACTCTAATGCGCCCATGTGGGTAGTGGTGACTTCGCTTGTGGAGAAAACGAACAGTGGAAGTTGTTTTATAATTGCACAGATCATGTAAAAGCAACTGTGATTGCCGAATTGATAGCGATTGTGATTAGGAGTTGAAACTCGAAGACTCTCAGTTGAAAAAAGTGCTCATGTATCATATTTTTAAAATGATACGCGCGTAACGGAACGACAATTTAAACAATCGCGCGGCAAAAGTGGGCGGAGCTTACAGTTGCCTCGCGATTTTCGCCCATTTTCACTACTTTTTCTTAGTTTTCAGTCATAAAACTAGTATACTGGGATGGTTTAACGTTCATTAAGCATAAATTACATAATTAATGCTTGATTTTTAACGTTATCGTAGTTTATTCGGCAATTCGCTACTCGCGGAACGATAAACAACTTCCCGTAAAAATGTGATAGGTGCAAGCAACATTTTTGTTGTTTCTACAAAGGTTATGTTCATGCATGAAAAAGTTAGTCGAAAACTACCTGGAATTTGAAAACATAGCCCGCCTTCGAGGTTTACGCTAACAAGGCATGTACCCTACGGCTCAAAAACACACCCCGCTTTCATAGTTAGTCGGTTTCCAAGGTCTTTTTCATGAACATACCCCGTTTTCGAAGGATTTTGTTACCCAACTCGTATTCGAAGCAGCGTAACAAATAAATTCGCATTAATACTACGGCACTATATGAATTCCTTGCAGCAACTGCCCGCGGCCGCCTCGTTCGTGCTGTCCCGTCAGATCTCCTACGGACTGCACGAGCTGCTGAGAAGGAATGCTGCCAATGTGCACAGAAAGGTATGGGGAGTACTTGGGGAAAGGGCGCGTGCTAGCCGCGACGGGTTTGAAATAGGGTTTGCTAAACGATATTCTAAACGTGGCAGGTTTAGCCCCTCTCCCCTAGCTCTTCCCTAGTTGCGAGCGAGAGAGCATGCGGAATGAAGAGAGTGCTTCCGATCTCAGGGGCATGGAGCGTAGGGGGAGCTAAACCTGCCACGTTTAGAGTATCGTTTAGCCAACCCTAGTTTGAAACCGTAGGATGGAGGGGAAACAACTGCTGAGAATGCGCGCAGTCAGTATATCAAATTAGCAGCATTTTGTATTGCACAAGAAAACCCTTTGAACTATTGGGTTGGCTCGAGATGGCTCACCTTGTGAGTCGTTACTGAAGCGCGAATGTAACTGCAACTTTTTTTTCGTTTATTAAAATGACTTTTCTGCGTCATCCTTGAGTAATGTGAGGATTGTTCTGTGCTGCACAATTCATGTTTCACTTCATAGTTTGGTTAAAAAAATATTATTTTTCCTGGCGAAGGACACTTGTGTTTCATCGTCCAAATATGAGAGCTGGGTTGACATCATGCTTGATGGTCTTCATCGTTGTGCGTTGATAAAATAATATAATAAACTTCCTCAGGAGCAATGGTCGGTCATCTTCGCGCTACTGCAGGCGACTGGTGAGAATATAATATTTGATCTTTGATCTTTTGGGGTTGACCTTTTTTTTGGTTCCCTATAGGGTTGACAAATCGGCCTCGGAACTCGGCATTCCGTCTCCCCAGACGCTCTAATTGGCCCAGGCCGGCATCGAGAGACATGCAAATTGCGCGATGCCGGCATCGGCCTCTCTCTCCCCCCTCGTGCCGATTTCGTGCCGGAATGGAGAGAGAGATTCATTCGAGAGAAAGGGAAGGGGGAGACAAAGGGAGAGTCTTTGTTCGTGGGTCAATTTGCATGGGATGCCGGCATGGGAGGGGGAGAGGAGAGCGGTGCCGATTTCGTGCCGGGCTGGAAGAGTGAGAGAGAGGGGCTATGCCGGCATCTAATGCAAATCGCCCGGAATTCCGCTATTGTGCCGCGTGCCGATTTGTCAACCCTAGTTCCCTATGAATCCCATCCACCATTGCCCTAATTGCCAAACGTTTCGAGTTATAGTGATTCAGGAACGCCAAACTGTCATGGTTAATAAAGCGTCTGGCTTTGGAGTCTGAGCAGCTCAGCTGTTAGATTAACAATCCTGATTGATCTTTGATCACTCTAGGCTGATCTTTGATCTTTGATCTTTATCATCCTCAGGCGCCGCTCTGACGTCGGACGAAGTTGAGGAGGCCCGTGAGGCGAGGGAGCAAGCGGCAGCAGGAGGAGGAGGAGGAGCGGAGAGGAACGCGTATTCGGGTAAGGTGTCGTTTGAAGTTTAGCAGCACTCTAGACAAGCCGGGTTAGGAAGGGCGGTAAGAGTCCGGGGAGCACGAAAACGTGTTGAATTGCTGATTTTGATAGTGAAATCGCTTTGAAATGTGACGAGGTGGTTGTGTGCTTCACCGATAGGATGTAAATCGTGAGATCGCGTCTGGCGTTATTAATATGCGATTCTATAGGTTAGAATAAAGTAAATAATTTCTAATCTTTGTCGGGCTCTATGCGTTCGCTGAAATGGAATTTCTAGTTGCTTGCGCGCTTCACTACTAGATTAGTAGGTGTGGGAGGCTGTCCCATACGATATTATCGATATTCTTGTGCTCGAACAAAGTTAGTGCCTGTTCAGGAATCGAATTTTTCTTGTTCAATAATGTTCGATTACCGCAAGTTCCTAGTTGGTTGCGTGCTTCACCTCCGATTCACTAGTGAAGTGATACGAGTAGAAACGATCGGTCGAAGTTTCGGGTTGGGATATTAAAAAAAAGCATGACAAGTAAACTACACATTTTGATCTTTGATCTCTCAATTCCAGACACGGAGCAGCGCGGCGGTAGCGTGCGCACGATGGGCGCCGACAGAGGGTACACGAGTGACGACCCGAGTGCGAGGCATTGTGAGTGGTTTAGAATGGTACTTGTGGATAAGGTGAAACCGAGGCGTGCCTGTTTTTTGAGCTTTATGAATTAGTGATGATCTTCATTATTGAGAATGGGATGAAACCGCCCTTTTATTATGAAATAATTGGTTGAATCTGCCAATGGGCTAAGAACAACGGGAACAGGCTGTACTGGCTCTTGAAATTGTGGTGAACCTTGAACTCGCACAATAATCGAAACAGCTCTAATTTCCATCTGTTCGTGGCAATAGGCGAATGATAAGGCGCAGAATTATCCGATATTGCATTCGAAGCAGCCACTCTCATTTTAAAATGAATTGAAACCGATAAACTCCTAGATTGTGAAAACTCCATTCAGTCGGCTCCACCACTTCCCTTGCCTCTTCGTCCGCCTCTACGGCCCGTGACTCGGCCATCTCCCTGCCCAAAGCGGCCAGCCAGGAGTGGATCCATCTCAGCCACAAGGATGGTACGGTAGATTTGGTTTATGGAATATGGTATTCGGGTTACGGTAGATCGACTGGTACGGTATCTTGGGGAGAAGAGCTACGGTAGATGAAACATACCCAAAGCGGCCAGCCAGGAGTGGATCCATCTCAGCCACAAGGTTGTTACGGTATCTTGAGAGTCGGGTTACGGTAGATAGTAACGTAGTTATTGGGAAAATGGATTTTTGAGGACGACGAATTAGACGCACACGTAATATGGCTTGAGTAAATCATCTGATATCATAAGAGATTCGAAACGTGAAACATCCTTCAACTTCTGCTTACTTTTCAAAGTGTAGCAGCAATAATTGAGTCTGTACGAATGAAAACAGTAAATTCACTGAGTTTATGTAATATATGTTCCTTATTGGGAAGAGCCGAAACCGTAAATCACCAAATATGTGTTTTTTTTAAAGCGGCAATCTTGAAGCAATTGCACTCGTGTCGCATTTCTTCCTAATATGCTAGGTGTGAATCTTAGAGTCGCCAGTCCTTGATAAAAGCCTTATCCATTACAGCAGCAGGCAGCTAAAATTACCCTGTTCTTCTATAGAAATATGCACTCTTTCCCTAACATTCCTGGACATTCTGCTTATGTTATATGGCAAGATTAAAAAGTTATTCAATCCTTTCTCATTACAGCAGCTGGCGCCACCGCTGAGGCGCTCCGCGCCCTGGGCGGAAGCGCGGCCGCGTACGCGCGCCACGAATCGCTCGTGCTGCGGACGGCACTGGGAAGACATGAACCGGCAGCGTATTTGAAGGTATGGCGGAATTACGGTAGGATACAGGGGAAAACAAGGTTGGAGTGAGCGCATGCTCCTGTAGGTTTTACGTTTCACGTGTACACTGTATTTCATTATTGTTTGTTGGAATAATGTCAGTGCGGAGGCTGCTAGGGTAATATAAAAAATATCGACTATTACCATCACTAGAAATTGATGGTGAGCAATGCCTACTTAAGTAAGCATACTTAAGTATACTTAAAATTTTAGGGATAGGTTGCATTGTAGGCTATGAAATTTGAATGCATATCTTTTCTAAATCGGCACAGTGAGAAAAATCTTTGGGATACGATCCGGGCGAATGCAAGTTCTCATATCATCTTTCCATTCCAGGTCGCCGAGACGCTCGAATTTCTCTTCCGCGACGCCGCTCACATCACTCCCGAGAACGTGGATTCTGCAGTGGAATGTCTGCTGACGATGGTGGAGGCGGGACTCAATGGGGGAGAGTGAGTATTGATTGATTACGGTAGATTTAGTCGGGGTACGGTAGTTTGGGTAATGTAGATGTGTGGTTGGTTACGGTAGCCCTGGAATGCCTACTGACGATGGTGGAGGCGGCATTGAATGGGGGAGAGTGAATATTGATTAATTTGGGCGGGGATACGGTAATATCAATTGATTACGGTAGATTGGGAAAGGGTTATTGTATCTACTGATGGTTACGGTAGCGATGGAATGTCTGCTGACGATGGTGGAGGCGGGGCTGAATGGAGGAGAGTGAGTACTGTATTATCGATTGATTATGGACGATAGGGTTGTGTAGATAGGGACAGGGTTACGGGACATTTTTTTGTTGATTCCACTCTCAATGTTTGCTCGATTGTTTGTGGTGTAATGCCCGAGAAAGATATGAGAGAGGTGTATCCCAGATTCGACGAGGTTAAGAAATGCGTGATAAACATGTTAAATTTGTTATTTGAGGGCGTATTGCTCGAAACGATTGTCGTCCTAGGCGCAGCGCCTAAGATAAGATAATAGAACAACTTGTATTCGGCGGGGTTGGCTATATTTTACTTTAACATTCGACCGAAGGTTCAATTGTATTGAAGTAACTTCTGTTGATTTATGACTCTGGTGAAACATGACATCAATGAGTTTGCGCAGAATTTATGAAACCCTAGTTGCAGGAAGGCCGCAGCTGGCACTGTTAGGATTTGAAATATCCAGTGTCTGGTCTATTGCTTTGTCTATGACAAGAAAAATATGATATGATATATGATGATGATGAAGCCTAATATTCCCTGGATTCACCAAGTCTAATTTGCAGGAAGGCAGCCGGTCCTCTATCCGGCAGAGCACAGCAGTCCCTGCGGTCGAATGTCCACAATGAAGGTGGAGAGGGACAGAGAAGAGCGAAGACGGGGAGGGGAAAGAAGGTACGGTAGATTTTGTTTGGGGTTACGGCAAATTGAAAAATAGGATTGAAAAGGGTCGACGTGCGAATAATTAATATTTGAGCGGCTATTTGCGAGCAAATACTTGGCGAGATACTCAGATGCGTTGGAAACATTTAAATTGTTATCTTAAAGAATACGACTTTCAAATAGCAAGGGAATCAAGAATCTCTTCTTCTATAGTGTAGTAGGAAACGTAATGTACCGGGTCCATGAAATAAGAACATCACATCTACTGGTGCTGACATTTTTTTAGAGAAGACCTTTCTCGAATTTAGCACCCGAGAGGAAAACATTTGCCTCTAAAGCACAATTAGGAGCAGAAATTTGCCTGGCCTGTTGCATTAATTTGATTGATTATTTTTAAATAGCCGTATTTCAGGAGCTGTCGACGGAGGTTGAGCGTGAGGTGGAGAAGGCGAAGGAGGAGGAGAAGGAGCTGTCGTTCAGATACGATCAGGTATGGTAGGGTACGGTAGGAATGGGCGGATTACGGTACTTGAGGTTATTGATTTACCGTAGAATAGCCGTTAAAGAAGAGGTGGTGAAGGTTGCTGTAAGGGTACTTAGGATTGCGGTACTTGCAATTATCGATTGCTTCGCAGGTGTCCTACCAGCTGATGACGGCGTGCCAGACCATCTTCAAGCGCACCCCCGCCATGTACAGAGAATGGGCGGAGAGTGGACATGGAGGTGAGTACGGTAGATGGAAGGGGTACTGTAGGGTATCGATTTCCGGGTATTGATAGCAGTACGGTAGCTATGTACAGAGAGAGAGAGAGAGCGGATATGAATTTACTGTTGCGTGCAGTTGGAAATGATTGGAGAAAGGGACACGATGCTATTTCGATCATGCAAACTACGCTTTGCGACCGTGGTTGTTTTGTGTTACTCGCATATGTCTTATTCATGTTCGCCCACTGGAAAATGATTGTTCGCGGCATCGTAGGCTAAAATCAACAATATGATTCGGCACTACTGACATGCTAGGATGCAGCAGGAATACGGTAGTTATATATGAGATACCGTATCCCTTGCAGACGCCGCCTCCTCTTCTATCCCCTCGATGTTCCGTCGCGTGTGGTGCCCGCTGCTGCGGGCGATCGCCAGGTGAGTTTATTTATTTATTTAAATAATTTAAAATAATTATTTAATTAATTTAAATAATACTTTCTAGATCGTGCGCGGACTGCAGGAAGAACGTGCGCGACCGCGCGGCTGATCTGCTGGTGAGTGCATTGATTGAATGGATTGGGTGCTGTGTGGAAAGGCGAGATTACGGTAGCTGTGAGGCTGAATTGCATTTGGGTGATCACATAGTAGGTTCAGGCTGCTAGAGTATTAGATAACTCGTGCAGGATAAGGTCCAGTGATCGGGCTGCTGTTTCCAGTATATTAAAATAAATAATTATAATAATAAATTCAATTTCGCAGGACCGCACGTTCCTGCTCACCGAACTCAATGAGGGACTGGGCGCAGCGGAGTGGGAGGCGTGCTTCGAACAGGTACTGTAATGCTGCAAGGGTACTGTAGAGGTACGGTCGCGGTTATGACAGGGATACGGTAGAGAAATTGTAGTCCTACGGTAGGAGTACGGTGGTAAGTTACGATGTTGATATAACAACGAAGGACTGGGCACAGCGGAGTGGGAGGCGTGCTTAGAACAGGTACTGTAATTCTGCAAGGATACTGTAGAGGTACGATAGGGATCTCTGAGTGATACTGTAGGTATAGGGGTGTTCAGCTACAGGTTTATTTTTTGTCGGAACCGGCCCAGGTGAAATCCCAGAGAACGCTTTCACTATTCTATGTAGCGAAGATGAAACACGTGCTTACCTGGTCAAATGATTTACGACAAATTGTTTATTTTTGTAAAATAAGGATCAGACAAGATATTCCCGATACCCGGTTTCCCATGCTAAGTTGCGATGATGAAGCGCCTTTTCACTTGGCGATCATCGCTCATTTCCAGGTGCTGTTCCCCCTTCTCTCTCAACTTCTCACCAAGTTCTCGCCTATGGATCCGTTCGGAGTGGAGCAGACGAGGTACGGTAGAATACTGTAGATTGATGATATACGGTAGACGACGGTAATGGATGGAGTACGGTAGATTACTGTAGTTAATAGGTTACGGTAGATTACGGTAGCTTGAGAATATCGATTCATTCACCTTTTGGATACGACAGATCACTGTAGTCCGTAGTTGATGGCTGTAGGGTTACGGTAGAAGGTAAATATCGATTGATCGAACCGTGTAAAACAAATTAATTGAATGAATTCAGAACCCGCGTCCTGAAGACGGTCGTGCGCATCACGCTCAACCATCGCAGGTACGAGTTTATTTATTAATATTATTTATTTTTTTAAAGTGGTTGATTTTGGTTTCATGGTGGTTTGAATACGCTGATAGAGGAGGGCTGTTCAATGTCTCTGAGGAAGCGTGACGCAAAATATCAAAGGAAATTATTTCGGCCAATGACTTGTTGGATGCTCTCTTCATGGTGTCCTCAATGGCCTTCTTGGGAAAAGTAGTTCAGTGTTGCTGTGGATGACATATTCCCCCAAAAAATTTAGAAACAAATGTAAACATTAGAAATAATAATTTACAAATAATCAAGTTAACTATTTTTTTGTCCTTCAAACCAAGCAGTGAGTAAGGCAACTTGCAAAAAGGACTTGTTGAATAGCGGCTTCATAGTTTCTCCAATAACTTGTACGTGGGAGGCTAATCAGTGATCATTCGAAATCCTTTCCTTATCACAAATAATGTGTAATAATATTCAATTACTTATTTGCAGCCTGCTAACCGAGCAGTGCGCCTTCCTTCCCCTCTGGCTGCGTCTTCTCTCGTTCATGGAGAGATACGCGAACGAGAGGAGTGGACAGGACTCACTCGCGGATACGGTGGAGGAGACGTTGAAGAATATGTGAGTGAGGGGTGTGTGCTAGACGAGCCGGGTTAGAATGGGCGGGGAGAGGCGAGGGAGGGGCTACGGTGGAGGAAACGTTGAAGAATATGTGAGTGAAGGGTGTGTGCTAGGAGCGACGGGTTAGGGGGAAGGGGGGGGGGGTGGTACACCTAGGTTGGTATAGGTTTCACCTATGTATCGTATTTCTTTCCTTCACCTTTTGGTCAATGTTCCATCCAGCTCGAATATATCCAAAAAAATATGCGAACGCAACTTGTGAGCCATGATTGAGTGGCGTTTTCTGCGCTATACTTCTCACGTAGCAGTTGTGTGAGAGCGAGTTGATTGCTGCTCGCATATTAAAACAACAACACTAAGTTATGCTGGGTATTATGATTTTTTTAACCGGAGCAATCGGAATACATATCAAAAAAGTATTTGTCTACATTTAATGGAGGATCTATGAAACACACGACTCCCTCGTTTATTCAATCCATCCCCATTGCAGGCTGTTCGTCCTCCATTCCGAGGGCAAATTCGCCGCCATCGCCGGCCTGTACGAAGCGACAGTCGCACGACTGCAGCCGGCGTTCCCGCAGCTGGCCGAGGTGCTACCAGCCATGCAGCCAAAGGAAGCTGCAGCACCTGCTGCAGCTGAGCCTGCTGCAGAGGCCGCAGCGCCTCCGGCTGCTGCGCAGCAGCAGCACGAGGAGACGCCGCCGCCACCCGTCGAGCTGCCCGAGCTGGAGGAGGTGGTGGTGCACTCGGGAGCTGCTTCGCCGCTCAACAGTCCGCCCGCCTCCGTCTTCGAGGCGCCCGCGGCCTCGCATCCTGCTGCGGAGCAGCAGCAGCAGCCCCCACAGGCTGCTCCTGAAGACCCGGCCTCGGCCGCCGCAGCAGCGGCTGCGCACGCAGCCGCGTGGCAGGCGTACTACGCGCAGCAGGCGGCTTATCAGTACCAGCAGCAGCTGGCCGCTGCAGCTGCAGCTGCTGCTGCACAGCAGCACTCGCAGCCCAGCTCGTCCTTCGATAACTCGCCCATTCACCAGGCCGCAGCGATGCAGTCCAATCCGCTGCAGGTGAGTGGGGGGTTTCAAGTTAGAGTGAAGTTGAAGGATGAGTGGGGAGATGTGATTTTATGAACACATGAGATGGAAATAAGATACATAAAAATATTTCAGATAGGACCGAAGTAGCCAGGGGGCACAATAGGCAACCAGTGAATTCGGGGTTGCAGGGAGGATAGAACAGGAGAAAAATGAGGGGAGGAGTAGTGTTACGAAATTCGAGTGGTCAAAAAAATGTTTCTGGGTTTTGGATGCAGGTTGGTTTTTTCGCACGCTCTTTATCGAGGTTTCAGTTGTTTTACTTATTGACAACGTAGCAATGACAGCTGATGGTACTATCTGACTGTGAAATATATCGATAAACATATTTTTGCAGCACTACCCGTACTACAACGTGCAGCAGATGCAGCACCAGTCGCCGCAGCACCATCCTGCTGCAGCAGCTGCTGCAGCCATGCCCACGGTGAGCAGTGAATTCTAGCTAAAATGTTGGAGATGTGTGATAGGTTGCGTTTGTAGTTAGAAACTAGCTTACCAAAACGTGTTTCGGCTAGCAGCGATGAGTCCCACAGGTTGAAGAAATAAAAAAAACAAGCAAGTATTTAAAGCTCGGAAAATAACAAATAATAATTACGCTGGTGCGATCCGTGGCCAACACTTTTTGATTTTTTTACTTGGTGATGTGGTGTTACACTTTCTTTCTATATGCTGAAGATGATGGCAAAATGCGATTTCATTATATCACCTTCATAGGAAAAAATATTAATGTTACCCAGGTGCATCCTATTCAAATCGATTTGAATTGAAATTTTTCTTGGTGATTAGGTGTTTCACCATCCTTCTATACGCAAGGCATAGGGTCAACATGCAATTGGTCTTGGAACGCTCCAATATAAAAATATTATTTCCCACAGGTGCACTCAGTCACCAATCCTCTGCCCATCTACTCGACCACCTCCGCCTCTTCCTCCGCTCACGATCTGCAGCAGATGCAGCAGCAGCAGCTGCTGCACCAGTCCCCGCAGCACCAGGCGATGGTTAGTCTCTTACGGGAAGAGGACGGGGAGAGTGGATACAAGGATTTGTAGTGCTGTAGCTATGAAGGTAGCAGTGCGGCTGTCTGGGGCAATCCTCTGACTACTGACCATGAAAATAGGGAGTTATAGAGAAGTAGGTCACAATCGGCGGGCTTGGCACCCAAAAGCTGTCAAAGCGTTGTTTCACGGCCAATACGAATAGCTCTGTGCAGAACTTGGGTAATTCCTGTCCCGTTTAGTGAATACAGAAAAACAAATAAAGTTAGTGAGGCAGAAAGATGAATGCAGGTTGAATATGAAATATTGAATTGCAGCAGCAGCCCCTTCACCAGTCGCCGCAGCACCATGCTGCAGTAGCTGCAGCTGCCTCATCGATGACGTCTCCATCCTCGATGACGGCCCTCTCTTCCTCTCCGCCGTACGGCGCCAGTGTCCTCGCCACCTCGCCAAACTCGGCCTTCAGCTACGTCGGAGAGGTACGGTAGATTACGGTCGAGTATGACTGAAAAATACTGTAGAGGGAGAAGGATGAGGTAGATAGCAAGACTTATTGATTTATTAGACTTATTCAGGTACGGTAGATGGGGGTACGGTATATTGCAAGATATCGATTTGTCGAAAAACTGCGTGGATTAAAATATGTCAGTCCGAGCAGTGTGCGGAGGAATGTTTGAGATCAAATATTAGAATGCTTGTTAGTAAAGAGGGAAAGCGATAAGCAGCCGGTCGATTTCTCGTCAATAGTTACCGTATCTTCCTCCTTTCCAGGCGAGACCCCCTCAGCAGCCGCCTGCGCACCAGCACACGCATACGCACGAGGGACCGTAGATGGAGAGCGAGAGGGATACGGTAGCCGCGTCTGTGATTATCGATCGGCACTCGACGAGACGAGTAATGCATCCCCCTTGAGCGAGTATTATAATCTATTCTGCATACAAATAATCCTGCTAGAATCAAGGATTAGTTCACTTCCGTTCACTTTTGTGTTGATTATTCCACCGTTTTTCCATACACTTTTTTACTCGATTTGTCATTTTCATGTCGCAATTCCATTTTATTGTATTGCTAAGAAGAAGTTTTTTCTAGAGTTTTAACAGTACATCACTCAGATTGTTGTGTAACATGCAAAGTATCTACAGAGCAACGTAGATTAATGTTAATAAGTAGAGCTGTACACTCATATTATATCCCCTGGGCAATCTTTTGTATGTACATGATACTCCTCTGAAGTGGAATAAATAAAGTCAGTTGATGGTTGGAGGCGTTGTTTTTGGGTACGGTGTTCGGCGGTTGAAAGCCAGAGAGGACAACAATAACAGGATTCGTGGGAAATCGAGATGTGTATCAATTAAGAGAGCTGCTCGGTAAAAATGTAGCAAATTCGCCCTCCCCCGGACACGCTCCTACCGAATTTGGATTCAGATGCCCATACTCTAGTGTTAGGAGGGTCTTGGCCCCACATTACATTTACAGGCGATTATTCCCTTTTTCGCCGTTCAGGGTACGAGAAAAGTGATTAAATGGTGAAAATGGTCGAAAAATCATAATTTCTCTACCCGATAAGTTAGAGTCAATTTCTCTTTTGCAATGTACTAGAGGTGCCCAGACACTGTAAAATATGAGATAATGTTGAATTTCGATCGACTGCTAAACCGATAGTTTGACATGCATTTTCACTTTTCTCAAGAAAGTCTCCAACTTTTGGAGTTTCGGCCTAAAGCCAATATGCACATCGTGTTGCCGGATGACTCCTGAGTCGATATTACTGCAAATGATTTAGATTGGTTTTACCACGAACATGGTTTTATCGCTTTGAATGTTCCGGACTGCATGAACCCATCCCAGTAAATTGAGCCCTAGCTTTGATTTCCCACTGCATTATGAAAATACCACTCTAATAGAATTCTCACACCATCTTCTCAATATTAATCACCATTGGAATTGATTCCGCGACACTGACTTTTTTGACCCATGACCCGGGGTTCATGCCTCAAAAGTGAACCATGACCATGAACCCCGGGTCATGGTCTGAAATGGACCCAAAAAGTCATGATGGAAGAAATTCAAGTTCTGTACGCCAATGTATGCTACAGTAGCCCAGTAAAATATGGGAGCCGTAAATGTCGCAATTCGATAGGCGTGGGGCTTAGAAAAGTGTTTTTAGCGAAAAATTCTGCAAAAAACACTTTTCTCAGCCCCACGTCTGTCGGATTACGGTATTTCGGGGTACTGTATATTATGGTGTTACTGTATCATGTATTGGTGGGTAGTATTTGATGATCCTCAATCATGACTTTTTGGGTCCATTTCAGACCATGACCCGGGGTTCATGGTCATGGTTCACTTTTGAGGCATGAACCCCGGGTCATGGGTCAAAAAAGTCAGTGTCGCGGAATCAATTCCAATGGTGATTAATTTTGAGAAGATGGTGTGAGAATTCTATTAGAGCGGTATTTTCATAATGCTTTCGGAAATCAAGGCCAGGACTGAATTTACTGGGATGGGTTCATGCGTCCGGAACATTCAAAGCGATAAAACCATGTTAGTGGTAAAACCAATCTAAATCATTTGCAGTAATATCGACTCAGGAGTCATCCGGAAAACCGATGTGCATATTGGCTTTAGGCCGAAACTCCAAAAATTGAAGACTTTCTTGAGAAACTTGAAAATGCATATCAAACTTTCGGTTTTGCAGTCGATCGAAATTCAACTTTATCTCATATTTTACAGTGTCTGGGTACCTCTAGTGCATTGCAAAAGGGAAATTGACTCTAACTTATCGGCTAGAGAAATTATGATTTTTTGATTAGTTTAACCATTCTATCGCATTTCTCGTAACCTGAGCTGCGATTAATGAAATAATGGCCTGTAAGTGTAATGTAGGGCCAAGACCCTCCTAACACTAGAGTATGGGCATCTGAATCCAAATTCGGTAGGAGCGTGTCCGGGGGGTACTCCATTATTACTGATCTGGTCTCTTAAAGGATCTGTTTGCGAAATCTGCACGTGCAAAATCATGCAATTGACATCAACGTATCAATGTGCTAAGGGACATCCGCTAGTTGGCCGATATGATACATTGTGAAATATTCGAGCGAACAAAAATGGACGTCTGGAATTTCATCTGAGTCGTTTATGCAATGTTGAAGAAGAAACGCATGAAATGTATTCAATTTGAATTTAAATATATTTTATCATCCAGACTAATACGTCTCGAGCAACCAATGCGCTCTCTCATAATTTCCTGACTTGAAATCCACGTAGTATTCTTGTTTATATGCATTGTAATCTTGAGCACTCAGCCACTTATCCCAGCGGCTCTTGAACGACCAGGTACCATCGGTATTCTTCACAGGAGTGAGCATCTCCCAAGCATCAGGATAAGCTGCAGTTACGGCCCAATCAATTTTTCTGTGTGAGATGTATCCTGCTGTTGACTTGATCGCAACCTGTAATAAATCGAAAACAGGTGTAATGTACTCGCGATTTTGACGGTCACAGTTAACCCCTTAAACATTGAGAATAACGTTTATATAT
>LS488740.1:0-35854 GCA_900490705.1 Pristionchus arcanus | reverse complement strand
GAGAGGTATCCTCCTTTTGACTTGATCGCAACCTGTAAGAAATCGGTGGTCATAACATATGTACATTGTATGAAATACCTCGTTCTCGTTGATTTGCTCGATAATGAAGTCTTGAACCTTCTCCCTATTCCAGGGTTTAACGAAAAACTGGTATTCATATTTGAAAATGATCCCAGTATTTTGCTCATCCGTGAGGTATCGCCCATTGTGTGATTTGAATCTTCGTCTGCCTCCGTTTGACAATAGCTCTTCCATGAGCGTTGCTGAAAGTTTGATCTTTGATCTTTGATCTTTGATCTTTGGCACTCACGGTTTGCTGGCGGAGTATACGGCTCGAGCCGCCAACGCTCGCATCTATTGTTGCCAGATTCGAAACTGATGTAGTAGCGCTCAGGCCCATCATAGCTATGGGCACTCAGCCACTTATTATCCCGGCTCTTGAACGACCAGGAACCATTTTCATTCTTCACAGGAGTGAGCATTTCCTATTCATCAGCAACTTTAGCCTGTTGAGCATAAGAAGACTTCCCGTGTCCGAGGTAATTTCCATGGTTTGACTTGATCGCAACCTGAAAATGGTTTCCTTTGTCGAACGAGGTGCGGAGCTTATCGCTAAGCCTAAAACTCATTTTGGGGCGTAATGGCCACAGGACCTTATCAGGTAACTCTGTTGTACACTAATGTTCGAAGGGAGGGGACCCGCTGATAAGGCCATCTGTTAAAAATGGGACGTGTAATAAACGCTTGCTTTGTTCCAACTTGTGGGAGGGTACCAGAGAAAGGGAGTGCGAGCTTTAAACTTTATCCAGTTCAATACCTCTTTATCGTTAATTTGCACGATGGTCCATTTCTGGAGCCGACCCCAATCTTGCCGAGGTTGTGTCCAGAAGTAAGCAGAGTCAATATCATCCGTGAGATACAGATCATTGAATGATTTGAATCTTCGTGGGGCTCCGTTTGCCAATAGTTCTGCCATGAGTGGTGCTGAAAGTCAATCTTGGATTGATTTTTCGCGTTCCGCACTCACTGATTGCTGGCGGAGTATAAGGGTGTCAGATAAATTCGTCATTTTGTCAGGAGATTTGCGCAAACTTTTTTCTCGATTACAAATCGTTTATCATCAAGAGACTAATACGACTCGAGCCACCAATGCGCGCTCTCCTTATTTTCTTCTCTGAAATCCACGACGAAACTTTGCGCATGTTCATTATAATCTTGAGCGCTGAGCCACTTATTCCAGCGGCTCTTGAACGACCAGGAACCATTGGGATTCTTCACTGGAGTGAGCATCTCCCAAGCATTAGGATATGTTCGAGTTTCGGCAAGATCAAGATATCTGTGCGAGATGTATTCTCCTTTGGTCCTGATCGCAACCTGTAATAAATCACTGGTGAAAAGGGTCATGAAGTACCAGCGATTTTGACACAAAAAAAACGAATTTGAGCTACCCTTTAGGGAACCTTAGTATTTAACTGTGAACTACTCAAGCATTTAGAATTTCGAATGCTGTGAAAAACACCTCGTTCTCGTTGATTTGCTCGATAATAAAGTCTTGAAGAAGCGCCGTATTCCGAGCTTTCACGAAAAACTGGACCCGTTGATTGATAACATTCCACGCACTGCCCTCATTCGTGAGGTGCCGCCCATTGTAGGCTTTGAATCTTCGTCTGCCTCCGTTTGACAGTAGCTCTTCCATGAGCGTTGCTGAAAGATTGATCTTTGATCTTTGACCTTTGATCTTTGGCACTCACGGGTTGCAGGAGGAGTATACGGTTCGAGCCACCAATGCTCACATCTCATATTCGCATTTTCGAAATTCACAGCATATCGCTGTGGCGCATACTTTGAATGAGCACTAAGCCACTTATTATCGCGGCTCTTGAACGACCAGGAACCATTGGCATTCTTCACAGGAGTAAGCATTTCCCAAGTATTAGGAACTTCAGCTTCTTTGGCCCAATCAGAAGAACCGTGCCCGATGTAATATTCACGGTTTGACTTGATTGCAACCTGATATATCGATATATACTGATATATACAGATAGCGGATATAAGACCGCAAATATTTAATTTAGAGAAGCTGGTGGTGGCTGGTATGCATAAACCTAACATAAGCCCAATGAGATGTTGTTCACAAGATGGAATCAAGCAATTCCCACAAGTTACCACAAAGTTTGATGGCAACTTGTCCTCCCACCAGTTGGAACCTACGAGTGCCACTCGTGACAATGACAATCAATCAATGACAATCAATCAATGACAATCAATCAATGACAGAGAAGGTTGCTAAAGCTTTCTTTGAGGAAACTGATGCTCTGGAAAAAGTCAAAGAGAAGAGGAAAGATTTGAATTCCCGCAATTTCATAACTTAACTGGTGCTAGGTACTTGAAATTCCACCTAAGGATCCAAATTTTAAGTCGTTACCGTTACGTGGAGCTGAGATATGAAATAGCGGGAATTCAAATCTTTCCTCTTCTCCTCGATTTTTTTCCACAGCATGAGTTTAGTACCTCGTTATCGTTCATTTGCACGATAATCCATTTTTGGAGCCTCCCCCAATCTTGTAGACTTTGTGCCCAGAGGTAGCCAGTGGCAGGTTCACTCGTGAGATATAGCCCATTGAACGATTTGAATCTTCGTGGCGCTCCGTTTGCCAGTAGCTCTTCCATGAGCATTTCTGAATTATCTCTTTAGATTGGGAAGGGTGAGTTATGTCGATGAAGAAGGGTCGATGGTCGATTCCCTAATAGGTCCCTAATAGGTCCCTAATAGGTCCCTAATAGGTCCTAATAGTCCCAAACTTACGATTGGCAGACAGAGAAGACGATTTCGCCATTTGTACGACCTGAAATACACGGAAAATGAAATCGAAAGTTGATCTTTGATCTATTGTAAATGCAGCTTTGCCGACAAAGGGGAGGGATGGTAAGGCATATAAAAAGGCTCACCACGGCAAAAATAAGAAGGACGAGAAGAGACAACGACCTCATTGCAAGACGAATGAAGGCGAGAATGAGGGAAGGAGGAGAGAGTGAGGTGAAAATAACAAAAAAAAAGGAAATTGATTCATTTGAATTCAAGTGAGGTATTTGTTAGATTTGAAAGATCAAAGATCAACGCTCAAAACTTTCGGGATCAAAGTTCAACCATCTTAAATACCGTCCCTAGGGGTTGTGTTGGTGAAGTTTGAGCAGGATATGAAATTTTTTTAAAAACTGTGCCATCTCAGGCCTTGCCTGGAGCCTATAGCCTGGAGTTTCTTGAGTGCCGTTTTGTGAAATAAGAAAAGACGCATGACTTGTTTGTTTGAATTTAGATATATTTTATCATCAAGACTAATACGACTCGAGCCACCAATGCGTGCTCTCATTGTTCTCATTGTCAGACATGAAGAATGCTCGCGTAGTGGCTCCAATAAACGAAGCCAGCCACTTATCCCCGCGACTCTTGAACGACCAGGAACCATCACCATTCTTCACAGGAGTAAGCATCTCCCAAGCATTAGGATAAGCCCGAGTTTCGGGAAAAGCCCCTGCTCTGTGTGAGAGGTATCCTCCTTTTGACTTGATCGCAACCTGTAAGAAATCGGTGGTCCTAACATACATTGTATGAAATACCTCGTTCTCGTTGATTTGCTCGATAATAAAGTCTTGAACCTTCTCCCTATTCCAGGGTTTCACGAAAAACTGGTACTCATCCGTGAGGTATCGCCCATTGTGCGATTTGAATCTTCGTCTGCCTCCGTTTGACAGTAGCTCTTCCATGAGCGTTTCTGAAAGATTGATTTTGCGAGGAAATTACCATCATTGTAGCTTTGTCTTAATTTTCTAAGACAAGATCTATGATCTCTGACTCAATCCCCATTTTACTAAACTCCCTATTCCCTCACTCACGGGTTGCTGGCGGAGTATACGGTTCCATCTTCCAACGTTCGCACTTGCTGTTCTCAGGTTCGAACGAAATATAGTAACGTTCAGGTCCATCATAGCTATGGGCACTCAGCCACTTATTATCCCGGCTCTTGAACGACCATGAACCATCTTCATTCTTCACAGGAGTTAGCATCTCCCATTCATTAGCAACTTCAGCTTCTTTGGCCCAATCCGAAGTTCCATGCCCGATGTAATATCCACGGTTTGACTTGATTGCAACCTGATGTGGATAATAAATTAACCGTTCCTTATCCAGTTTAATACCTCATGATCGTTAATTTGTACGACCAAAACCCATGTTTGATCTTTGATCTTTTAAAAAACCCCATGTTTGATCTTTGATCTTTTAAAAAACCCCATGTTTGATCTTTGATCTTTTAAAAAACCCCATGTTTGATCTTTGATCTTTTAAAAAACCCCATGTTTGATCTTTGATCTTTTAAAAAACCCCATGTTTGATCTTTGATCTTTTAAAAAACCCCATGTTTGATCTTTGATCTTTTAAAAAACCCCATGTTTGATCTTTGATCTTTTAAAAAACCCCATGTTTGATCTTTGATCTTTTAAAAAACCCCATGTTTGATCTTTGATCTTTTAAAAAACCCCATGTTTGATCTTTGATCTTTTAAAAAACCCCATGTTTGATCTTTGATCTTTTAAAAAACCCCATGTTTGATCTTTGATCTTTTAAAAAACCCCATGTTTGATCTTTGATCTTTTAAAAAACCCCATGTTTGATCTTTGATCTTTTAAAAAACCCCATGTTTGATCTTTGATCTTTTAAAAAACCCCATGTTTGATCTTTGATCTTTTAAAAAACCCCATGTTTGATCTTTGATCTTTTAAAAAACCCCATGTTTGATCTTTGATCTTTTAAAAAACCCCATGTTTGATCTTTGATCTTTTAAAAAACCCCATGTTTGATCTTTGATCTTTTAAAAAACCCCATGTTTGATCTTTGATCTTTTACCAATACCCCATGTTTGATCTTTGATCTTTGGCCAAAACCCATGTTTGATCTTTGATCTTTTAAAAAACCCCATGTTTGATCTTTGATCTTTTACCAAAACCCCATGTTTGATCTTTGATCTTTTACCAAAACCCCATGTTTGATCTTTGATCTTTTACCAAAACCCCATGTTTGATCTTTGATCTTTTACCAAAACCCCATGTTTGATCTTTGATCTTTTACCAAAACCCCATGTTTGATCTTTGATCTTTTACCAAAACCCCATGTTTGATCTTTGATCTTTTACCAAAACCCCATGTTTGATCTTTGATCTTTTACCAAAACCCCATGTTTGATCTTTGATCTTTTACCAAAACCCCATGTTTGATCTTTGATCTTTTACCAAAACCCCATGTTTGATCTTTGATCTTTTACCAAAACCCCATGTTTGATCTTTGATCTTTTACCAAAACCCCATGTTTGATCTTTGATCTTTTACCAAAACCCCATGTTTGATCTTTGATCTTTTACCAAAACCCCATGTTTGATCTTTGATCTTTTACCAAAACCCCATGTTTGATCTTTGATCTTTTACCAAAACCCCATGTTTGATCTTTGATCTTTTACCAAAACCCCATGTTTGATCTTTGATCTTTTACCAAAACCCCATGTTTGATCTTTGATCTTTTACCAATACCCCATGTTTGATCTTTGATCTTTGACCAAAAGTTCATTTTTGAACTTTGATCTTTTACCAAAACCCCATTTTTGATCTTTTACCAAAACCCACATTTGCCAAACTCACGGACTGACGGAGGAGAGGGCTGTGCAGTTGTACACACGATCTTAAAGGCAGATATAATTTATAATTAAAATGAAATTATCAAAAGCCTGTATAAAGATCATAGAATATGGTTACTGTACTGAACCGGGTGCAGCTTCCCAATCCAAAGCTAATATCATATCAGAAGACTAGCTTAGCGTACGAGGGAACATAGCAAATGGCTCACCACGGCGAAAAGGAGAAGGACGAGAAGAGAAAACGACCTCATTGCAAGACGAATGAAGGCAGGAATGAGGAGAAGAGGAGAGGGGAGGGAAAGATGTCAATAACAAAAAATGGTAATTGATTAATTTGAATTCAAGTGAGGTAAAAATGTAGTTTGGAGTTTCTTCCGTGTCGTTTTGCGAAATAAGAAAAGACGCGTGAATTGTTTGTTTGAATTTAAATATATTTTATCATCAAGACTAATACGACTCGAGCCACCAATGCGCGCGCTCCTTTTTGTCGAAATTCACTCGTGTTGTGGCTCCAATAGTAAACGAAGCCAGCCACTTATTCCAGCGACTCTTGAACGACCAGGAACCATCTTCATTCTTCACAGGAGTAAGCATCTCCCAAGCATTAGGATATGCCCGAGTTTCGGGAAAACCCCCTGATCTGTGCGAGAGGTATCCTCCTTTTGACTTGATCGCAACCTGTAAGAAATCGGTGGTCATAACATATGTACATTGTATGAAATACCTCGTTCTCGTTGATTTGCTCGATAATGAAGTCTTGAACCTTCTCCCTATTCCAGGGTTTAACGAAAAACTGGTATTCATATTTGAAAATGATCCCAGTATTTTGCTCATCCGTGAGGTATCGCCCATTGTGTGATTTGAATCTTCGTCTGCCTCCGTTTGACAATAGCTCTTCCATGAGCGTTGCTGAAAGTTTGATCTTTGATCTTTGATCTTTGATCTTTGGCACTCACGGTTTGCTGGCGGAGTATACGGCTCGAGCCGCCAACGCTCGCATCTATTGTTGCCAGATTCGAAACTGATTTAGTAGCGCTCAGGCCCATCATAGCTATGGGCACTCAGCCACTTATTATCCCGGCTCTTGAACGACCATGAACCATTTTTATTCTTCACTGGAGTTAGCATTTCCCATTCATTAGCAACTTCAGCTTCTTTGGCCCAATCAGAAGAACCGTGCCCGATGTAATATTCACGGTTTGACTTGATTGCAACCTGATGTGGATTATAAATTAACCGTTCCTTATCCATTTTAATACCTCACGATCGTTAATTTGCACGATATTCCATTTTTGGAGCCGTCCCCATTCTTGCCGAGGCAGTGACAAGAAATAGACAGTGGAAGGTTCATCCGTGAGGTACAGGTCGTTGAATGATTTGAATCTTCGTAGAGCTCCGTTTGCCAGTAGCTCTGCCACGGGCGTTGCTGAACGAGGGTTTTCGACGTCTCAACCTCCTAATATTTTATCTTTGACCAAAACCCTATGTTTGATCTTTGATCTTTGACCAAAACCCTATGTTTGATCTTTGATCTTTGACCAAAAGTTTATTTTTGATCTTTGATCTTTTACAAATACCCCATGTTTGATCTTTGATCTTTGACCAAAACAACATGTTTGATATTTGATCTTTGGCCAAAGCCCCATGTTTGATCTTTGATCTTTTACAAAAAAAACAATTTTGATCTTTGATCTTTTTCCAAAAGTTCATTGCCCCACTCACGGGCTGCCGGAGGAGAGGGCTGTGCTGTTGTACACACGATCTTAAAATCAGATATAATTGAAAATGAAATTATCAAAAGCCTGGATAAAATCACAGAATATGGTTACTGTACTGAACCGGGTGAAGCTTCCCAATCCAAAGCTAATATCATATCAGAAGACTAGATTAGCGTACGAGGGAACATAGCAAATGGCTCACCACGGCGAAAAGAAGAAGGACGAGAAGAGACAACGACCTCATTGCAAGACGAATGAAGGCGAAAATGAGGGAAGACGAGGGGAGAGGGAAAGAAGAAAACAAGAAAAAGTATGTTAATTGGAACATTTGAATTCAAGTGAGGTAAAAAATGTAGTTTGGAGTTTCTTCCGTGTCGTTTAGCGAATTAAGATAAGACGCGTGAATTGTTTGATTGAATTTAAATATATTTTATCATCAGCATAAATACGGCTAATACGGCTCGAGCCACCAATGTGCTCTCTCATAGTTTCCTGGTTTGAAATCGACGTAGTAATCTTGTTCATATGCATCAATATCTTGAGTGCCCAGCCACTTATCCCAGCGGCTGTGGAATGACCAGGAACCATCTTCATTCTTCACAGGAGTAAGCATCTCCCAAGCATAAGGATACGGCTGAGTTTCCGCAAAATCCCTGTTTCTGTGTGAGATGTACCCTCCTTTTGACTTGATCGCAACCTGTAATAATACGCTTTAAAAAAGGCTATAATGTGCCCGAGATTGTGACTAGAGTTTCGAAAACGGAAGAAATCGACAAAGGAAAAAAGAGTGAACAAGTATTACATGTCCAATTTCATCAATGATTGGATGAAATACCTCTTTCTCGTTGATTTGCTCGATAACAAACTCTTGAACGTCCTCCGTAGATCGGGGTTTCACGAAAAACTGGTATGAATAAATAAAAATGTTCCCAGTTGTTTCCTCGTCCGTGAGGTATCGCCCATTGTATGATATGAATCTTCGTCTGCCACCGTTGGCCAAGAGCTCTTCTATGAGCGTTGCTGAAAGATTGATCTTTGATCTTTGACCAACCCCCCATAAATTTCCCTTCACTTACGGGTTGCTGGCGGAGTATACGGCTCGAGAAACCAATGCTCGCATGCCTTGTTCTCAGGTTCGAAAGTCACGTGGTATCGGTTAGGCCCATAATTTCGATGGGCACTCAGCCACTTATTCGCGCGGCTCTTGAACGACCAGGAACCATTGGGATTCTTCACTGGAGTCAGAACTGTCCATTCCTCATCAGTTTTAGCTTGTTGGGCATAATCAGAAGTCCCGTGTCTGACGTAATTTTCGCGATTTGACTTGATCGCAACCTGAAAAGGTAAAGGCGTATCCACGTCAAGCGATTTTACAATCATTAGACAACGCTAGGTGGGACGCGCCGGTGAGGCCAGCAGCTACAATGCGCCTAGCCTTAACCTAACCTTAACCTTAACCTAACCTAACCTACCCTATAAGGCTCCTAGGGTAGGTTAAGATAGGTTAGGGTAAGAACCAGAACCGAACCATAATCTCACATATGGAGACTCAGTTAAAGGAGATCATGAATATTTTGGTGACCAATCTGTCAGCGTCACATTGTAGCAATCCATAACCATATCAGATTTCCGTAACTCCCATGTTTCTACGACATCAATGAACCGAGTTACAGCGAGTTGGCGTAGTGCCAGAGCTACCCTCAAAACAGGCAACGACGGGGATTTGAACAGATGATTTGGCTGGGGAAGAGAGTGCGCCTTGATCTACTCTCTTCCCATCAATCGCACTCCTCCTTCTCTCGATCGGGGGACGGGTGAAGGGAATTGGGTATTTGGCAAAGAACCAACAGCTGACCACTGTAATTGGAAATCCCGGGATTTCGTTGTGAGAGTTTCTGACGTTCATTCCTGTTACGCCTCCCTTGTCTAGATTTATTCGTGACGAAACTCTTGAGCTCTTCTTTTTTATTAACATACCTCGCGATCGTTGATTTGCTCGATTGTAAATTTTTGGAACCGTCCCCAATCTTGCCGAGGTTTCGTATAGATGAGCCCATAGTCATCTTGATCCGTCAAGTACAGGCTGTTGAAGGATTTGAACCTTCTTACGCCTCCGTCTGCCAATAGCTCTGCCATGAGCGTAGCTGAAAGTTTGAAATGTAATATTTGATCTTTGATCTCTAACCAAACCCTATTCCTACACTCACTCACGGGTTGCTGGTGGATACTGTGCTGAAGACGTACGTACAACCTACAAAAAAGTGGAAAATTGATTCGAGTAGTAAATACAGCACAGGGGAACATAGACGATGGAAAAGGTTATGATTCTAGACTAGACTAGCTTAGAGTAGGAAGGAGGGGCTAGGGTATGTCAACAGACTCACCACGGCAAAAAGGAGAAGAACGAGAAGAGACAACGACCTCATTGCAAGACGAATGAAGGCGAGAATGAGGGAAAGAGGCGAGGAAAGGGAAAGACGAAAATAACAAAAGAATTTTAATTGGCATATTTGCATTCGAGTGATGTGTTTGCATCTCTTTTCTTTCAAAAAATATGAAAAATATTCTCTTAAAGATGCGTGTTTACTCAGGTGAGGATCACAGAAAATATCTCTTTTACAGAGACACAAAGGCAACCCTAACCGTAACAATGGCGAATTATCGTGCGAAACCATTTAGGCAAATGGTCATGCGCTAGGTTGCTGTTTCAATCAGGCATATAATAGTAGTTCCCTTCAGTGTTTGCTTATCTGTTGAAGAAGTAACGCAGGAGTCTTATTCATCTATTTATAAATGGTTTATCCTCAAGACTAATACGGCTCGAGCCACCAATGCGCACTCTCCTCGTTGGCTGGTTGGAAATTCACAATGTTATCGCCATTTAGCCACTTCTTCCTGCGGCTCTTGAACGACAAGGAACCATCATCATTCTTCACGGGCGAAAGCGACTCCAAAGAACTATGATATGACCGAGTTTCGGCATGATCATGATGATGTTTTTGGTGCGAAATGTATCCTCCTTTGGACCCGATTGCAATCTGAAATAAATTTGAAGATGAGGGAGCTTTCTAACATTCGAATTTTCCCAGTTACGTCGTATCTCAATATCTTTTTGGCAAAATACCTCATCATCGTTCATTTGGACGATAAAGAAGTCTTGATCCTCCTCCGTATTCCGCGATTTCAGGATAAGCTGGTAGTGCGAAAGGGGATTTTGAACATCCTTATATCCAGTGGCTACAACCGTGAGGTACTTTCCATTGTGTGATTTTAGTCTTCGCCTGCCTCCGTTTGATAATAGCTCTGCCATGAACGCTGCTGAAAGTTTGATCTTTGATCTTTGACCATACCCTCTAATGGCTACATTCCCATCACTCACGAGGTGTTGGAGGAACATACGGCTCGAGAAACCAATGCTCACAATTCTTGTTCTCAGGTTGGAAATTGACGTAGTAACGGTCGGGTACAATATCTCCACCATTTATGGTATATTTTCTATGGGCACTCAGCCATTTATTCGCGCGGCTCTTGAACGACCAGGAACCATTGGGATTCTTCACAGGAGTAAGTATTTCCCATTCATTAGCAACTTGAGCGTGTTTAGCCCAACCACCGGATCCGTGTCCGATGTAATTTCCACGGTTTGACTTGATTGCAACCTACAAGATCAATGATAAATTGGAAACATAAAAATTGGGGTAGCGCTCTCGCATTGATTTAGTCAAATTAATAGCCGAATGATAAGGATTTTCTTCTTCTTTTTCTTTCTTTTTTATTAACATATGTACCTCATAATCGTTGATTTGCTCGAATGTAAATTTCTGGAACCGTCTCAAATCTTGTCGAGGAATCGTATAGAAGATCTCGTCGCCATTTATATCCGTCAAGTACAGGCCGTTGAAGGATTTGAACCTTCTTACGCCTCCGTCTGCCAATAGCTCGTCAATGAGCATTGCTGAAAGTTTTAGAGATATTATTTGATCTTTGATCTTTGACCTGAACCCTATTCCTACACTCACGGGTTGCTGGTGGAGACGGGGCTGAGGACGTACACACGACCTAAACAAGCGGAAAATTGTTTCGAGTAGTAAATACAGCACAGGGGAACATAGACGATGGAAAAGGTTATGATTCTAGACTAGACAAGCTTAGCGTAGAAGGGAGTGGGGCTAGGGCATGGCAAATGGCTCACCACGGCAATTGATAGCCATAACCTTATCAGAAAACTAATTGGGGAGGGTGGGAGTAGGATGGCTCACCACGGCAAAAAGGAGAAGGACGAGAAGAGACAACGACCTCATTGCAAGACGAATGAAGGCGAGAATGAGGAGAGGAGGAGGGGAGAGGGAAAGACGTAAACAAGAAAAAAGTATGTTAATTGGAGCATTTGCATTCGAGTGAGCCTCTTTGTTTTTTTAAGAGATATTATTAACAGGAAAATATCATCAAAAATCAAGGTGAGGTTGACAGGGAAGATCTCTTGGTCAGAGCCTGGGGAAAGCAGGAAACTTTTTAACGATTTTAAAATTGTTTATCATCAAGACTAATACGGCTCCAGCCACCAATGCGCACTCTCCTTGTTCGCTGGTTGAAAATCCACGAAGTTATCGCCATTTAGACACTTATTCCAGCGGCTCTTGAACGACCAGGAACCATTGGGATTCTTCACAGGAGTGAGCATCTCCCAAGCATTTGGATTAAGCCGAGTTTCGGCATGATCAAAATTCCTGTGCGAAATGTATCCTCCTGTTGTCCTAATTGCAACCTGCAATAAACTGCTGACGATGGCGGTTTGATCTTTGATCTTTAGAGTGAATGTCATAAGAGTGAATGTTTGACTCAGGTGAAAATGTATTTCCCAGTTACGTATCTCAATATCTTTTTTTGACAAAAAACCTCATTATCGTTCATTTGCTCGATAATGAACTCTTGAACCTCCTCCGCATTCCGGGATTTCACGGTTAACTGGGATTTCGAAATGAGAACGGAATAGAATCCATCGGTCCGAATCGTGAGATACAGTCCATTGTAAGTTTTGAATCTTCGCCTGCCTTCATTCGACAATAGCTCTTCCCAGACCGTTGCTGAAAGTTTGTGGTAAGCAAGCAGCAAACAAGATGTGGTAAGCAAACATAACAGAGTTGATCTTTGATCTTTGACCCGAAAACACCCAATTCCTTTCACTCACGGATTGCTGGCGGCATATACGGCTCGATCCACCATTGTTCGCATCCCTTGTTCTCCGGTTGGAAATTCACGATGAAACGTTCAGGCCCATAACGTTCATGGGCGCTCAGCCACTTATTCCAGGGGCTCTTGAACGACCAGGAACCATCAATATTCTTCACAGGAGTCAGGATTTCCCCTACATCAGCAAATGTAGCTTGCCGAGCATAATAACCATATTCCGTGTGTCCGAGGTAAAATCCACGGTTTGACTTGAACGCAACCTGATATTGGCCGCAATGTTATTCGGTAAAGAGAGAGACAATTTTTTTAGTGAGTTTACATTAAAAAAATATTACCTCTTTATCGTTAATTTGCTCCATAGTCCATCCTTGCAATCGTCCCAAATCTTGTCGACGGACCGTCCAAAGATTGGGGAGATCATCCGTGAGATACAGCCCGTTGAATGATTTGAGAGCTCGAGGGGCTCCGTTTGCCACAAGCTCCTCCATGAGGGTTGCTGAAATAGACCAAAGAGTTTTGATCTTTGATCTTTGTCCAAACCCTATCCCCTACACCAGCGATGCTAAACGATGCTTTACGACAGGAAAGGATATACCATCGAGGAAGCATAGCTACTATCTCCTACTATTTGATCTTTGATCTTTGATCAAATCTCTTCCTTTTTCCCAAACTCACGTTTTGCTGGCCGGGGCCGAGGGCGGAATGACGGGGAAGAGGGCGGAACGATCTAAAAGACAGGGATATTTAAATGAAAATTAGAGAATAGATAATGGAACCATTGCAAAGAAAAGTTAAAGATGTATAGATATCCACGTCAAGAGAATTTTCAGTCGTAAAGCAACGTTAGGTGGGACCCACAGGTACGTCCAGCTTTTCGACGGACTACAATACACTGCGGTCAGATGCTATCTAGGTCACGTTACCTTTCGCGACCAGCAACCAATTTTGCAGACCCCGGAGGAATAGCAAGGCTTGGGTTGCCTCGGCGGGGGATTGAACTCGGCACCCTTCGAATGGCGGAACATAGCAAATGGAACATAGCCCCGACAAAGGTTCCCGAACCCATAACTGATATCCGTTTCAGAAGAATATCTCAGAGAGGGGCTAGGGCATAGCAAAGGCTCACCAAGGCAAAAAGGAGAAGGACGAGAAGAGACAACGACCTCATTGCAAGACGAATGAAGGCGAGAATGAGGAAAGGATGAGAGGAAAGGGAAATTTGAAAATAACAAAAATGGTGATTAGTACAGTCGCTTTTAGGTTGAAACAGCAGTCTTTTGCGTTAAAAATCGTTTATCATCAAGGTATTAATACGGCTCGAGCAACCATTGCTCGTGCGCTTTGTTCTCGGGTTGGAAATTCACGTAGTCATATTGTATTTGATATTGCTGTTGATCAAATTGAGCGCTCAGCCACTTATTCCAGCGGCTCTTGAACGACCAGGAACCATCGACATTCTTCACCGGAGTAAGCATCTCCCAAGCATAAGGGAAATAACGAATTTGAGCAGAATCCGACTCCGCGTGCGAAATATATCCTCCTGTTGACTTGATGGCAACCTGTAATATTTTCCAATATTATAGAATTCTGGAATGTCTTTCCAGCAAGGGAACATTATTGCGTATCCATTTCAACAATGACATACCTCGTTCTCGTTGATTTGTTCTATAATAAAGTCTTGAATCTTCTCATCAGACCGGGAAGTCACGTAAAACTGGGCTTTCGGATTGAAAAACGAATAATCCACATCGCCCGCATTCGTGAGGTACAGTCCATTGTATGATTTGAATCTTCGTCTGCCACCATTCGACAATATCTCTTCCCAGAGCGTTGCTGAAAGAGAGATTTTAGATTTTGGAAGGAAGATACAAGCCTAGAATATTTGATATAACTTCCTAACATTAGATCTCTGGTATTAGATCAAATCCCCGCTTCTCTAAATTCCCGCACTCACGGTTTGCTGGCGGAACATACAGCTCGATCCACCATTGCTCGCACCCCTTGTTCTCAGGTTGGAAATTCACGTTGAAACGCTCAGGTCCATACCATTCATGGGCACTCAGCCACTTATTGAAACGGCTCTTGAACGACCAGGAACCATCGACATTCTTCACGGGAGTCAGAATTTCCCCTACATCAGCAAATGTAGCTCGCCGAGCATAATAACCATATTCCGTGTGTCCGAGGTAAAATCCACGGTTTGACTTGATCGCAACCTGATATAGACTGAAATAACTTCCTTTATCGTGCGTTTGAAATGCTCAGCAAATGAGATGTGCTGTTTAGCGAGCTATTGATTGTCTGGAAGAGAGGAAGGAGGAAGGAAGGGGAGAGGAGGACGCTTGATCTACCGCCTCCCCCGGCCTCTTCCCTTCTCCGCCCCCTCGAACGTTCGTCAAAGGTCAGATACGAGTGGAATGGAAAATAATCTCACGATAAAGAACCAGGCACCCCTCGTACGGTAAAGTATAACAATTTCATACCTCGTAATCGTTAATTTGCTCAATAATCCATCCTTGAAGCCGCCCCCAATCTTGTCGACGCACAGCCCACAGGTTAGGGAAATCATCCGTGAGGTACAGCTCATTGAATGATTTGAATGTTCGCGGAGCTCCGTTTGCCACTAGCTCTTCCACCAGCGATGCTGAACGATTGATCTTTGATCTTTGGCCGACCCTCCTCTCGATTGGCTAAATACTGCTCTTCCCTCAGCGTTACTAAACGATGATTTTTTTCTAAAATTCTTTCCCACCTCGAATTTCTCAAATGAAATTTTTGAAAAGTATTTTTACGACATTTTTTTTACATCTCGGGGTAGTACCCAGGAAAGGGATAGGACGACAGGAAAGGACGAAGCATAGCCTCAACCTCCTCTTATTTGATCTTTGATCTTTGATCAAATCTCTGGTTCCCAAACTCACGTTTTGCTGGCTGGGGCCGAGGACGAAACGACGGGGTCACGCTCTAAAATATGCTGTATTTTACCGCGGGAGAGTGTTCCCAGAAGACGGAGGGGCGGGAGAGGAGGTGGGATGGCTCACCACGGCAAAAAGAAGAAGGACGAGAAGAGACAACGACCTCATTGCAAGACGAATGAATTCGAGAATGAGGGAAAAGGATGTTAAAGGGATAGGTGTAAACAAGAAAAAATGGTAATGGGATACATTTGCATTGCAATAAAGTGTTTGTTCCTCTTTTATTTGTATCGAGCTGGCGTGCTTTCGTATCGACGAGGGTGTCTGAGAAACACAAAATACTTTTGCGCATAATAATAGTTGTATGGAGTCCCCTCCGAGTCATTTTGTATGTTTAATTAGAGACTCTTGAACTGTTTTTTTCTCTCGATTTATAAATCGTTTATCATCAAGTCTAATACATTTCGAGTATCCAACGCTCGCACTTCCAGTTATTTTTCTCGAAATTCACGGAGTAACAATGAGGCTCATAATAACTATGACCGCTCAGCCACTTATTCCATCGGCTCTTGAACGACCATGTACCACCGTTGTTCTTCACAGGAGTAAGTATCTCCCAGTCATCAGCAAATTCCGCTTGTTTGGCCCAACCACCAGTTCCGTGACCGATGTACGTTCCACGGTTGGACTTGATGGCAACCTGTATGTGTGACGAATATTGTTCCATATTAGGAACGTTAGGGACGTCATTTTAGGGACGTTTAGGGACATTTTAGGGACATTTTTAGGGATTTTAGGGATTGTTCCATTTTAGGGACTAGGGACGGACCTTAATGGAGGAGTAATGTGAAAATTTGGGTGACTGATCTGTCTGATTTTGCGGCCTTTACACCCTACGCCTAGCCATAACGGAGGGCTCCTGTTCAACTATTCTCCATTGATTACCTCGTTAAAGCTGATTTGCACGATAGTCCAATCTTGGTTCGATCCCCACTCCTGTCGACGCAGTGTCCACACGTTTTCATCGGGGTGATCATCCGTGAGATATAGCCCATTGAATGACTTGAATCGCCGCCGGCCTCCGTGCGCCAATAGCTCGTCCATAAGTGCTGAAATTTTAGATAGGAAGGAATATATCACAGATAAATCAAAGCCTCAACTTAATATACTCTGATCTTTGATCTCTGACCAAATCCGCACTAGACTCAATTCCCGATTCCCACACTTACGATTTGCTGGCGGAGTATACGGCTCGAGCTTCCACCGCTCGCACTTATGATTCTCGGATTCGAAAGTGATATCGTAACGATGATACATCCGGAATTTATGCGCACTCAGCCACTTATTCCATCGGCTCTTGAACGACCAGGTACCATCGGCATTCTTCACAGGCGTAAGCATCTCCCATGCTTTAGCAACTTGAGCGAGTCGGGCGTAATCAACCAATCCATCGTCAAAAGTAGTAGCACCGTGTTTGATGTAATATCCACGGTCTGACCTGATCGCAACCTAAAATGGAATAGTGATATGATGGAGAACTTTATTTTTTTTGCATTAAAGCGGACCAGATCTGTAGCATGAACCTAGCCAAATAAGGGCTCGATGCTCCGGCCCTTTATACGCAAAAAAGGTCAATTGAGGCCTCTTTCAAATATGCTGTGTTGAATACCTCGTTATTGTTCATTTGCACAATAGTCCAATCTTGGTACTGCCCCCTCGAATGCCGAGAAGTTGCATACAAGCCAACGACCCCAAACGTTTGATCATCCGTGAGGTACATGTCGTTGAATGATTTGAATCTTTGATGGGTTCCGTTTGCCAAAAGCTCTTCCATGAGCGTTGCTGAAAATAGATTACGACATGAAGGAGAAGTTCGTCATGCGGCCTCCACATTGGAACTTTGGCCTTTGACCAAGCCCCCAGTTTTTTTTGACACTTACGGATTGAGGGGGGAGACGGGGCCGAGAGTGGTGCGGCCGTTCGCACGACCTAAAATCCGCGGAAAATTGCATCGAATAAGAAATATTGTATTTAGCGGGAACCGTAAACAGTGGCTACGTTTCTATTCCTGGTGATGCTCCATAACTGACATATAGCCTAATCAGAAAAATAGGCTATCGTAGGAGGGGAGGGGCATAGCAAGTGGCTCACCACGGCAAAAAGGAGAAGGACGAGAAGAGACAACGACCTCATTGCAAGACGAATGAAGGCGAGAATGAGGAAAGAAGGATAGGGAAAGATGACAATAACAAAAAAGGAAATAGGAACATTTGCATTCGAATGAGGCTTTTGTTCGTTGTTTTCTTTTGTATTTTAATTGTAAGAGTCATTCGCTAGGAGAAATAAATGCGCTCTTAAAAAAACAAAAGGACAATCGTATAAACTTTTAAGAATGAAATATTATTTATCATCAAGGCTACCAGGCCTCGAGTATCCAACGCTCGCACTTCTTGTTCTCCGGCATGAAATGCACTTGGCCTTCTTTATATCCACCTCCACTCAGCCATTTATCCCAGCGGCTCTTGAACGACCAGGATCCATTGGGATTCTTCACAGGAGTTAGCATCTCCCAAGTGTCAGGCTCGTATGCTGGTCTGCCTTCATCATAATCAGAGTGCGACACGTAACGTCCTTTTGGGTCTCTGATCACAACCTGAAATGGATACGGTAGGGTACGGTAGCTAAGATCAAACGATTGACCGATGACTTAAAGCCAAAATTGTGCTGGTTAGCGAGTAGGGTTGGCTAAAAGATTCCGGTGACTCAATAGGGAGAGGTCGCTGTTTACACCCTATTGCGAACACTTTTTTCGGGCACTCTAGGTATTCACGGGGGAGGGAGGAAGGAGGGAGGAGGCCAGGTAGCCTCCTCTTCCTCCTGACTAATAAAATATTTTAAGTTCACACTGTGATTAGCGCGAATGGGATTCAATTAAGTGCGCGAGTACTAAAATTAGTTCGTATAAATACCTCTTCTTCGTTAATTTGCACGATAGTCCAGTATTGCTCCTCCACACTGCCTCCCGGGGTAATGAGTAGCGCGTTACGCTTGTAAAATGGTCGCTCCTCAAACGTGAGGTACAGTCCATTGTGCGCTTTGAACCTTCGCCTGCCTCCGTTGGCCAGGAGCTCAGCCAAGAGCGGTGCTGAAAGATTGATCGTTGACCTTTGATCTTTGATCTTTGACACTCACTGATTGCTGGCGGCATAGCCGGCTCGAGAAACCAATGCTCGCAGCGGCCGTTCCCCGGATGGAACATGATGAAGTGTCGAAGTATCGATGAATGCGAGTGATACGTCTCAGCACTCAGCCAGCCAGCCGCGCGGCTCTGGAACGACGGTAATAGTGATAAGTGATAAGGGATAAGTGATAAGTGATAAGTGATAGGTGATAAGTGATAAGGTGATAAGGGATAAGGTGATATTCTTATTGTTAGTTGAATCGGTTTGTCGATCGGTCGGTCGGTCGAAATGTTCGTTTCCTAATTTTCTTTGTCGAGTTGTATTATCACCTTGAACGACCATGAACCATCGAGGTTCTTCCAGGGAGTAAGCATTTCCCATTCATTTGCATCGCGAGCGTCCTTGCTATAACGAGATCCACCGTGCGAGATATAATATCCGAGGCTTGACTTGATCGCAACCTGTTGTAGATTGATTATTTACCCTTGAAAAAAACTCCGGGGAAGCTGGATGTGGGGGGGGGGAGTCCTCCCGGCATCTTCCTATCTCAGTCTCTCGGACGGTAGTCAAAGGTCAACTACGCGTGGAACACGGAAAATATTCACACGATAATAGGGTTGCCGGTAAGAGATCGGTTTCGTTATTACCGCGTGAGAGGGGCGATATGTAAAGAGGATGCGGCGATATATCTCGAAATGAGGGGAGGACAAAGAAAGAAGAAAGAAGAGAATGGAATGATGCGGTATCACAGAACTCCCCTTGCATATCGCCCCTCCCGCGCGATACCGAACCGGCAATCCTACACGATAATACCTCTTTATCGCTCATTCGTTCGATGGTCCAATCTTGCATTGGTCCCCGTTCCAGCCGCTGATTGAGCGCCCAGAAGCTCAAGCGATATGCCAAATCTGAGTATTGGTTACAATCAATTTATCAAGTCAGGCGTTAGAAGCTCAGATGATTTGCCTGTATTCGTCATTCGGAGCACTCCACCAATGCTGTCCAATTTCGCGCCTTAGGTCATATCTCCTATCGGTTACCGAGTGTTAAAACCAAGCCGCAAAAGCGTTGTCCTTAGCTCCATTAGGTTACAGCTGAGCTAGTGTAAACTGGGCGTAATAGCCCGCAGTCGCGCCGGTAAATTTGTTGCCTACTCACTGAAGAAAAATCCGCCTGAGAGCTTTGGCCGCTCGTCCGTCAGGTACAGTCCTTTGCATGTTTTGAGTCGTTGTGGCGCTCCGTTTGCCACCAGCTCTTCCATGAGCGCTGCTGAAAGAGATCACCGAGTTGATCTTTGATCTTTGATCTCTGATCTTTGATCAATTCCTCGATTATAAACTCACCAGGGGACGGTGCAGGCGATCCCGCAGCACGCACTACCTGAAGTAAGCGGAGAATTGAATCGAATACAGTATATCAGGGAAAACATGGACAATGATTACGGTAATGTACTAAGCGAGGTCCTCCAAAGCCATAACTGATAGCCATAACCTTATCAGAAGACTATTTTGGGGGGGGGGTAGGATGGCTCACCACGGCAAAAAGGAGAAGGACGAGAAGAGACAACGACCTCATTGCAAGACGAATGGAGGCGAGAATGAGGAGAGGAGAAGAGGAGAGGGAAAGATGAGAATAACAAAATGGTAATTGAAAGATTTGCATCAGGGCATATTTGATTATCCATATTTGAATTTGGGAATATTCTCGAAGTGAAATGTTCTTAAAGAAGGCGTCCCACGAACCGCGCGGGCGAGTATGCAAACTGAGGAATGAGAGGGCGCGCTCTCCTCATTTCGCATGCTCTCTAGCTCGTTGCCTGCGTGACTATATTCGTGGGACACCTTCTTTAATCTAATCGACAAAGTGGAACATGTGAATGGGTATAATAATAATACCCTAAGAATCGAATAGAATCAGAGAATCATCAACATTATCGAACAAAGCTCGAAGCTATCGTGTGAGGGATCCCAAGGACCGTCCAAATCCGCTTTCTACTCATTTTCGAATTTTAAATTGTGCCAATGTTTATTAGATTCTTAGATGACACGCGTGATAAGTCACAGGGTGAAAAGTTACACTAGCGGATGCTTGTGGGTGACGCGAGATGTGCAAATTTCGACTCATTGTCAGAAGATTGTGGTTCAATTGCGGGTTCTTTTTGTGTTTGCTCGTCACATTTTCATGCTATGTTCAAAAAGATATGCATGATTTTTTCTTGGAGATAGTTTATCATCAATGATACCACGGCTCGAGTGTCCAACGCTCGCACTTCTTGTTCTCCGGCATGAAATGCACGTCTCCTTCTCGATATCCACCTCCACTCAACCACATATCCCAGCGGCTCTTGAATGACCATGAACCACTGGGATTCTTCACGGGAGTAAGCATCTCCCATTCATTGGCTTCAGACTGTGGTCGGCCCACATCACTAGTAGAGTGTGAAACGTAACGTCCATTCGGGCCTCGGATTGCAACCTGATATGGGTACGGTAGGGCACGGTAGGGTGTGCGTCAGAAATCAATCAATAAACGGCATTTGCTGGGTAGCGAGCACCCTAGGTAGGGAGGACGGGTAGATCACTAGCCTCCCCATGGCCTCTACCTCCTTCCCCGTTCGTTAATCAGCAGCTACCCGTGGAATAAAAAATATTCAAACAATCACACTGTGGTTAGCGCGAATAGAGTTCGATAGAATAAACTTTGATCGTACCTCTTTCTCATTGATTTGCTCGATAGTCCATAGTTGCATCCCGTCTCCAGTCCGGGGAGTCACGGTAACCTCGTTACGAAGGATCGTATTCTCCTCATATGTGAGATACAGTTCATTGAATGCTTTGAATCTTCGCCTGCCTCCGTCTGTCAATAGCTCTGCCATGAGCGGTGCTGAAAGATTGATCTTTGGTCGACCCCATCCGTTGACTAAATTCCCGATTTTCCTTCACTCACGGGTTTTTGGCGGAGTATACGGCTCGAGCACCCAATGCTCGCACTCTTTGTTCTCAGATGGTTTGAAATTGATAAATCGTCGATTAGGATCATCACTGATACCATCCTTAGCACTGAGCCACCTATCCTCGTAGCTCTTGAACGACCAGGAACCATCGCCATTCTTCACGGGAGTAAGTATCTCTCGCTCATCAGCACCTTCGACTTGTTTGGCCCAACCAGAATTTCCGTGGCTGACGTAATTTCCGCGATTTGACTTGATCGCAATCTGGTATAGAGAAAATTGATGAATTGGAGCGCGGATCAGATGGAAATGTTTCGCTTAAAGAAGGCGTCCCACGAACCGCGCGGGCACCTATGCACACTCTCTAGCTCGTTGCCTGTGCTTCAGGGTCACTTGGCCCGCAGCCAACTGCTCGTATCTCCGTTCAAACGAAAGTTGAAAACATGGGAGTTTCGAAAGCGTGATCGGGTAACCGTGACCCACATTGCGAACTCAGTTAGCCAAATATTCGTGGTACGCCTTCTTTAAGCCTGAACCTAAGGAGCCTCAACCTCCTACTATTTGATCTTTGATCTTTGATCAAATCTCCCGGTGATACCTGGTGATCGTTGATTCGCTCGAAAGTCCAATCCTGAAGCGGTCCCCATTCTTGTCGAGGTACTGCCCAGAGGTTCTGGCTGTAATCGTAGTATATCTCTCCCGTTCTCGTGGGGCGCTCGTCCGTGAGGTACAGTCCATGGCATGATTTGAATCTTTGCGGGGCTCCGTTTCCAAATAGCTCTTTCATTTGCTCAAGCGTTGCAGCCGTACACACGACCTGAAATGCAAGAAGGTTTGAGTCGAAAAGGGATACAGTAATGTAGCGCAAGAGGGGACGGGGGAGAGGCTCACCACGGCAAAAAGTAGAAGGACGAGAAGAGACAACGACCTCATTGCAAGACGAATGAAGGCGAGAATGAGGAAAGGAGAAGAGGGGAGGGAAAGATGACAATAACAAAAAAAAGTAATTGAAAAAATTTCATTTGTGTGACGTGTTTGTTCCCACTTTCTTTGTCTCGAATTATATGAAAAATGGGTAAAGTTGTATCAACGCCAAGTGATTACACAGCCACAGGTCAACGCTAGCTAGGACTACAATACCCTGCCTTCCAAAGCTTTCTAGGGTGGATTACCCTTCGTGTCCGAGATCACCACCAATTTACCTACCTCGGGGGATAGTATGGTATGGTTGGCCTCGGCGGGGGAATAAACTCGATACCCTTCGAATGACCCGCTATCGAGTTGGCTTGTTTTCAAATCGGCGAAGACCAAACATTAATAAACCCACCAAAAACGGACCAAACATTTAGAAGAATAGTCGTCATGAGTTCTAGTGTAAATTTTTTGCGTTTAACTAGAGACGAGTGCACTTTTTATCAGTCGTTTATCATCAAGACTACCACGGCTCGAGTATCCAACGCTCGCACTTCTTGTTCTCAGGCTTGAAATTCAGTCCTGTTGCTGCACTGAGCCACTTATTGTCGCGACTCTTGAACGACCAGGAACCATTGGGATTCTTCACAGGAGTGAGCATCTCCCAAGCGTCAACATTTGTCGTTAGGATGTTGTTTGACGTGAGTAAGTTGGCGTAGTTAAAATCTCCGTGTCTGATGTTCAGGTTTGAACCGCTCAACCGGATAATAACCTGAAAGTAAATGATGAACTGCTGTTAGGAATACAGGCTCTGGTCCGTTTGGGGTGTCCCATCAAAGTTTCCTGGTCCCAGAAATAGTTTTCTGGTCCCATATATTGTTTCCTGGTCACCAGGGACCAGGAGAGGTCGCCAGGGACCAGGAAACTATTTCTGGGACCAGGAATCTATTCGGGGACCAGGAAACTTTTTAAGGACCAGGAAACTATTTTGGGACCAGGAAACTTTGATGGGACACCTAAAACGGACCAGAGCCGGAATACATTACATAACAGTTTCGGTATCGAAACTACCGACTAATTTTTAAACCACCGTAAAACCCCAAAAGCTACATTTCGTACTTTTCGTATTCCTTTACGTGCCTATAACCTTGTCCGATACCTCGTTCATGTTGATTTGTATGATCTTCCATTGTTGCGACCTCTTCTCAGTTCGGTCCCTCACACCAGCAACCGCGTCCGCAGCCAAAAAGGTTGTGCCTATAAGCACAGCTTCGATATTTGCCTCAACCTTTTCTCGCAGAGTATGCCCACCATTCCCATTCCCCAGGCGTCCACATTAGAAGAGGTTTGGGCAAAAAAATCGAAGATCGAATGAGCATAAACATGGGCCACGAAATTGCACGAAATGTTTCAAACATTCTCAAACATTTTGAGACTCCACGCGGAATTTTAAATCGGAACGATATATATTTACCAGTATACGTCAGATATCGTCCATCGTATGCTTGCAGCCGTACTGCTATGCCCCCGATTGCCAGTAGCTCGGCCATGTGAGGTTCTGAAATGTTCTGATTTGATCTTTGATCTTTCTCGGCTCACTCACGATTTGCAGGTCGAGGGTTATTCGATTCCAGCCACCAGTGCTCGCACCCCTTGTTCTCCGGCATGAAATACACGTAGTACCGTTGCGGGTCGTATTCATCATGTGCGCTCAGCCAATATCCCCAGCGGCTCTTGAACGACCAGGAACCATCGACATTCTTCACCGGAGTAAGCATCTCCCATTCTTCAACAACTTTAGAATCAACGGCATAGTGCGAAGACCCGTGCCCGATGAAATGACCACGGCTTGACTTGATTGCAACCTGATATAAGTTAAAGTTGCTTCCACAATCAAGGCGATTTTACAGTTGTCATGAGACAACCACGCCTGGTACACAGGCAAGGTCCGGTACGGCGAGGCCTACGTGATATTGATCACGGATAAATGTATGACGGACATGATACGATTTCATTTCATCGAAACATGAGATGTAGCTTTGCTGAAACATACCTCATTATTGTTGATTTGCACAATAGTCCAATCTTGAAACAGTCCCCAATCTTGCCGAGGCTGCGTCCAAAGGGTCAATCCTTTCATTTGTGGGCGATCGTCCGTTAGGTACAGCTTGTTGAACGATTTGAATCTTCGTGGGGCGCCGTTTGCCAATAGCTCTTCCATAAGCGCTGAAAGTGAACGATGTGATAGAAACAGATCTCAGATGATGCGTTGCCACAATTTCCTAACAGTTGATCTTTAATCTTTTACCGCACTCACGGTTTGAGGGACGAGTGTAGTTCGACTCGAGCATCCATTTCTCGCACTTTCTTTTCTCGGGCATGAAATCCACATTGAATCGTTCAGGTCCATACTTATTGTTAGCACTCAGCCATCGATTATACATGCTCAGAAACGACCAGGAGCCATCGACGTTCTTCACGGGAGTAAAGCTCATCCAATCGTAAGCATCTTCATGTTGTCTAGCATAATTCTTTGTCCCGTGACTGATGTAATATCCACGCGTTGACCGGATTGCAACCTGAAGAAAAACAGTGATAAACTGGACAGCAATGCCTCCTTTTTATCGGGCGTTTGAAATGCTCAGCAAATGAGATGTGCTGGTTAGCGAGCTATCGATTGTCTGGGAGAGAGGAAAGGGGAAGGAAGGGGGAGGAGGACACTTGATCTACCGCCTCCTCCCCGCCTCTTCCTTTCTCCGCCCCCTCGAACGTTCGTCAAAGGTCAGATACGAGTGGAATGGAAAATAATCTTGCGATAATTATCTGTGATTTTTCGCATTCACAAATTTGTACGCTCGTCATCTAGTGGCTGAGGTCATTGTTTCCTATTTGGGTTTCAAACTTTTTTTTCACATTTTTTTCTCAATGGGCGAAAGCACCCGCTGGGTGTCGCTCATACAAGTCAGGGATGTTCGGTTGAATACCTTGTCCTTGTCAGAGTACACTATAGTCCAATCTTGGTACGTCGGCAATTCTTGCAAAGGTAGCGCCCAGAGGTATGTATCTTGGCCATCAGTGAGGTACAGATCGTTGAATGATTTGAATCTTCGCCTGCCTCCGTCTGCCAAGAGCTCTTCTATGAGCGCAGCTGAATGATTTAGATAGTTGATCTTTGACCTTTGACCACCCCCCCCCCATTCCCTTACCCGTAGGAGATTGGATCGCGGGCGGTTCGGCTGTACGCACGACCTAAAACATAGATATAGATGAAAATGAAATTAAAGTATAGATAATCGAGGAACCAGCGACATTGGTTACGGTATGTCAAAAAAGAGATGAGATGAGAAGAGATGGATGCCCATTATGTAACAAAACAGGGCTCCTGAAACCCTGATATGGAGAGAGTCTATGTATGGGAAGAGCGGCGCTAGGTCGGATGAGAACTTTACAACCCGAGAGACAATTGTTATGTCAGAGAACAGCTTGCGAAATAGTTCTCACCCGACCTAGTACCGGAAGAACGAGCGGTACTGTGAGAATCAAAGCTGTAGTCAACTAAAAGCCGGCAGGAACGGAACGGAACGCGAAAAAGTACGGTATTTTTCGCACTGGGTATATTGTTGACTACGGCTTTGATTCTCACAGTACATAAATGGAGTATCGCGGATACGGTGGAGTACTACGATAATTGCTCACCACAGCAAAAATAAGAAGGACGAGAAGAGACAACGACCTCATTGTGAGATGAATGAAGGCGAGAATGAGAGAAGGAGGAGGGGAGAGGGATACGTGTAAACAACAAAAATAATGATAATTGCAACATTTGCATTTGAAGGAGATGTTTGCACTACTTAATTTGAATGTAGAAAAAATCTCGAATAACAGTGAAATGTTATCAATCTATCGTGAAATTTTACTGCTCTATCATATGCCAGGAGACCATCCAATTTGGAAATTGAACTATAGGAAAAATGCTGCATGTTTCTGAATACTATAGCGCCAATCAATTAATGGATTGAAGACGGGAATCAAATTGTTGATCACTCAGCAACAACTAACAATAACAATAGTAAAAATAACTACAAAACAATAATAACAAAGACGTTATAAAAGTGTTTTATCCTCAAGACTACCAGGGCTCGAGTGTCCACTGTTCGCACTTGAAGTTCTCAGGCATAAAATGCACTTTGCCTTCTTTCAAGCCACCACCGCTCAGCCACTTATTCCAGAGGGTCTTGAACGACCAGGAACCGTTGGGATTCTTCACAGGAATCATCACTTCCCAAGTATCGACGGTGTCAGCAAGTATAACTTGTTTAAATGGCCAATCCGAGATGTAACCTCCATCACTTCTTTTTCTGATCGCCACCTGTAATGAACGCGAGTTCCATAATACGATAACATATTGCACTACGTTTTAGTGAGCAACCTACCGAAATCTAACGCTGAATGCACAAGTTGAAGCGGTTTTCAAATTTTGCAACGCTGAACTAGATGATTTAGAACCACAGCAATCGAACCATCTTCTATCTACTTTTTAGAAGCCACACAACCACCGACCCATTGTCAGTAAGGCCTCATTGGAATGTTAAGAAACATAAGTCCCGAGACCCTACAATTTGCTCACTGACAGACAGGAATACCTCTTTATCGTTGATTTGCTCGATAGTCCACAGTTGCTTCTCCTCCCGAACCCATTCCATTATGCGTAGCGTAGGCCTACTGTCCAGTACACCTTTCGGTTCGTACGTGAGGTACAGATTATTGTATGATTTGAGTCGTAGTCTGCCTCCGTTTGCCAAAAGCCCGTCCATTAGCGTTGCTGAAAGTTTCAGAAGTAATCTTTGATCTTTAATCTTTGACCTCAACCCTGATTCCCTAGATAGCCCATCCATGCGGGTTGCTGAACAATGTTTGTTTTTTTGTCTGATGAGAACATTCGTGCTATAACATACTGGATGAGAACCAAAAATGTTCGTTTTCTTTCGCTTGGGATTGAGTACCTACTGACAAAAAAGTTCATAGTTCATCCGAGTGTTCTCATCCAACCTAGTGCCCTAAATCCCCGAATCCCGCACTCACTACGGTTGGCTACGCGATACTCCAAACGTGGCAGGTCTAGCTCCCTCTCCCCCAGCTCCTCCCTAGTTTTTTTTTAGCGAGAAAGCATGCGGAATGAAGAGAGAGCTTCCGATCTCAGGGCATAGAGCGTAGGGGGAGCTAAACCTGCCACGTTTAGAGTTTAGCCAACCATAGTCAGAATGTTGCGTCCCTCACTTACAAGGTACTGGAGGAGGCGACAGCTCGAGCCGCCAGTGCTCGCATCCCTTGTTCTCCGGCATGAAATACACGTAGTAACGTTGAGGATCATATTCATCATGTGCGCTCAGCCAATATCCCCAGCGGCTCTTGAACGACCAGGAACCATCGACATTCTTCACGGGAGTAAGCATCTCCCATTCTTCAACAACTTTAGAATCTACGGCATAGTGCGAAGACCCGTGCCCGATGAAATGACCACGACTTGACTTGATTGCAACCTGATATAAGTTGACGTTGCTTCCACAATCAAGGCGATTTTACAGTTGTCATGAGACAACCACGCCTGGCGGGGTACACAAGTGAGGCCCGCTACGGCGAGGGCTACGTGATATAGATCACGGATAAAAGTATAACGGACATGGCATTATTTCATTTAATCGAAACATGGGACGTAGCCTATGCTGGAATCTAAGCCTCATAAGGAGGGCCCCCTTGTCCGGTAAAATGAGGATACCTCATTATTGTTGATTTGCACAATAGTCCAATCTTGAAACAGTCCCCAATCTTGCCGAGGTTGGGTCCAAAGGGTCAATCCTTTCATTGGTGGGCGATCATCCGTTAGGTACAGCTTGTTGAACGATTTGAATCTTCGCGGGGCTCCGTTTGCCAATAGCTCTTCCATAAGGGCTGCAAGTTTAAGATATGGTATTTGATCTTTGATCTTTTACTCACGGTTTGAGGGACGAGTGTAATTCGACTCGAGCATCCATTTCTCGCACTTTCTTTTCTCGGGCATGAAATCCACATTGAATCGTTCAGGGCCATACTTATTGTTCGCACTCAGCCATCGATTATACATGCTCATAAAAGACCAGGAACCATCGACGTTCTTCACGGGAGTAAAACTCATCCAATCATACGCATCTTCATGTTGTCTAGCATAATTGTTTGTCCCATGACTGATGTAATATCCACGCGTTGACCGGATTGCAACCTGAAGGAGAACAGTGATAAACTGGACAGCAATGCCTCCTTTTAATTATCTGTGATTTTTCGCATCCACAAATTAGTACGATCGTCATCTAGTGGTTTAGGTCATTGTTTCATATTTGGGGTTCACACTTTTTTCACGATTTTTAAAAGTTTCTCAATGGGCGAAACCAACCTATGGGAAACCATTACCCCTCCCCATCGGGATACAAACCAGTGGGTGCGAGAAACCAGCGAATACCTTGTCCTTGTCAGAATGCACAATAGTCCAATCTTGGTACGTCGGAAATTCTTGCAAAGGCAGAGCCCAGAGGTACGTATCTTGGCCATCCGTGAGGTACAGATCGTTGAAAGACTTGAATCTTCGCCTGCCCCCATTTGCCAAGAGCTCTTCTATGAGCGTTTCTGAACGTTTAGATAGTTAATCTTTGATCTTTGACCAACCCCCCCCCCCATTCCCCCACCCGTAGGAGACTGGACCGCGGGCGGTGCGGCTGTACGCACGGCCTAAAGCAAGAGATTGTTGCAAATGAAATTAAAGTATATAAAATCGAGGAACCAGCGACATTTGTCACGGTATGGAATAAAACGAGATGGATTCCGATTATGTAACAAAACATTGCTCCTGAAACCCTGATATGGGGAGACTCCAAGGGAGAGTTAGCGGAACCTTAGTGTACGATATTTGCTCACCACGGAAAAAATAAGAAGGACGAGAAGAGACAACGACCTCATTGCAAGACGAATGAAGGCGAGAATGAGGAAAGGAGGGGAGAGGGATAGGTGTAAACAACACAAATAATTGTATATTATGCTAGACAAACACAGTTTGTTGAAGTATAATATTTATTATAGTATAATGGGGGGATCATTTACAATTGCTCTCCTTTCTTCCTCTGCTTAATCCGAAGAGTCGCCAGGCAAATGCGAACAATTTGAATCAAAATAATTGAGTCGAACTATTTTGACTCTCTCATTCGCACGTAGTCTGGCGTATAAAAGCGGTCCCCGGCCGCGTATCCTCATTCCTTGAACGGAGCGACGTGCATGTACAACACAACACAAGCACAAACACAGACTTTATCTAGGCCGTAGCCGGTACTCATATGGACGTGACCGTAAAGAAGGCCGATAATTGTAGAAACAGAACTGTTCATTTTCCGGTCTTACGGGACTTTGTCTGAGGGGCTGGGGCCACCTTCTTATCGTCTGGTCTTCTCTTCATTGAAGTGCGAGCGGAAGTTGTTGCACGTGATGAAGAGGCCGGGGTGCGGGCCGTGTACCCACGAGACGAAGACGTCTCCTCACGACGGTCAGCTCTGCCCGAGGCCTTGTCCGAAGCTCTGAATTGATTGGATCAACCAGGGTGGGAGAGTATCGGGTGGGTTTGTAAATGATCCCCCCATTATACTATAATAAATATTATACTTCAACAAACTGTGTTTGTCTAGCATAATATACAATTATATTACAATGGGGTGATCAATTACAATTGCTCGTTCAAATCTACCTTGATCCAATTACAGAATTTTGGAACGAGGGAGGGCAGAAGTTCTCGCCCTTTAGGTAGAATCTCTCGAACGTTGAGCCTCCGGGTGCCCAGTTCGCGGCCTTTAGTATCTGCGCCGAGGAAAGCCCCGAATGTCGCGCCTTGGATGTGGCCGCTGCCCTGGTCGAGTGTGCCCCAAAGGAATCGTAACCGAACTCGACGAGAACAGATTTGATCCATCGAGATATCGTGACGGACGATACTGGATCATGACGCCCCGCGTACGAAAGGAACACATTCGAGTGTCTGTTTGGAAAGTCAGTTACCGACAGGTACCTCTCCAGGTTAGAGACTGGGCATAGGACGGTGTCCTCAGGGAACCGCTCATATGACGCGGTGTGAGCGTCGCCGCTAATCGTACGATTCTTGGTCATCCCAAGATCGAAGGTCCATGAATCTCTGGTCTTGACGAGCTTGTCAAGGGACAAGGACGCAATTTCCGACACTCGGTTGGGAGAAGACAAAGCCATGAGCATGACCGTCTTCCTCGTCAGGTCTTTGAGACACAAAGATGACGTCTCTCCCCATCCTTTCAGTCCTCTCAGCACATCTGACACATCCCATATATTCGAGTATTTGGCCCTGGGCGGATCGGCCCGGAAGATGCCTTTCAACACTCGCTCGGTAAGGGGGAAGGATGTCTCGCTGGAGAACAGGCCATAGAAGGTGCAGATTGCAGCCTTGTGGGCGGCGATGGATCGATAAGCATAATCTTGATCCTTCATGTAAGCAAGAAAGTTGCTCAAGGAGATATCAGTCGGATGCGACTGGATACGCGATGATGCGCAAAATTCATCCCATTTCTTCAATGAAGAATCGTACTGGGAAACGGTATTACGTGCCCAACTGTTCAGGACGAGCGAAGCCGCTTCCTTCGAGAATCCCTGTTGGCTCAGTGTTGAGGGCAGATCTTGCATACGAGCAACGAAAACGTCTTCCGAAGACATGGATGCGGATTGCCTAGACGATCGGAGATCAGGCTTGGGTGGTCGACTGAATTGAAATTCAATGAATGCTCTAAAGCCTCCTCTGGGATGAGGGGGAAGAAACTTTGTGAGGGCCAGTAGGGCACTACCACGATGATCGATGAAACCCGATCCGACATTGCCTTCCGTATCACCCGAGAAATGAGATGGAACGGGGGGAACGCGTATGCCTCGAGACCCCTCCAGCTCTGACAGAATGCATCGATTGCTAGAGCCCCCGGATCTGGCATAAATGAGAAGTATGCTGGGCACTTTGCGTTCAGCCTTGACGCGAAGAGGTCGATCATTGGTTGACCAAAACGCTGCACGATCATGTGCATGGCTTCTTCAGAAAGTGACCACTCCAGATTCGAGGTACGTCTTGACTCTTCGTCGGCCTCGACGTTGAGTCTTCCCGGGATGTGGGTCGCAGTTACATAAACATTCCGATTGACCGCCCATTCTAACAGCGATCTCGCCTCCTTCAGAAGGAGGTGGCTACGGGTTCCGCCTCTCCTATTTATGTAGGAGATGGCTGTAGTGTTGTCAATCTTCAACACTACAGACTTGGCGTCTGCCACGAAGCATTTCAGCCCGTGAAATGCGGCGCGCAACTCGAGGACATTGATGTGGAGGAGACTCTCCTCTGCCGACCATTGTCCTCCGGTCCTGACGCCATCGCAAAACGCTCCCCACCCGAGGGTGGATGCGTCGGTGCTAATCGTCCTTTCGATAGGCGGTTGAGATATCGCATGTGAATATTTGGTGGGGAATGACTCGATCCACCAGGTGAGTTCGTAACGAACACTGTCCGAGATGGCACAGGGCAGTGAATAATCATTTACTCCTGCCGCACGTGCAAAGGCGCGCTGAATATTCCTGATGTACAGCGGAGCCAGCGGGGATGCAATTCTGATGCTGTTGGCTAACCCTGAGAAGGATGCCAACTCGCGAGCCGTAGCTTCTGGCGAACTCAGAAGCCTTGTCGCGCCTTCCAGAATCTTCCGCCGTTTCACCTCGGGAACCTGGTAAACCCACTCTCCTGAGTTAATCAGGATACCCAGATATTCTATGGTCTTCGTAGGAACAAGAGAAGATTTTTCAAAGTTCACTTGAAGACCGAGAGATTCAATCAGGTTTACCGCAAAATAAGCGTGGCCCGATAATTTCGATGAATTCTGATCCATCAGCAAAAGATCATCGAGATAGATCATGCATCTTATACCGTTCTCCCTGAGCCTCTGTACAACCGGTCGCATTACCTTTGTAAAGACGTAAGGAGCAGTACATAGCCCAAAGGGAAGCTTCTTATACTGGAACGCCCTGTTCAAGGCCCAGAATCGTAAGAAGGGGCGTGAACTCGGCGCGATCGGGATACTGAGGTACGCATCCTTCAAGTCAATAGAGACGAAATAATCATTTCGTTCCATGAGGGAAGCTGTCAGTTCGAAACACTCAAGTTTAAAGTGTGGGGCCTGTATGTACTGGTTCAGAGGCTTCAGGTTTATGATTGTTCTCATAGAACCATCCTTCTTTGCTATTTGGAATATGGAAGAAAACCACCCAGGAACCCGGTTCGAAACCTCCTCTATGGCATCCTTCGCCAGGAGTGAGTCGATCTCGACTCGAATAGAGTCATGGGGGGGTGTTGGTCTGGGGGTTGTGGGGGGAGCCAATAACGGGGGCCTGCCCACAAACTCCAGCTCGTAGCCCGCGACAGCACCCAAAACGTAGGGGTCATCAGTTATTTCCGCCCAGGCGCCGAGATTGAGGCGTCCATAATTGACTGACGTTGTCGCCGACCTGTAGTTGGATGACTGCTGAGACGGGAGACGCGGCTTGTGTCCAGAAGACTTCAGTGCCTCGATGAAATCCTTGTCCTTGCCAGCGTTCTTGTATGAAGCCATCAAATCCGCACCAAAGAGTGCCGGCCGAGCCTCTCCGCGACCCGATTGAGAGAGAACCATCTGCAGAAGTTGTATGTCAACTTCGGAAATATTGGCGTATAATACAGACCTCCTGGCCGGTTATCGGTGCCCAACGGTAGTTCGTAAATGAGCGAGTGTCAGCATGCAATCCCAAGAGTACACGCTCCCTGCGCATCACGGTCACGTCGTGAACCGCGCTCGCGAAGAGCCTGCCCGCGACGTCAATATATCCACTTGCATCCGACTCGCGTCCATCCTTGACACAATTGAGCCCGAAGGACATTTGATTCATTGCGTTGACGAGTGTATCGTGCAATGCGAACAAAGCACCTGCAGAGCATTGGATGACCCATTTTGGCAAGATCTACACTTGTCGAGCGGTTTACCTTCAGAGAGTGGGAGGCGGGTCGACGCCGAAGCCTCACGTGCGAGGGTCTCCTCCACCCGGGGAGCCAGTGCCAATCTGAAGGAGGCCATTATAGGACCGAAGGTGCTGGGGAGACTGCGAACCGGGAGTCGACCAGCGGCAGCGACGTGATAAGAGTCTCTCTCTCCGTGTGTGTGAGAGGCGGACCTCCGAGCCAGCCCTCGAACTTGTTCTTGATGCTCTTCTCGAGCGCAAAGCGAGCTCTCAGTTTGGGCTTCTCAAGCTGAAAGAACGAGGTTGGAGGCGTGGGTACGGTAGAAACCCACTGCAACGGGCGCTGGGATCGCTGGCTTGGCAGGCGAGACTGCGTCTTCGGGCGCGTACTCCGATCCATTGCTCTCGGGGGACGCGCTTCTCGCCCCCGAGCGACGGCCAATCGACGGACTGCGCAGTAGCGATCTTTCCTCCTGGAATGACCGAGGTGGTCGGAGGTATTCGTAGATGCGGTAGTGGAGGATCCCGTACCGCAGCGGAGAACGATCGATCGACGTCGTTGAGTCCTCGGTGACGATCCTCATCGGAGATCGATCCTTGAGACATCGAAGAGACGAAGAAACTTCGGAGGAGCGAAGAGAAAAGGAATGAGGATACGCGGCCGGGGACCGCTTTTATACGCCAGACTACGTGCGAATGAGAGAGTCAAAATAGTTCGACTCAATTATTTTGATTCAAATTGTTCGCATTTGCCTGGCGACTCTTCGGATTAAGCAGAGGAAGAAAGGAGAGCAATTGTAATTGATCACCCCATTGTAATATAATGATAATTAGAGCATTTGCATGGTTGTTCTACTGTATTTGAATGTGGATGTAAAATTGTGCATTTTGCAGAATAAAAAAATAAATAAAAAATAACAACAAAACAAAAGTAACCACGACGTTATAAAAGTGTTTTATCCTCATGACTACCAGGGCTCGAGTGTCCACTGTTCACACTTCAAGTTCTCAGGCATGAAATGCACATAGCCTTCTTTCAAGCCACCTCCGCTCAGCCACTTATTCCAGAGGGTCTTGAACGACCATGAACCATTGGCATTCTTCACCGGAATCATCACTTCCCAAGTATCAACGGTGTCCGCCAGTATGACTTGTTTGAATGGCCAGTCCGAGATGTAACCTCCATCACTTCGTTTTCTGATCGCCACCTGTAATGAACGTGAGTTCGGGCGAAATACGATAGCATATTGCACTACGTTTTCGTGACCAACCTATTACCTACCGAAAATGCACAAGTCGAAACGGTTTTCAAATTTTGCAACGCTGAATAAGTACCTCTTTATCGTTGATTTGCTCGATAGTCCACAGTTGCTTCTCCTCCCGAACCCATTCCATTATGCGTAGCGTAGGCCTACTGTCCAGTACACCTTTCGGTTCGTACGTGAGGTAAAGATTATTGTATGATTTGAGTCGTAGTTTGCCTCCGGTTGCCAAAAGCCCGTCCATTAGCGTTGCTGAAAGTTTCAGAGGTAATCTTTGATCTTTGATCTTTGACCTCAACCCTGATTCCCTAAATAGCTCTTCAATGAGCGTTGCTGAACAATGTTTGTTTTTTAGTCTCTAGATCTGTCACCAACTTCCCCGCTTTACTAAATTCTCAGGAACTTCTCGATTTTTTTGGCCAAAGTAATATCCGCTCTGAAGATGAACGTGGGGAGATGATAATGGTGCTCTGCGAGAGAAAACTGGCCAAAAAACAGAGAAGTGCCAATTCTCCCGCACTTACACGGTACTGGAGGAGGCGACAGCTCGAGCCGCCAGTGCTCGCATCCCTTGTTCTCCGGCATGAAATACACGTAGTACATGAACAGGTCGTATTGCGCATGAGCACTCAGCCAGTATCCCCAGCGGCTCTTGAACGACCAGGAACCATCGGAATTCTTTAGAGGAGTAAAAATCTCCCATTCAACAACTTTCTTTGCTGGTTGAGCGTAATGATCATCGCCATGTGCAATGTAATAGCCACGGCTTGACTTGATCGCAACCTGAAATAAAATGGAACTGGACTGGGGATGAAGCGGCAACGTATGTATGTTTAAGTAGACCGTAGGCGGAGATTATGTCTAAAGCCTAATCTAAAGCCTAAGACCTTACAATTATTGATGAACATGGGTTTAGGAATGAGATAGATAAGGGAAAACTGCTAACTGAGGAGAATGAGAGAGACTTCCTATACTAATGCGGTTGGA